>JAQJVL010000304.1:527117-1117762 GCA_035578905.1 Stictocephala bisonia
CTTTCCAAAATGTATAAGAGAAAATAATGCATTTAATAGAGTATAACAAGGCTAATAGTGTATTTTATATAGTATAAGAAGGGAATTTGAGGGAAATTTGGGAATTTTTGGGAGGGAAAATTCCCAACAGGTTGGCAGGAATGGGGGCAGCCATCTTGGATCCGGGGCCGCCATCTTGGATCCGGTCACGTGACTTCCCCCACCACTGAATCATCATTTGGCGAAAACTCATCATGGGGCGTTGCAGAATGCCCATATTATATCTACTACCCTGAAACCCGATACTCGTGGCACTGGATTGAGTTTTTATATAACTGGTGAGCCTAAACTTGGAATACAATACACCATGTAGTTCTAAAGTGGTATTACCAACAATGGCCACCATACTTGGAGACTGCTTGACAAAAGTATTTCAGATATAAGTGGAAAGATGAACTGAATACCTAAGAAGATTCAGGAATGGTTTTAGATTTGTGAGACTAGATTTTAAAATATAATTCAAATAAAAATATCTGGTGAAATGTAACCACCAGGGACACTTTTTATTAAGTATTTCTTGTTTATAGTACTATATCGATGTGGTCATAGTTAGTGTATATACAATTGTTTTAAATGTATGTAAGGAGAAATTATGACTTATTTGTAATTTTGAGCAAACATGTTGTTAAATTAACTAAAACATTATGAAACAACCTAAATGAACATGTATTTTGAGCTGGGTTACTTTACATAGTTGATACTATAGTAAACTCGTGGGGTTTTTTACTATTATTTTAAAATTATAATACCTCCATACCTTTTTTAATGCTTGAACAAGTATTGTAAGAACATTTTAAGAACTTAAAAAATATACACACCAATCACGTGACTTTGGAATCTATGTAAATGTCTTATTACTGTTAAAATATACTATTATAGAACACTGATTCACAATAACTTATCACGTACCATAATCTGATAAAAATGCATTTGTATTGAGAGGGTTAAAATATGGTAATTTTTTTATCAAGACGTAATATTTACTGTGAAAAGTATTATAACCTATTGCTTATTGTTCTTAGAGGTTAGGGAATCAATATAATTACATGTAAAATGGCATAAAACCTGGTAATCTTTATGAAATAAATGCTTCCCGCTTGAAGAGTATTGTCTTAGGTTCAAAAATTCCATATGCTGACAATTTTAATTGACTTTGAAGAATGAAAGAGATAATTAAAAGAAAACGGGGGTTTTTTACTTGAAAAAAATTGGCTTTTAAATTATTTAACTTCAAATGACATAAAAACGATAACGTGTGTTAAATAATACAAAAATTAGATGTTTAATGATTATTTCAGGTGTATTAAATGTTTAGTTTATTGGATAACGAATAACGAGAGAGGTCGACACCGTCAACAAACGTAAATATATTTTATATGTTACACTCCCCATAACACTTATAATAATTGAATTGTATTCAAATTGTATGGATTAATAAAATATTATATCTTTATATTAATGTGGTATTATGCAAAGGTATCATAACCATCATCAAACTCAAATAAAAATATCAACAGCATAATATATATTGTCTATGATTTGCTGAATCTATTGCTATATGGAGTTTGTAATATTTCATGTATAAATGAATTGAATTAGTAATTATTAAGTTTTCACTATCACTTTCAAAAGTCTAATAGTTTAAACCATGTCAACATTAAGAGTCCATCTTTTAAGTTCTATTATAGAGAACTTAATCTCTATCTCTAGGGCAACACGTACAAGCACACGTAGATCTGTGAGTATAGTCTGCGCAAGGTCACCTGTCTCGTAACCCTCGGCTACCTGTGACTGACCTGGACTATTCACCAACTCTCTGAGAAGTCCGAAGCTATTTCTTTAATGATTTACCTACTAGTTTCCTTACTTGATAAACAAAATCTTCAACCAGAATTATAATTTCCAAAATTTGATCAAATATTTGAAAAATATTCAAACAAAATAAGACTAACGATACTAAACAGGGGAAAATTTGATACAAAACAAACTTTGACACATAAGGTTCCTAAGCTATATACTCCGAAGAAAAAAGCACTTTTCAAATCGATGATAACCGAGCTAGGTGATTTAAAAAAAAAGAAAAAAATCAAACAAACTGCAAACAGAAACCATGCAATGAATTATGAGAGACTCTGAGAAGTTCCACCCTTCCAAAACCAAAAACAAGCTTAAGCATTGCTGATTTATTCATCACTGTAAACAGACGTTGACTAATGTTTTAAACAGTATTGAGTTTAAATGTAAAATATTAAACAATCCAAAAAGACTATTGTATAATCCATCAGTGGGTATTTTCTTTATTACTGGTTCGGACAGGCCTGGGCTTCATATTGGGTAGGGCTTCTTATTGTTTGTGGAATGTGCCGAGGCATGTTATTAATGCACTGGAATGTTTTAGACCATTTCGTGGTGGCTTTGTTTAAGTTGCTTGTATAATCTTTTGTGTTTTAACTCACTGATTACTGTTAGCCATGTGTTGCTTAGTTTAAATTTTTGGTCTTATTTGAAGTTATTCATTTAATATTTTCTTATATCTAAAACTTTAAAACTTTTCTTTCAAAACTGTGAACTGATCTGGCTAGGATATCAATATTATCAAAATCAATCGAATGGTTAGTAATAAATAAATGATCGTCAACTGCTGATTGTCCAATATTGAAATTCTCTGTACTCCTTATTTGTTCCTTAATACGTGGAGACACCAAACTGCCAGTTTCACCTATGTAAGAGACATCATTTTGGTTTAAATTTTCTAAAATTCTTATAAGGCTTGAAAATAGTGTTTATATCCTATTTATGTAGAATTTGCCCAGTATTGTCTGTTTTCCTTTGACGTAGGGTATTATTATATTTACCAGTCACATACAACATAAAAACGTTGTTATTTTGCTTTCTTTTTTTAATGCGTTCTACCGGATAAAGTATTGTGTACGTGGATAATAAAAAAGGAATTTCTTGTTAATAATGCCACGTTAAAATTTGTAATTAGAAAATAGTGTTTTATATATATTATATACGAAAAGCTACACATTTAAATTGGATTAAATTTACAAATTTACTAAGTTTACTGTAATACAGTTTTTACACAACAATTTAAAGACACATTAGTACTTCAAAATATAAATGGCATATAGTTCAAGGCTTGCTTGCTTCAAAATTTTTTCAAAAACTCTATAAATTGTTCAAAGTTGTTATTGCGCTGACAATACCAGTTATTTTGTTGGAAATGGTTATTTCATTAATTATAAAGTTATGGATAATTACTAGTCCCTAACTAATAAATGTTCATCTTGCCAAGCTATTGAAGAAACATATTATAGTAAATTAACGGGTAATTTTATTGATGTTTTCCTATATAGTAAATATTTCTTGTATACTAATTATAAAGTTAAACATTTATATAATAAACACTGGAAACTTGAAGAGTCCTTTTTAATTAAATTGAATAGTAATTATAGTGAAGTACTCTTTTATTCATATTTATAAAAATAAATGACCGGTTTCGGCTGTTAGGCTATCTTCAGATTGTAAATAATATAACCTATTGATAGGTTGTAATATTGATAGGTTATATTATTTACAATCTGAAGATGACCTAAGAGCCGAAACTGGTCATGTAGTGTTATAAAAATGAATAAAAGGGTACTTCATGTTAATTATTATTCAATTTATTAAACTAGTAGCCCTAATTCGTGAACCTGTCTATACAAAGTCCTTTTTGTAAGATATAAAGACTGCAAAGAGAAAACAAGATGCTCAATGGAAAATAAAGGCCTCCAGCCTTGTCTAATTACCTGTTACAAGAAACAGGTACTTCAACTCGACTCAACACCTCAAGAAAACATGTCTTGAATTAAAGATTTACAACGTTGATTTAGTAAAAGTAGTTTTTAAATAAATCAATACCATACCTATATCTTTATGAAATGTATTATCTCATAAAATAAATTAAGTTCACCAGTACCTAGTGCCCACAAGTTCTCGTGTGACTTGTAAAAAAGATCTCACGTGGTATTTCCTTTGTAAACCAACAACGTTCTATATACAACAGGAGCTAATTATGAGAAGCTAAAAAATGTAAATATATACATCGATCAACTGACTGTTCTTTTTTTTTAACGTACTTGTATGTTCTGTTATGCTCTTTAATATCTTCTTAGATAAAATTAAAATAATCTCAATATTAAAAAAAGGTATAATATACTGTATATGTGAGAACTAATTTGCTCCTAAAGGAACTCTCAAAGTTACTTTCAGTAGACTTATTAACTGTCAGAAGTTAATCTTTTTAGTTAATGTCATAAAATGTAAATCTCTATCAGATGACAATTTTAGCTGTCTTTTAGGAGTTTCATTAGGCATTTATTCTCATTCTATAATAGTCCAAAAATATAAAATATATTTACTATTTATATATAATAAATTATTATCATGTATAATAATTTTAAAGGTATAATATTTTTGTAATATATTGGACATATGTAAAAAAACCTAAAGTACATTTGTTTAAGACACTAGTATCACTGACACAGTCTACAAGGTGTTTGAATAAAATCTCAAAAGAGAGATTTAGTTGAGTAATACATCTAATTAAAGAACTTTAGTAGTAGAACACAAACATATACACATGTGAAAAAAAATTAAAAAAATTATGCTGGCTTAGAAAAAAAAGAAAAGAAAAGAATGCCCTGTTTTAGACCATTTAATATTCTTTTTTTTCTGAAGTTGGGAGACTTAAAATTTCTAAATATATACTGGACTCAATAAATATATATCCACTTAGAAGAAAGAAAGTTTTATCGCACTAAGAAATATGTTTTCATCGTACTGTACATTATGACGCTTCACTTCCAATGGAGGATGGAAGTGAACAAGTAATTATACAACATATTAAACGTAAACATAGGTTAAGATGTACATTGTTTCAATGAGGCTGTCTTACACAGATTACCACTGCAAACATGACTTATAGAGGTTGATTCAGTATACAATGGCATTTGTGCACAGATTTTACTTGGTTGCTAAAAGACACTTTGTTAGTAGCCATAATTAAACTATAGGTAATTAAATACTGCATTATGTATGTCATAAATATATATGAAGTTAGTTAACAACAAGGGTTTACATTTGAACATTTACTGTACAAGTATTTAGTAAGTAAATGTTACTTTTACTAGCAAAATCTTAGAAAGTTTCCCTCTTTATATTGGAAAAACAATTTTAAGATCCGTTTGTACTTTTCATGACTGGTAGACAAACCACTTAATAAATTTACATCTTGATATATGCTTTCCTCTAATATTCTCTTCGAACTCCATGCGAACACCCCCTATTGGATTTAAAGAGTTCAAAACTAACTAAAAAATATAGAGCAGAAGCTTGTAGGATATTGCAAAAATCTTTTAAAATTTAAACCAACGTCATGTTTTTAAGGGTAAATCTTTTGAGGTTGGATTTGAGGGTTTATGTTCGATACTAAAGACCTTTAACTTTGTCTATTCCACAAATGCCTTTATTTAAGATTTTCTTCTGACTACTTGTGAGCCGCCCCTCTGATACGACATAAACATTTTAGTGAATCAAAAAAGTAGATTTATAAGTGTGTATAGTTTTGTTATTTTACCTGTGATCATTCAGAAATGATTAAGCCGTTGTACAACTTAATAAACACCCTGTATAATACAGTAAATGAGTATAATATCATGTCTATCCAACATAAAACGTTTAAATATTTATTATTTACTATGATAACAATAAACTTGTTGTACAAATAATTTAAGTTTTTAACTTGATACATGTTTTGATATACATATGTCCTATAATTTGCAGTCAAGTATTATGGTTATAATAAAAATCAAGTTAAACCCATTGTCATTTTTATGGAGCCTATGGTTTTTGGAAGTTTCCTTCCCAAGGACATTAGTAGATAGTATCTAATTAAACTTTATTCAACGGTACTCTACACCACTAAAGAACTCATGTATTCTATTTAATATACATATATACTTATTTGCCTCTAATAACTAGGATTTAACATGTATTATAAGATTTCAATAAGTAGGTACCAATAATTGGTATGTCGAATGTGATTGTTCGGTTGGAAGTATTTGTTATTTTATAAAATTGTAAAAGAAAATTTGTTAAAAACATAAAGATGGTACACAAATTGCCATTTTCACTAATTAATTGCCTACAGTCTAATTACAGAAACTCTGTTTCTGGATTTAAATTTTTTGGCACTAAAAGGCTGCCATCTTCGATTTACTAAGCATTTTTCAATATCCCATCTTATTTCACATCTACAACATAAGACCTTTGACTCTACAAAATTTCAGCCTCGTAGGCTTAGTACTTTTTTAGTTACAGCGATGAATGAACGTGTCGATGGTATTTGCCTTTAATAAGTATAGATTATACCCTAATTTTTTAACATAAATAAATGGTTACCGTAAATTTAATGTTATTGACCTCATTTCTTGTATTCATCGAACATTTTTCTTAGCACATAATGAACAATGATAATTGTATAAAGAAATAAAAGTATGTTAAAGAAGCTTTCTAAAAAGGATTACATATTGTTCGTATTTAAGTACTCTTACAGCAACATTTACAGCCTTACATACTTCTTTGACATTAAACATACGTCTAGTGCCTTATTTGTCATATTTAGCATTAAAGATAAACTTAAAAATTTAATAAGTATCTTTTTATTTCTTGAATTTATAACAAATATTCAATATGTATTTTATAGTTCTAAAAACAGTAATAAATATATTTACCTATGCTACAAATAACGTTATATAAGCAGCAAAATATCTTGTGTGTAAGGAAGAGTATAAATCTTCACAGGAAGGGTGATACGTTTACAGAGGAGAGATCACTATTTGACAGGGTGATAAATGACCCGTAAAGTGTCCTGTTCGGCGATAATCTTATATCAGTAAAAATGTACACGGACATGTGGGGAAATTTTTCCTTAATGAAATATTTAAATTTTTGTACTATTTTCGTTGAAAATATTAGAAAAAAATATGTCATATATATAGAAGCCTTAAACTAAGCAGTTATTAAAAATTGTGATCTCCATCATAACATATTCGAATCTTATTAAATTATACAGATATTGTATCAATATAGTTTTAAACTAATTAATTTATTTTTAGGCCAATATGAAAATTATTAACTATTTACATTCGTCTATAACTAATTAGATATCAGTATATCACTATACGAAATTAATTAATGCAATCAAATCATCCCTTCATTACAATTATATTTAGTATCAAAATAAAATTAGATATTAGACTTAATTGAATATTGTTAAATTTTTTATTTATAAAAAAGTTAAAATAAATATAATTAGAATTATCTATGAAATATAAATGGCCCGTAAAGTATCTTGGTCAGGGATAACCTTATATTATGTCATATAATCAATAACATATCTTTATAGGGAGCACAATAAATAGGAACACACTATACATTTAGAAGTGTTCTACAACCTTTTTTTAATTTGAATACCACATGATAGTGACAAATTACAAACAACGGATATGCTGTATAATACAACAAACATTATATTTTCACTATTGCTAATTCATCTTTTAACAATTCTTTATTATTGTATCAACGTTACGTTTAGTTACTGAGTTAGGAAATTTACATTGTTTTACATATAATTTTACTCACCAGTTATTTTGATCAGCAGCATTTTTGTTTTTCTGGGCCACATTTGCAAACTATTATTTCATCAATAACAAGGTTAACTTTACAGTATCTCGATGATTAGAAAAATTACAACCGTTCTAAATTATTGAGTTCTAAATCATATTAAACAGTGATTTTAAAAAATATTTACAAACATATTCGGAGATTTTTATCCATACAATTGTATGTAAATGAACGTAATAATATGAGAAAAGGTGCTTTGATATAAATTCAGCAAATAATGTATTCCAGATCTTGTCTTATATGTGAGCCACAGTGTGGAATATCTACAAGCCACGTCACCTGTTGGCTTTCATCGATACGACCTCTTTCTTGCATTTACCAAATTTTTAATCCCAATCATACAATATTTTACAACAATTTAACACAAGGTAAAGTAAATTTGAATTACTTCTTATTCCATGTGACTACTTACTAAGCTTATATTAATCTTTTTTTTAATTGAGAAAAACCTATTATAAACTTATACCATTCTCATTGAGAAATTAAAATTAATTAATGCCTAGACTTGGAAGGTTTATATTTATTTCTAACAGAAAGTCTAAAAAATAGGATTTATTTGATATGTTTTTGGTAATATTTATTAAAATTAAGGTCACAAATATAGATACATCAGAAATGTAATATGTAAAATTTAAATGTATGATCATTGAATTGACATTTTTGTCAGAATTTTTATTTTTTCGTGTGACAAATTATATGTGATGTTTAAAATCACATATAATTTGTTGGTAAACTTTAAACTAATAAAAATATTTAGTATATTTTGGTTATTTTAGGTTTTTGTAATAGACGAAAACAAATAACAAAAAGTTTTATCCATGTTGTATATAAACAAAAAATAGTGGCTATTACACATAATTTATAAAGGTTTTCTAATTTAGTTTCTTAAGATCATTGCATCCCTAAGATACTAACTCCGTCAACGCAAAGATTTAAGGGAGTACCCTACTTATAGCATATAATTAGAGAGGGTAAATTATAGCATTCAGTCGATGTCATGAGATAACAGATTTATCAAAAATGTATATTAATGTAGGTGAGAGACTCACAGCTATGTTTATGCTAAGATACAGCTGAATAATAACAATAATTATTATCATGTTATTGGGAGCAATCATTTTATAATATAGTCTTGAGATATGTCTCAAGTCCATAAAAAATTAATAACCTACTCTTTAACAAAACAGTACACATGTTTATTTAACTAATGCTCTTTCTCAATACATGAGTTGGTTTATTCATATTATTTTACATTTATATTTATTTACAATGCATTTTAAATTACATTTTACACATTATTGAATACGTCATTACTATAAACATTAAAATATGAAATATATCACCTCCTAAGTTAATTTAACGATTAATCACAACATATATATTTTATCGTACTTTAAACCTAAAAAAGTGTTGTAAAAATTAGTTGCATTTAAATAGTTTTTAAGTAAAAAGGAAGTAGAATGTATTTAAAACGTGCTCAATAATATATAGAAAAACACTTTTATTTTATAAGATACATAGTTAGCAAAATGTCACTATAAATACAAGTCAGTTGTTCGCGGTACGGGTGACGTCACCATTTGTCAGAGCCTCATTAATCTAAATGTCGTTAGTCACTCTCTTCACTGCCAAACGTTTCCAGTTCATATATTATGCAAGTAATTTGGCACAATGTTTATTTTTATTTATTTCTTTAGAGTATCAATACTTATATTTTATTAAAGTCTTGTTCATACTTTTATTGTGTGCATTGAAATTACCAATCTTACGTTTTAATCGGATCAATAAAAGACCGACATGCCTGTTTGAGATTGATGACTTGGAAAAAAATCTCAGGCTAAAGCTTAGGATTCAAAACTTATTCTGAAATCGATCGAACACAAATGCAGCTTTCACTCCGATAATGTGCAGTGACCAGATACATCTTGAAAAACCTTGAAGCATGGCAAAATGTTTAAGCTAAAAAGGGCAGATCTACGAGTCTTATAAAACTCATTTGTGTAAATGGGAAGTGAGCGTTATTAAGGTCAGTATTATGAGTGTGGAGTGTGACATTACAAGGTGCTCTTACGAAAATAGATGTGAGAGTCACGTGATACATGAATTTTATCTATCCGTCAGCCCGTGTTTAAAAATAGACGATATTTTATCCCCCATAATTTACCTGTTACTGAACGTTCAAGGTGTGAACGACTCAACAGTTAGGTTAAAGGACCAAAACTGAGATATAGTCAATCTTAAGGGCGAAACCATTTCTATGCACTTGCACCTCTAATAGTGGAATGTAATTTAGGGGTTTATGCATTTAGGGGTCGAAGGCAGCTATAAATATCAGCAAGCCTCAACCACTCAGAGAGTTGACACTTTAACATGTAACAGTATTACGTCTGTTTTCTAGGATTTAAAATAAAAGGTATATATAAAAATAAATAAACACAAATGAGGACATTTATTACAGCGATTATATCACCGAATGTGAATATATGCTACCTCTACTTTTAAGAACAAACATAATATCAAATTAGCTATTACCATTGATTTTATACACAAATAGATTTCCCATCCAATGTTAAATTTGAGTCTCAAAATATCAGCTGTTTTTGTGGTCAATTGTGTAGCGCTAGTGTAGCTCCATGTAAATGTAATGCAGTTTAAAACAGCTGTGGTTGCGGGCCACACTAACTAACAAAATTACTGCCACAAATATTCCTATTAGATGGTTTATCTATTGTAGTCGTATATAATCAAGGCTATTAGTCACTAAGATATAATCAGCACCCCATTTAAGTGCACTCTACACATAGGTGGCAAACACCAGGCACAAAAAAAAAAAAAAAAAACGGGTGATGCGAATGCCGACATTTCATTAGTGAATAAAACAGTTTGTTTTCTATTAATTTTTAAATTGGATTTAGGCGACTGGGCTACAATTGTCTTTTTAATGAGTACGATAAGGAACCTCCTATTAAAGAGAGTAACGTGTTAGAAAAACGCCTACTGGCTAGGACCTGGTACAAAACTGAATACGGGAGGGATTACATTTTCTGTACCATTGCATACTTTTTTTGGATTAACCAAGGATTACTGAAAGTTCATGATAAATATCATATAAGAGTTCATAGTTTTGAGTTCTACAAATGCAAAGAACGCACTTCTGTTGTCAGACGTGACTAGTCACGGCCTCAAAATAACCGTGTATAAGAATAGAGACAAAAAGCTTATGAATTTAAAAAAGTACTATGAATGGTTTAAGAATTAAATAAAAAGCGAACCAAACATTCTCAGCCCTTTTGAGAAACTCCGATATATGTGAACATAACATTTCAAATGCTGTGACAGATGTTCTGAATTTCCAAACCCAGAATAGCCCTAAACAGTAACTATCAGCTAAATCTAAGATACCTGAAAAGCGGGGATAGTGTAATCACAAAACGGCTTTGTAGAGAGAAAGAAAGGAAAGGACAGTGACCAACTTGCCCCTTCTGGCAGAAGAGTTAGGCCTCCAGAACACTACTGTCTGAGATGTTGTGATGAGACAGTCAGGATTGTGGGAGAGGCATGGCTGTTGACCAGGACAAGTTCAACTAGTTCCATTGATTGTTGACAAATAAGAAAGCAAACAATGCTTCCACATGCCAACAGTTTAAGGACTACAATGAATTTTGGGACATGGAGTATATCCCGTTTGACCATTGACCAGTTGATAGGTAAACCAAATTGTTTTTCCGTTTTGGTACAAACTATAATTTTCTGATTAAATTGTTGTTTTCTTCCATTTTAAGCTTGTGCATTGTCTCAAACCCTTGAAAAGGCTCAGTTGTGTGATGATGATTTTAGGATGTCATGTAACTTCCTGTAACACAAATCCACGTTGGAAGTCTACCATCTTCGATCCAGCTCCCCACCTGAATCCAGACCAAAGAAGACAAAACTAATTCCCGCAAAAAACCGCAAAACGTAAGGTTATGTCACTTAACTCATGACATTTTATGATGTCAGAAGGGGCGAGTTGTTGACCAATCGGAGGGCAGGTGAAAATATTGCGTTTTACGTAATATGTACGTATTATGCTAGCATTCTATTATTATATATTACATTACATTGGTAATATTGAACTCAGTAATGTTTAATACATCAACATAATATGCCTTGATGCATTTAAGATGATGTTGTGTGACAAATATGTACCTTCACTGAAGTGAAATTACACTGATTAAAGAATATGCGTGCAAATATGGGAACAATAAAAGCTCTGAAGAGGCATATTTGTGTGATGCACGAGCACTCTCTGTCACTTTATGTTAAATTCCATTCCATTCCGTGAAATATTTATGTAATAAAAAGTAATTTACTAGCCTCTCTATGTTAGTGATCCCTATTATCAACAAGTACGTTTTTCTGTTTACTTCCACACGTAATTGTAATTTATTAAATTCAGTATCATTACATTTGTTATTAAAATTATTAAACATTAAAATAATCTTATTTTTTCTCTTATTTAATTTATATTAACTGTGTTTGGATGCTTAAAATATTACTTGAATAATTAATTACCTCTAGTGAAAACATATTACTGTAAAATAAACACACATTGAGTTTGGAAATGTTTGCATTATTCAATGTTTCATAATCAGGATGTTTTACATATTGGTCTACTTGATTTTTTATGTAAAACATTGTTTGTTTTAGATACTCTATTTTTAGTATTATATAAAGAGTATAGATGGTTCTTAAAACTAAAAGGTTTCTCAGTATTTTTTAACTTCAAATTACAATAATAACGTTAATTACGGCGAAAATTTAATTAGTTCCGAAAGTATTACTTCATATTAAATATAGTACTTTCATTTAAGAATAATTCTATGGATTATCAACATAATTTACCAATATATTTAACAGAATTGCTCAATATTTCAGTTATTTATATTACATAATAAATATTAAGGGAGCTCTAAACTATATTTATCTATGTCACGTTACATAATATCTAAAACCCTACCTTTCTAATAAATAGTTTGCCTAAATTTTCTATGATGCCTTTAAAAATAATTGAAACTATAAACGACATAAATACGATTGTATTTACTTTCATGAAACCATTCCAAGGATATTTAGACTTTAGTGCGTTTTCATCAAACAGCTAAACATGCATAAACTATACAACTTGATATCTGATTAAATATGAATACTGTAGAAGTGTATTAGAAAAATATAAAAAATATACTAAATGTTCCTTTAACATAACCCATAAAATGTTGCCTTTGCGTTTTTTTTTCTTCTCACAAAATATTTTCCTGATCTGATTTTAAATATTTTAAAAATATATTTAAATACATTTCGTTAGTGAATTTCCGTTTATGTACTTTGTAAATATTTAATTATCATGTAGAGAACACTTAAACAATTATTATTTTATTTTGGGTAAAACAAATAAATTTTTGTTGTTGTAAAGGAAACTTTGATTAAATAAATAAATAATAAATAAATAAACTTTTACTGTCGTTCAACTATTACAGCAATAGACAACGTCAAAATGAGGTTCTTACAAATCTATTTTTAAACTATGGCTTATGTACTAAAGCTCTGGTTTATAAACTATGTTTTTTAACATATTCAACATATTATACTATCTAAGCATTGGAGGATATAATTTTAAGATACATCAGATACATGTAACAAAACTCATCAACAGAATTAGAAAGCTATTACTAGTGGCTTATGCTAATGGTTGATTAATGACTAATGACTTATGCGCTAGAACTAATACCTATTTATACACATTTTCAGATACAACAGTTTCACATAGTACAAAAAAACTCATCAACAGAATAGAAAGGATTGTTAACCTATATAGTATGTAATCTACCTCTGAATACATTAATGGGAAGCTCTTTTAATTCTGGCTTTAGCTTGTTAAACATTTTCAGCCCCAGAACTGTGTAGGAGTTTTTTGACTTGGCTAATCTGTGATATGGCACATCAGTACAAGATGTGCCACTAAACACGTAATGTGGTATTGATCCACCCACCCACCCAAGCACACATTCAGTGGTAGTGAGAACACACAAATAAACATTTTCGTACAATTCCACCCTCAGGTCCATACCACTGTAGGTGTATGGGTGGGTGGGTGGGTTGGTTGATACCACTGTAGGTGTATAGGTGGGTCAATACCACTGTAGGTGTATGGGCGGGCGGGTGGGTCAGTACCACTGTAGGAGTATGGGCGGGCGGGTGGGGTTTTCGGCGGGTGGGCGATACTTGTACAGGAAAACACACACACACACACACACACACACACACACACACACTACGCACACACACACCACACACACACACACACACACACACACACTACAACCACACACACACACACAACACACCAACCACTTTCACCACACACACACACAGCACACCACAACCACACACAGAGAGCACCAACCATATCATAGACACCACACAACGACACACATCACACAAACACCACAACACACAACACCACAAGCCACACCACACACACAACACACACACACACACCACACGCAGCCACATCACACACAACACACACACACCCACACACTCACACACACACCCCCACACACACTCACACACACACACACACACACACACTAGAACCACGTCAAGGAAATCATGGAGAAAGGGGGCGGGCCCAAGTTTATCGAACAGAGTTGCTCTGAGAGTAGCCCAGACGCTTTCCGCACACATCTGAGACAGCAGTCTAAGTCCATTTTTCTATTCTGGAAATCTTCTCACCCACTTAAAATACTACCGTAAGAACGACGGGCACTGTACCATCGAAAGAAGACGACCCAATCTAAGTCCTGAGAATCTGAGAAACTGAAGAGAGACAAAATATATATAATAGCACGAGCGCAGCACCAATGGGATGCTGCAGAGAGAGAGCAGGTGGGAACATTACCGTCCCTTATACCGAGGATAGGTAGGCTGGACTGAACATCCGAAATCGGGAGAGTGTTTTAGATAAATACTTTTATCTCTTCATCTTCTCGATGATATGAGCTTTTCGGTGACAACTGCTGGCTTCGACTTATCTTCACCGCTTCAACGCATGAACATGATTCCACCGTGAGTGTCACAGTCCTAGTCCCGAGGAGTCGCTGAAGATGTGGAGCATGGTGTTTATTTGAGTGTCCTCCGTTTCAAACGCAAGAACGAGAAAACAGTCTTAGAAATGTATCCTCAACAAGAGAAAGAATCAATACCAGATGACGATAAGTAAGACGAAAATGATATCAAGACTGAAAGTACTGTCTGGAATGCCAACAAGTTGCCATTCCGCATTACGGAAGTACTATAACAGAGTTTGGCGCATTCACATAGAAAAGAATAAGAGAGCAAAAGCTAGAACTTAGAAGGAAGAGGTAGAAACAACACCTTCACCCGAACGGACGTATGCCGATAGCTAATTCCTCCCCTCCCCCGAGAGTAATGCCGTAGTCGGCTGAGCGTGACTTTTCCCCGTGGGGTGAATAAGGCCAAGGAAACAGGAGGTGGTTTTTAGTGATGTATTGATGGCGCTAGTGTCAAGTTTAGTACGACACTCACGTTCATAATCTCACAATCCAGTGCAAATCTCAACGACTATACATCAATAATAACGTGAACAATGTGGACTACACTGCCTGGAATGCGTAAATGCATTTCCACTTCTCGTATAAAAAAAAAAAAAAAAAAACAAAATACACTCCTCCTATACACACACACACACACACACACACACACACACACACACGACCACACACACACATTCTAGTGTATTGACCCACCTCATACACCAACATTCAATGGAATTGAATGGAAACTTAATTAAGTTAATTGTAATTACAGCTCTTATATTCACTAATGTAGAAACTTCATACAGTTAATATGTTTGAAAGAACTTACATTTATACAATTGGTACTGCGAGGATAAACAACAAGATTTTACACACTTAAAAATATATAATAAAATAAAACTGTTGTAAAATACTTGTTAGTAATGCATGAATAAAGTTCATATTTGTAATTTCACGCTTATGTACAGGATACTTTAGAGTTAGAAGTCTTTCTAATACATCAATTAAATAAAACATCTCAATTTAATAATTTTTAATAAATTATATATGAACGGTTTTTGAGTTAAACATCGAGTATTCTCCGAGCATGTACGTGTGTCATATTTAGTTCAAATAACGTTTTGTCTATAATTTAATCTGGTTGTTTAATTTGTTAAAAATTATACCTATTCTTTTATTAACGTAGACATACATAGACTTTCAAAATACAGAAAGTTGTTATTATTAAATGCGTAAGCCCCAATGTATTAAACTCTACTTGATTTGTTGTTATATCTAAAAAACAAACTAAGATCAAAAACACTGTACGGTATTATGTACAGTATGCACTCATACTCATTCATTATCACAATTACAACAGAGAAAAGACAGTGTTTGTGGGACGTGGACACGGAGAGACGCCAGACACCATGGAGACTGATGCTGATGCATCAAGAGCTACGTAACAATTTCACTTCACATATGATACCCCGAATATGTTTCCAATCTATATTCAACTCTCAACTTCTTCGTCTTTCAATCAAAAAGAACTTAGGTGTGCAAATAAGGGAACAATAATAGCTCTGAAGAGGGATATTTGTGTGACACACGAGCAGTCTCGGCTACTTTACGTTAAATTCAATTCCATTCCATGAAATATTCATGTAATAAGAAGTAATTTACAAGCCTTTGTATAAGAGCGATGTCCATCCATCCACATCTTGTACAATATATTGTCTGTAATATCGCGCTCGACGAGACACTAAGTTTTTTTAAGTTTATTTCTAATATTCTATTTAGTTATTAACAAATTTTATCTTATCAAAAGCGCCAACTTAATTGAAATTACAATTTTTTTTCATTAATAGGTGTTTTGCGTTACGTACAATGTGGTGGCAATTCCTATTCATGTTATTCCTTTACAAACTAATTTAATTTATTTTCTAATATTGAAAACTAGTTTTACTGTCAATATACAAACACACAATATCTGAGTTTTGGGACTAGGTTAGCTAAGTTTTCATTATTCAAACTAGACGTTTCATAATTCAAGAATGACATTTTTTTACGTTAAAATATCGGTCTTCTTGCTTTTTTTACGTAAACCAATGTTAGTTTTGGAACTATCTTTTTAAATTATTAGTTCACGAATAACGAGAATGCACAGATGAGTAAACTTAATAAACTTTAAAAAATAATTGTTTATTAATTTACATTTTAACTTCTTTAAACTACATCAAAAATAACGAAGACTAATTAGTTTCGAGAGTACTATTTTCATTTTCATTCTATCGATTTTCATTATCTATCAAATAATTCTATTAGAATAAGTTCAATGTTAACTGAACACTATAAATTATTGAATAGTAATGCTCAATATATCAGTTTACATTTTGACATTACAATAACAACCAACTAAAAAATAACACAACTAAACTATATTCATATCTACGATCACTTATTACACAGATATCTTAAATCACCTAAGCTTTTCACATAATAGTTTTTAAACTTAAATTTTCTTAAAAAATGAAAACTCGCTTTTAAAAATATTTGTAACTATAAACGACATAAATAAAATTATATTTACTTTCATGAAAACATCCCAAGGATATTTAGACTTAAGTGTATTTTCATCAAACAGCTAAACATGCATAACTATGCAACTTGATATCTGAACAAACGTGAATACTGCAGAAGTGCATCAGCTAAATATAAAACATATACTAAATGTTCCTTTAACACAACTCTTACTGTGTAGGCTTCGTGTTTTTTTTATACAACATTATTTGCTGATTGTTTAAATATAAAAAAGTAACTAAATATGTTTTCGTCAGAGACTATTTCCGTTTATGCTTTTAGAAAAATGTTATAATAAATATTGTTTCATAACAGCAGAAGAATAAAAATATATAAATATACAATGTTTTTTTAGTAAAGGAAACTAGGACGTTTTTTAGTTTATGTATTTAAGTAAGTATAGCATAATATAGAAACTTTCTTATTCATAATTTTTTACATTCCAATGGAGATAACAACAGATTTTACACACTTTAAACTATATAATAAAATTAAAAATACACGTTCGTAATGCATTCATAACTTTATATTTGTAATTTTTATGACATACGGAAACTAAGTAATTTGTTTAACACAAATTAAATAAAATATAATTTCAATCATATCGAATAATTTTAAGTAACTATGTTAGACTAAATTTAGCAACGTTTTAAAATTACTATTAGAACACAAATGTGTTTATAGTTTATTAACGCTGACAATAATTTTTTTTTCTTAATTTGTTAAACACGATACCTATTATTTGATTAACGTAGGCATACATAGAGTTCAAAGTAAAGAACATTATCATTAATAAGAATATTTTAATTAAAAAAAGAAGAATATCATAAAACTAAGAATGTTAATCTGTACAGTGCATCTATTCATTGTTCACTAATATTGTGCAACATAGATAAGAGCATACTTACGAGGGCTCTCACGGAGACGCCTAGACTCACGAGTAACATAAACAGACAGATTCGGATGCATCACCACTGTAACAATGACTTCCAACACTGAACCTCCGTAATATGCTCCACTATATTAACTCTGTCTTCGTCATTTAATTCAAAGAGAGAAAAGCATACTTATTGAAAAAGGTTTACTATAACATATTATATTAGCTGTTATTTATTGTCTTCGTCATATTTTTCTTTAACAAACATGTTTATAAACTGTTGTTTACATTCATACATTGGGTAATAATAAGAAAATTACAATATAGCTAACTAAAATTTTTATTAAAATTTATACTGATACAATTTGTTCTTATAAGAATTTATATGTTGACCAATCCCATAAAAACATGAAAAACAGAAAGGAATTATCACTAAGTGATCGATTTAATGTTTTTAACATAAAAACCCTGGTTTACTTATTACGTTCTAACAGGTAGGTACAACCTGGTATGTATATAAAAGAAATAAGTTGAAAAATAAGTCATTGAGTTACCGTTATATTTTTACTCATTCATATATTAAAAATAATACTAACTATAATAGTTGCAAATGTTTAAAAAATATTTCATATTTTGTCTAGTAGGAAAACAAAAAGCTATATTTATTTATATATTGTATATATTATGACATGTATACTAACTACTCACTCACAGCCGTACATTTCATTAACCAGTAATATCCACCAAGAGGATTAAATATGTCAGGAACACATAGTAGAGTTTATATCGGAGGGAGGGAGTTATTACCACTATACGTATGTACTCATGTGGGGGGAGGGGGAGGTGCTGATGATCGACCATCCTGCCCTACACATATAGTGGTGAGGACCCATCCACCCAGCCATACACGTACGATAGTATTGACCCACCCACCCTTACACGTATGGTGGTACTATCCCAGCCACCGATCCAAGTAAAATGGTATAGACCCACCCTCACGCTAACCCATACACATACCAAGGCTCACCTTTAAAAAAAATAATGTATTACTAACTCAAATATTTAGTTATTATTTGTACTGTTTAGGAGAAAACTGTAACTTAATATCTAAGAAAAAATACACAATCGAAAAGTCAGTAACTAACGATAATTTGAACTAAAATTTCGTATTATCTTGGTAAATTTTTATTACCTTTTAGACAAATTGTAATTACAAGGTTCATTCTTTTTCATACGCAAAAATAATAGTTGCGAAAATGCTAATATGAAACATTATAAATGACTAAGGGTTGTTATTTCCATGATTCATAATAGATCAATGAAAATCATAAAAGGCATATCTTATATTATAAATACAATAAAATGTATTTTACGTATTTTAAAATTCATTCGTTTTATTTGTTCATATCATCATCTCTGTAAAAGGAAAACCCATTCCATATTATTACAACATTAAACATTTTCATACATTATTCTTAATAACATTCATACACTATTAATTTAACTCCACTATAATGATAGTACTAATAATATTAGCGTCAATATTATAGCCACAAGGATAGATAACAATAAAATTTGATAAAGTGTTCACAATACCTTTCACATACATACTTGAAATAATGAGCCAGAAATAATACTCATCACCCAGTTAATTAAGGAAATGAGCAGAGACAAGCTGTAAACAAAAAAAAGGTAAAGCTATTCTTAACATGATTATATTTAAAATATGAATTCATTAACATAAATAATTACATAATAATATAAATTTCTCTTATATCTCACTCCTCTGTCTCACTCTCCTATATCTCTCACCACTAATTTCTTCTTATCTAGTCCTAAGTTCCTAGTAGTAGAACTAACTAGAATGGTGTGAGCAGTTACCCAACTCAAAGAAAATACCTAGTTGAGCGTGGAGCAGTACAATCGATTAAAATCGATGGAAATAATACTGATTGGCTATCTAGACATGATAAAAAGCTACTTTAATTAAATTATGATTACAAGACAAAGATTTAGTTACAGATGGTATAAAAATCCTTAAAGGTGGTGTCATCTGTATGAGTTAGTAAAAGTGGTTTAGGCAATGATTTCAAATTTATTTCACTAATCATATTAGGAGATTTCAATAGTTAGTAAAATGTATTTTGAAGATAAATATACTTACTGTTAGTGTGTCTCAGCGACACGCCCTGCAGTGATAGATCACCTAATATATAATACAGTCGAAGGCTTCTAGATACAGGTACGTCTGGAATCCATAAACTTAATGTATGATCCTTAGCTAGATGGCTTAGTGCATTGAGATAGCATTTTTATTTATTTACATACAATTTTTCTATTTCATTTTTAATGAGACATTACTAACCAGTTTACATGAGCACTCAGGAATTTGCAGGATCTTTATAAAACGAGTGAAGTATTGAATCAACATAATGTCTATTAAAATATTGGAACCTGCCCTCCACAGTCCGAAGCCTTAAACCTACTCTTCTCTCTTTCTCCTCGTCTCGGTCAGTCTCCTCCTTCTCTCTTCCTCCAGCCTCTCAACATCTCCTCCTCTCGGGTCGCCTCTCGATCGTACTATCCTCGTCTCTCGTCTCGTCCGTCACTCTCTCGTCCATCTCTCATCGTCGCTCGTCCCTCTTCATAATCCATCGCATACTCGGTCTTCATCTCTCTCTCATCTACATCTCTTCTCTCTCTCTCTCTCTCTCTCTCGTCTCCTCTCTCTCTCTCTCATCTCCTCCACCTCAATATACTCCTCGTCTCTCGTCTCTTCTCTCTCTCTCTCCCATCTCTCTTCTCCTCTCTCGTCTCTCTCGAATCCCTCTCTCTCTCTCTCTCTCTCCGCTCTCTCTCTCGTCTCTCCCTCTCTCTCTCATCTCTCTTGAGTCTCGTCGAACACTCTCTCTCACTCATCTCTATCGTCATCTCCTCGCCCAGGTCTTATACTCATACTATGACTCCTTTCTACGGTTATCTCGGCGATACACATCTCTCTCTCCATCATCCTCTCCCCTCTCACTCGGTCCACTCCCCTCCTCATCTCACTCTCACTCCTCTTCTATCCGATACCCATTCTCTCTCACCTCTCTCCCTGCAGCCCACTATTCCTCTCACCTCTAATTCTCCTACCTTACCTCTCTCACTCTCATCTCCATCCACCATCTCTCTCATCAACCCCACCATCCGACACGTCACTCTCTCTCTCCTCATCCATCACACCCTCTCACTCATCCCCTCCCTCCCCCGCCATCCCTCACACCCCTCCCTCCCAGTCCCACCCTCTACCTCCCTCCCCACCCCCCCTCCCCTCTCTCCTCCCTTTCTCTCTCTCTCTCCACTCTCCAATCCTCCTCCATCTCCCTCGTTCGCCCTCCCTCCACACCTCTCTCTCTCTCTCTCGGGCCCAGATATGAACCAAGTGTTATTGCGTAGTATTTTGACGGTAAATGGAAGTATGAAGTCTATAATGTGAGTCTAGTTAAAGGGAAGAGTTACGGCTCTAAGTTAAGTTCGGGTTCGATGTTCGTAACAACTTGCTATAACTTTCTTCCGTAACCATACGGAATCAGCGTCTCAAGTGGGATTCTAGCAAAATTCTTCTACTAAACTCATACACGGTTTACTTTCTGTGCTCTTTATTAATAAATACATTTTTTATTATATGTAATAATTTCAACGATGGAGTCTAGTGAGGAAGATACATTTCTTTTGTGTTGCTAGATACAGTGAAAATGTATACAGTGTTGTTATTGTCTGTGGACTCTCCATGCAGAAATTATAAAACTTAAGACGCAAGTCAACATAGCACTGTTAAAGCAAAATGGACTACATAATGTGATCGCCAGTTGATGTAATTTACCACTACATGACATGTGGATGGTCAGGTTGATATTTTTACAAAGTGATCCTCGGTTCTCTATGCGGCTCGCGGTGTAAAATTTGTGATGATATTGTCCTGTAATTCCGAACAGGGCAGTATAACTGTCAATCAATGCTCATTACAGTTTGGTAGTGCGTACCCAGCTTTGGCTACTAAGCCACCATTAGGTCTTCTAACCAATCAATATGTAAGGATAAAATCTATTAGTTAAAACTATATAGTAAGATCATTCTTCAAATATCCACTGCTCTAAGTACACTTAAATTGCAAAAACCATTATATGTCAAGGGCAAAAAAGGGTAACAAAAATACCAACTAAAGACAACAATTATTGTCTTATTTTGACAAATGCAAAATGAAGTACTAGAAACTTTTAGAACATTGGAAATATTCTAGAATTTAAGCTGCAGCGGCCGGTGTCATAACTAGAATATGATTTTTTCGGTGACAACCGCATTAAGATACTATCTATAATATTAACAAGATAACCAGACGTTTCGCCCATACTGTGATGTGGCATCCTCAGCGATACCACTGAAGATGCCACATTACAGCATGGGCAAAATGTATTTTTATCTTGTAAATATTGTAGATAGTATCTTGAAGCGGTTGCCACCGGAAAATGTAGATTCTAGTTGTTCAAAATATTTAAGTATTCCGTTTACAAATTAAGAGCTGCTGTCGGGTAGAGAATGTTAATGTTTCTGTTCCTGAACACGGAGGACCACTGCTCTTCCGGAGCAGACGGGGGAATACACTAAGGACGTAAATAATTAATCAGAGAGAATTGACTCACCACGGATATTGGTTGACCACGTATCCAACAGGAGTAGTTGGAGACACTTTTGGTAATCCAGGCCACCTTCCTTTGTCACAGTTCTAAAGCACTGAAGAGTAGTCGCGGAAGTACGAGCGTTTCGAAAGTCCAGAAGACCGACCACGTACCACACAAACGAGGTTCTTGAAGGTCTTGATGAGCAGCACAGAGTTAGAGAGAGTTGCAAGAGGTAGAGTTAGAATTTAAAAAGCACACAATCACTAATTGTTGAGTTGGAAACGAGACCCACGACCTTACACTCTGAGAGACTAAGCGTGAGTGTCGTGTTGTGGGGCGCGAAACCGTCGCCTGAGGTGAGTTTATTCCTGAGCACCAATAAGAGATCGAATTTGGGGTGGTGTGATGTTTATTCTAAAGGCAGATAACCCTCTCTCTCTCTAGGATTTAGTGAACATGGGAAATACCAAAAATCAAATCTTATAACTACAGAATATATCAACTATGTACAATCATCTTATTACCTAACAGCTGCCTTATTTCTATAATAAAACCAACATTAAGAGAGTGATTCAAGGAAATATATGAGTGATATTGTAATGAAATATGAAAGGAATAAAAAGAGGTCAACCTATGTACTATTACGTACCTTTTAGTTATATGACAGTCAAAACTTACATTGAGGCTGGCCACTTCAGAGGTTTAGATAGCCTTACAATCGAGCACTACTCAAGTGTTATATGGGTGGTATTATTTAATTTAATAGTGGTAATACTGAAATGTTTAGTTGCGTAGGGTAGTAAATTATCCATATTCAAGTGGACGTTTCATCAAATAGGATCTAAATAGAACTGATACTGATCTGACAGATAATCAGCTGTCAAAATGCTCATTGTCTATATATATAGCATACACAAAAATATATATATATACAAAAATATGAGAATAAAAAATTATCCCACGGAACCAATAGATCATTAAACCAGTTATTTTATATAGATCTAAACGATTTCAAATTATTATTTTTTGTTTGTTTTAAACTTTAGCGTTAATAGTGTGAATTAAAATATGTATGACAATTAAATTTCTATATAATTAATAAATGTAATCCTTTTAACTAGTTTTACATCGTTACATCAACTCATAATTACTAAACTAACCCAATAATACATTGTATTAAAAGGAAGAAGTAAATATGTTAAATTACTAATAATATATAGTTTCATACATTACAGTATTTAATATCTTACAGTTACCATTATTTTACTTGTCTAACTTGGTACATATAAAATGAGTTGTGTATAAGGTAACAAGTGACGACATGATATGTCAGTGCCTTATTTGTCTAACTGTCATTTGTATCTTCCTACACTTGGAAATTTATACATTCTACTTAATGCATCAAATAACATCGGCAATACCTGTGTTTTTAGCTGAAAGCAGAATTTGAATATTTATATTTTCCTGGTATTATTTCTGAATATTTATAGGTATTTTGAGTTAAATACTTAAGATATTTAAATATTTCTTTCATCGTAGTAAAATATCCAAGAAATAAAGTTTTATTTATTCTACATCTCTTAACATTAAAAATATAACATTTTACAAAATAACTATACAATTCTGGTAATTTATTAATCATTATTCACACCATGCACATTTTTTATTACATTTAGTATGTTACTTGTATTCACTTAGTATGAATTATAATGCTTTTAAAAGTTGTCAAACGTTAGAATTCTATAATTTATAAGCATAAAGTTGTATTTATTTATTGGTAAGTACTAAGTTAAGGTACTAAGAGAAAAGTGTTTGAACGTGTACTCTATAAAAAACGTTCTGTCACACAAGTAATTTCATTTAATGCATCAAAGTACCTTAAACTACATATTTTGTTGTATTAATTTTTTAATTGAACACTAGTTTCGGGAAGTACATATTTAATAGGCAGGGGTAGGACCATCATTACCAATTAATTTCTTATATTGAAATTGTTCAGTGCTTGAAAATCGTTTAAGAAAATTACATTGCATTATATACTCATGTAATGATAAACATTCGTATGATGTGTTGTTTTTAACTTCAATAATAACTTAATTTTTATTTCATGAAAGATATATATACTAATAGATCATAATTCGTGGTATATCAGTAGGCATGAGTTCTTTTTGTTAATACTAGTCCGATAAAACAATCTTATTACTATAAAAGTTGAAAATTAAAAATTTTGTATCCTACTGACATGTTTATGAACAAAGATCATTATTTCCCATGTCGCCTAATATACAAGGTGATGAGCGAAGACGGCTTGGCGTATCTTGGGAAACACATTTACACAGTTTAGTTCTCACTCTTGAAGAAATAGTAGAAAGTTTAGTCTACGCAGTGACTTAGCTTTGCGAAATGTACCAGAAAACCCCTGTTTCCCTTCATGAGTTTTCTGTTTCCAACCCTGAACTTGGGTCACCTTGATATAGGGGATTTACTTCCCAATATCTTAATCAGTATCTACTTGGTTTCATTATTATAACCATTGTTATGAAAAATTTAAAAAATAAATAAATAAATTTATAAAACGAGCTAGGAGATTCAAAATGTTTTGAAAGGCAAACATTATTTTCTAATTACGGACAAATCTCTGAAAGTTCTGTAACAAGAGCTAAAGCCCAAATCTAGTAAGCCGGCTAAAGTGAACCACAACAACCATTACTTAATAAGCCCTCGTAAAGGCACTGAACTACCAAAACTGGGCTTTACTTGTTCCTTATATTATAATAATTTTCAAAGTTATACAGTTAGTGATTACAGGAACAATATAATTTAATATTTATTATCAAGATACAAATGTCAATACGATTTTGACAAAAACACAGCCACTATTTTAAGATGTGTATCTACTTGTACCAGTCAATAATCCTTAATATATAATACTATGTTATAGTTATCTTTACACTTTTAACATTTAAAAAAGATGTATCAATGTGATTTTAACTGCATTATGTTTATTTATAAGTAGTTTAGAAAGAAAATTAAGTAATTATTATTCATTCACTATCATTGTTATAAAAGGTTGGTTGACGATACTATAAATAGTATAGTATTGTAATACAATACTATTTAGAAAATGAATATTCAGAACCAAACTTTGATTAATTTCAACACTTCCTTAATTAGCTTTTGGCTGTGATCGTTTGGTAAAGATACTTCTTTTACTAATGTACACTTCCAATATTAATGTACACTTGTTCTTTCCACATCTCTGAATACAAAGCATTAAACTATTTCCCTACAGTTTAGTTTTACATTATTTTGGGTAAAAATGTCCTTAATTCATAGGTTATTTATTAAATTATGTCTATCATAGTAATACAATTAAACTTTTGACTTAAGAAAATAAAACTTTTTTAGCCATGTTTTGCTACTTTTATTGTTAACTGTTAAAATATGACTGCGTACGCTTTATATTGAATTTGAGTTAATTGCAAGTGACAAATATAATTTTCGAATATTATTATTTAACATATCACATAGACCTTATGACTCCAGTCATTTAGTAATTGCTATTTTTAGGGTTCATCGAGAGTGTAAACTGAGCAATAATACTAACTAGCTGAAATTGACACCTATAAACCTGCCCTTATTACAGAATTATAGTCTATAATATTGAATTTTCATCTGGCTAATCCTCATAACTGATTGTCCAGAAATGTGATAAACTTGTCATAACCCTACTAATTTCGAATTTATAAATACGTTTAACAAATATTCCAATACTAAATTAAATTCAGTATAAGAAAACGTCACACAACTCAAATTCATTACAATATAAGCACAAAATATACAAATATACTACAATACAAGTAGAAAATGTACAAATATTATGGTGATCAATTTCGGTGAACCACGCTCACCTTTGTCAGACCAGAAGGATTCACAAAAGAATCACCATAATATTTGTGCATTTTGTACTTGTAGTATATTTGTGCATTTTGTGCTTATATTGTAATACATTTGTGGTGTGTGACGTTTACTTGTACTGTATATGTACCAACACATTTTATGTTAAATAATAACTATTTTTAAATTAAATTGACAGCTTTGTAACAATACGACATATTTGTATAATATTTGAAATACAATAAATCGAAAAACAGCTGTAACAGATACTCAACATATGTTACTTTGATATATGTATTAAAGTTATTTTCATAAAATAAATAAATTTTTTCCAGTTTTTCTTATTTTTAGTCGGAAGCTATTTACCAAAACATAATTCCTTACATTTAGTAATGTCTTATAGCTTACAACGCTTAAAAATCACACAATGTACAGTCCAACTGGAAATATCATTCTCCGTTTAGAACCAATCAAAGGACTAGGCCAGTATAACGATTGCTGCAAATGTGACCAAACTTACCCATGGGAAAGGGAAGATACAACTACTATAAATGTAAGTAGGTGATTGTAAATATTAAGTTATATAGTGGTAGAGTGAAATTAAAACTAGGATTAAATTATTAGTGATTGCGCAATGTTCTCTATTCACGGGGGGATTGACTGATCTTCAATCAAAAGGTGAAGAAGGCTTTGTGAATGAAAAAAAATAGTTGTGAAAGCTGAAATCATACTTGCAAAGAGATAATGACATTATAACAACAGTATAAAAGTACATGGTATTAAATATTTTATTTTGCATTATGGAAGTTCTTTTTCTCTTTTCATTCTGTCTTTAGAATTTGGGTGGATATGTACAACGGTAAAAATATATAAAGTGATATTTCATAAGTCAATTTAAAGTATTAAAATAAATACAATTTTTAATAAATAATAGTGAGCATTGCGTTAGTTTAAATAGAAAGCATAAAAAAGGTACACATTCCTTTGCAAACTATGCAAGTAGTCTCCAAAGTTAATATTAACTTTGGTGACAATTGTCAAGTAAATATTCACGAAATTCTAAAAGTAACTATACGCAGAAATAAATTTAAAAAAATCCTAATTAACAGTATTATCACAAATTCAAAGAGCAGGAAGATGTATATATGGGCCTGAACCGTGATAGGAGTTCATTCAGTATTCATATGTGATTTGGGATGTTCTGTATTCCAAATGCCTACATAATACAATTATGTCATGTATGATTGAGTAGAACAATGGATTTAATTAGTAACTTCAAAATACTTTTGTGTAGATATTCAGTTTAATGGCATTTAATAACGAATAATATATAAAAAATAATTATACGAACCTAGCCTAATTAACGAACAGTAGAATAAAATATATTTAAATGTTTTGTACTATATTATATAAATAATGATTTAATATACTGCAAAGCTTAATTACCTTGTAAGGGTTTTTGGTTTATATTCTTTTTTTTACGTTCACTGCACCTGATAGTAAAAAAGTCTAAATAATACAGACTTAATCATAAATATAGAATACTTTATTTTCATTATTTACCAACAAATATTTTGTATACGCAACATGACTCACTGCTGTAATTAAGTATAAAAAGATAATAATATAACACTACCATCTATTTTATATGTAATTTGTTTATTCTTCGGACCTGCGGGAGATTGTTGTTCTTGTTCAAAACTGATAAATAATTAGATTTTTTTATTTAATTCACAACTTATACAGTATTTGTCCAAATATCAGTAAGTGTTGCATATTATTTAGTGTTACCTATTGGTTGATAAGTTACCCTAGTAAATTTTGGAATTCGCTCAAAACCTCAACAAAATAACTAAATATAAAAATGATAGGTAAAAAAATGGGTAGAGTGAGATTTGTAGAATATGATAAAAAAGTGAGCTATTTGGAATATATTTCAAATGTAATAAAACCTTAACTGATGATTCCCTCTCTAAGATGATTCAATTTATGAGTAGTTAAACACTGTGATAATCCTATTGCATGGCTTGTTGCCCACTGATTTAAACGACATGATATTGTTCATTTACCTACAATCTTAATTTATGATACTAAAGAGAGTTACTAAAAGCATTATTAACATTTTTAATTATACTAATAATCAATAGCATATTCTTGTTGGAGCATAAGATACTTATATTAGAAAAACTTAACTCCAAACTTTCCCATAGTAAAAACTACAGTATTTAATATATTTCAAAAGTTTTCAAAGTCTGCTTTATCATTGTCTTTGACCATTTAATATGGAGTACAACTCATTTTAGCACATCAAGTATTTGCTTAATTAAAATAATATCATGCTAAAAAAATATTTTTTATACTATATTTAGTTACCATTAAAATGCATACAAATCAATTGGACTTTAATCTCATCCAATACGTCATATCCCTAACCATACATATTATCCACCCCCCATAAACATATTCCATGCACATTCATTGTTACTGATCAACCCACCTATACACTCACAGTGATTCTGATCCACCCACCCACTCATGCACATACAGTGGTGGGTGGGTGATGATGACGGTACAGTGATTCCTCTTTCCAATGACCACGTCTTTTTCCTATCCATTTTTAATAATGGAATGCATCAAGTCTTGACAGAAATGTAACACGAGACTAGCCCCCTATTTTAAACAAATATGGGTTAATATTTTAACTAATATTCCATTTATTATAGGCAAATAAAAACACAGTAAACTATGTAGTTCTCTTGTCTTCATAATATACACAATCAATTTAACAACCCCCTCATTCACCACTAGACACACTACCAATACGACACCTAACAAATATAAAGATATATTAATAGTGCATTTAATAAAGAAGATAATTTTAAAGTTAGTTGAATAGCTTTGAAGGAATCCTAAGTTTCCGAACTAGAGATAAAGCCCACATAGCGTAGTCTGGAGAAACTCTGCAACTACAACAATAATTAGTTTTGTCATCTCAATATGTCTTGATTATATAATAATTATAATAGCAATAAAATATTACTGCTAAGATTCTAAACAATATGGTAAGACATTTAAAAAAGAAAAAATATATATATATATATATATATATATATATATATATATATATGTGGACTAGTCTATGGACTAATATATATATATATATATATATATATATATATATATATATATATATATATATATATAGATTAGTCCCTTTACATAGAGAATTATTATTTATCACTATTTACCTTTGTTGGATTTTAAACCATAAATTGTCTTTAAGCCAACGATAAATTGGTTAACCATTTTTATGGAAGAAACATGAATTAACAAAAATAGCCGATTATTTTGTTCCTGATAAAAATTCGTATATCATAGCAGCCAAATATAAAAGAAAGGTTTCCACTATCGTGTTTATTGTAATCTGAATAACATTTTATCAGCGATATTTATAATCATTGACAACCTTACGTAACATAATATGATTGTTTTTGCTCTAAGTTTCAACCACTACTACACTTTGTCTGTTTATTTATTATGCTTACAATACTGTTGTAATGCTACCACTGTTTGAAACGCCCGAAGTAAAAATGTTTCCAAAATATTTGTCCTATTGACGTTATAAATAATGTTTTAGGATGAACCTTTGAGTCACACTAGAAGCTTTAAGCATTTTCAACATAAACACAAAGTATATCTGATTTCATTAACGAAATGGGCTAACAAAATAAAAGAGATTAACTTGTTTATTTGAGAAATTTACTCCCTGACTAGTAACTCTAACTGGCACTTTACGTACTAGATTTTGCTAACGATGTTGAAATAAAAATGAGTCTTTCAATCAGGTACAAGAACCTTTATTAGAATAATCCTAACGTTTTTTATTTAAAATTATTGAAAAACTGACACAAGTCAAGTTACTAAATCAGATAAAACGTTACCTATATAGTTTCTTATTGGTTTCTATACACAAACTTATACATACAATGTCGTATCTAAGGACGGTTAATTATGTTTAGGTAATAAACCAAGTGTGTTTCAATGGTCCTTATATTCGTCATGTATGTCCAATCATATATGACAGTTTAAATTACAGTCAAATGTGGATTTAAGGTTTATTTTGTACAACACTATAGGACATTGCATTTCATCAATAATTCTATGACGTTCCCTATATTTAATTTACAACAATACCAACGAAAACCTATCCTGGATAGTGTGTTAAATTTAGTTGTACACTAATAAATCTCTTTAAATAATGTGGATTGTTAAATAATAAATATTTACTAAATTATGTACATTTTTAGTTCCATTATTTTTAAGCTTACTTCTCCCGATTGGTTTATTTTAACTAAACTTTAAACACTTAAAGAGACAACTTCTCCAATATAATCTTGATCGTGTAGGGGAAAGAACTGAGTGTCAAACTTGTCACAGTTAGCTAAAAATCAGACCAACACGTAAAGCTGTAAGTCCCATAGTTGCCCTGGCTATTGGGATATTAATACATATTCCTTTTTGAGCTATGTCGAACTCAGATAGTAACAATAACTACACTGTTCCATCTTCACTCATTACACCTATACACCCCTCATATTCGCTCATACGATCGACGTATTGGAAATGAATAATGAATAATAATAATAATAATTGAGATTAAGCAGAATTAATTTGCGTAAATGATTATCAGTAAACATCTTTTTGCCTGAAAAAAAAATAATTTTACACTCTCAGATGTAGTATTTAACATAGACTTTAATATAGTTACAGAACGAAGTTTGTGACACAACAATTGGTTTGACGTTCATACTTGTTGTTTATGCTAATTATTAGTTAATATAATGATTCTAATTACGCTACCTAGTGAAATAAGTTCTGAAGGTTGTATCAAACTTATCACAATGGGTTTATGAATGATGTGATGGCAGTGGTGATATCAAGCATTCCGGTCACATTTAATACTTTATTTAACGGGTTGGAATTCTTTAGATTCGCTAGTGTAACATAAATTAAAATAACTATTACATGTTTAAATGCTCAGTAAAAGAGATGTGATAAAATCAAAGCATTAACTAGGAAAATGTTGCAAAACTCCAACAGTCATATATTAATATATACAATAAAACTATAGAGATTATAATAATATATAATAATATAATAATATCTTTATTCATCTCAAAAATTACATATGTACATATAGCTTCTACCACAAAAACATAATATAAGTAACAATTACAATAATTAACAACAAATCACATACAGTCAAGTTCAGAACAAACAATTAAATCCGTCTTATACACATAAATATACAATACCAAGTCTGACCTACAATAGTGAAATGGAAACTTAAAAGAAAATACTTCTGCTGAGAAAATAAAGATGCAAACCTCCAAGGCTAAGCCTGTGTGGAGGAACTCTTAATATTGAAATTTTGTTAATTCTGTTCACCTAACAGTTGTACCGGGTCTTGGACCGGTACAGTTTCGTTTTTTCGTCGTTGTCTGCCAGGCTGCCTGAATTTCGCTTTTGCCCTGCGTTTCGTGTACTTGGTAGCCGTTGGCCCAGTTCCGTTTCGTTCCGTGTTCCAGCAGCTTCGGTCAAGTTGGCCTGTCTGTTGACTTGTTCTTTGCAGCGTTCGTCAAGTCATGGTTGCCGGCTGAGAGACTCCTAAACTCCAGGGTCCTTGAGTGGGACGTTCAGCCCTCAGCCTGCCGTCCGGGGAAAGTTCAACCTCCTGCACTGCCAGCCTGGCCTGAGGACCATGTCGTAGAACCTAGGTCTCGACTACGCTGCCATCCCTACATCTGGGTGTTGTTCTTCTGTCCTCAGGTCAGTGTGTTCCAGTTTTTGTTCCCGGCGGCTGAGCTGGGGGGTTTTGATGTGGATTTTTAATTTATAAAAGAAAAACAAAAAAGAAAAGGGCAGTGAAATATAAGAAAAAAGAAGAAAAAAAAAATCTGTGGAACTTTATGTGGCCTAGGCCTAAAAACCAGAAAAGTGATTTTGCAACACAGCCATGGGGACTTAATTATTTTGTTTATTAAAGAGGGAAAAACTTTTAAAATACACAAAGAACGTTCGCTGTTAATATTTATTTATATCTATATTTATTGTTATTTAGTTTAATTAGTGTATTTGGTTGTTATATTTTTTTAGATTTAATATTTGTTAGGTCCCCATTGTTAAGTTATGTTATTTATTTGTATGTTTAGGCCTAGTGATCGTTATTATATTTTTTTATTAAGTGTATAAGGGGGGTTCTGAAGTGAATTTTTACTAGAACGGTACCGGGTTATATTTTTTTTTAAATTGTTTAATTTTTAATTTTTCACCAAAAGGGGATTATTGTTAACTTTTAATTCGGAGCTGCCCAGGGATTCCGGCTTACTCCCTGGCCCGGTGGAATCATGGGATGTGGGCTGAATTGCCGGTTTAAGTGTTGTGATCCAAAAGTTTTCTAAATTTTCACTTATTTGGGGCTTAATATTTTTCTTACGTTTTGGGGTGTCTCAGGCTGAACTGAAGATAGGCCATACAGTTGATTAATTGTTAAATTTTGGTATTTGTAGAGTTTGTGGTATTTATAGCGTTCGTTATTATTGTGTAGTATCTTGGTAATTTTAGTGTTTGTTATTATTTATTTAAGTGAGAATTTATATTGTGGCCTTCTGCTTTTTTTGTTGTGGCCTTCTGCCTGCCAGTTTGTTTTCTTAATAATAAAATTAGTTTTGCTCAGCTGCCGAGTGTTATTTTGACCCTCCAACTGCCACCCGTGATCCCATCGCTCGACTTGTCTTGGGCCATTCCCCCAGTTGACACGCTTTCCAGCTTTGGTGGGGGGGGATGGGTCTCAATTGGTAGCAGAGCGTGGTTGCCTATAAAAAAAAAAAAAAAAAAAAAAAAAATTTAATTCTTTCTTGGTTGTTGACGGTAGGTGTTTGCCAGTTAGTAGGCCATGGCTGGCCGACCTACCGTCAAAGGTGTCTTGGTAATACGTAAAGAAAAGAAAAAAATAAATAAATAAGGAAACAAATAAATACTTATTTAAAAACAAAAAACAATTAGAAAATAAATAATTTAACTTAGAAAAAAAAAAAAAAAAAAACCTAGGCAATCCGCTTGGTTACTTTGTTGAATGGGTTTCATGGGTGGATTGGAGTGGTCGGCAGTGGCTCGGTAGGCTGAGGGTTTAGTTCGTCTTGGACCCTGGAGTTGTCGTTTTTTGTGTATATTGTTGAGAATTGTTGCGGTAGAGATGGCCTATCTGCAGAATGTTGCGCTCCTAGTCAAGGAGGAATTAATATTTGAGTTGAGGTCGCGTGGTGTGACTCCGGAGGGGGATGTTTTGAATCTCCGGAGGTTGCTGCGGGAGCAGTTGTCCGCGGGTACGGCGGTGGATTGGTCTGACCTACTGGAGGTTGGTGAGGAGTTATTGGTTTGTAAACGTAAGGTGGAAGATTGGGAAGGGGTTTTGGAAGATTTGCAGTTTGAACCTCCAGTGGGTCGTGACCGGGCCTGCCGCCTTGCACGTTTGGGGCATCTGCTTGCCCGTTTAAGGCTGGTCAACCGGGCACCGGGGTTGGAACCATCGGATAGGGCGTGGATCTTGGAGAGTGTGTCTAGGCTGGATGAGATTTTTCAGGCACTCTCCGGGTCCACGACTCCTACAAGTCTGGGTCAGCGGCCTATTTTCGCACTGTCGCCTAACGTGTCGAGGCCGCAGGCTGAGACAACGGCTCTCACTGTGCCTGAGGTTCCTTCTGAGCCTGCAGGCGTTTCTGGTGGGGTTGCTTGTGGTTCGGCTCCAGCTGCCGTTCCGTCTGCTTCTTTGGGTTCTCCTGCTCTTCTGCAGCTGGGCTACCACAAGCTACCTAACACTCTCACGCCCATGATCCAGAATCTCCCTGTGATCGATGGGATGGATCCTGAGGAGCTTCTCAAGTTTCTGGTGGCCTTTCTCAGACTTAGTGAGATGCCCGGCATGCAGGCTGGGGACTTGCTTCGTCTGGTTTTCCCGTATTGCAGAGGTCCCGTTGGGGAGTTGCTGAGTTCTGTCTTGGCCAGTGATGCCTCGGTGGACTCGTTCCACCGAGAGTTACTTTCGTCATTTCTTCCCATTCGACTCAGGGAGAGGATGGTCATGGACAGATTTTATCGGTCGCAGGGTAGGGGCGAGTCTCTGGCAGCCTATGTCTCTTCAGTCAAGGAAGCTCGTCAAGCGTTGCGCCTCACCCTTTCTGAAGCTGACACCGTTCGTGTCATCCTGGATGGCATTTCTCCCGAAGAACGGTGCAGATTGGTTTTTGCTGGTGTTCCTTCGACTTTTCGGGAGCTGCATCAGCTGTGCATTGTTTCGCGCAGCGTGCAGTTCTCAGACCAGCAAGGGAGGGATTCTGAGAGTCATCGTGCTCTCCCCACCCGTCGACCGGCTATGTCTGTAGGTGTGAGTCAGCCAGTGGAGGGTCGGGGTTCTCGGCCTCCGGTTGTGTGCTTTGCTTGTGGCCAACCTGGTCACATTCGACGTGACTGTCCACGTGCTCGAGGTCGTGGGGCGGGAAACGCTCAGCGCGGGGGGTTGCCTCCACAGTAGCTCCCCGCGTTGTTGCGACTGACCGTGGCCATTTGCCTCTGACACGTGCCCATAGCAGGAGTGTCGGGGATTTTTCGGGCCTTGCTGGCATGGCTTCCCTGGGACTTAGTGCGGTCACCTCGGTGTGTCCTGGCGTTTTTGTATCTTTTGGTGGTACGGTGTGTCGAGCCCTTCTTGATTCTGGTTCGGCATGCTGTATCATCAGCCTTTCTCTTTTTGAGTCCCTTGACGCCTTAGGACTTGTCAGGCACACCGAGCCTTCTTCTATTACTTGCTGGACGGCATCCCAAACTCCTCTACCCATACTTCTAAAGGCGTCATTACATTTTAAAATTGAAGGATTTTCCTGGAGGTGGGGTTTTCTTGTTGCCAAGGACCTGGCGGTTTCTTGTATCCTAGGGGCAGACTTTATTTCTAAGAGTGGTATGGTGCTTGACCTCCAGAAGCGCCAGATATTTTTCAAGTTTAATCGGCGAGTTTTGGTGCCTCTAGTAGGTGATTCTGACTGCCCTCCTGCAGTCAGAGAGGTGGGTTGTGAGCCCGAACAACCCAAGGTGGATCCGGTTGGTCATCTCCCCCCTGAGCAGGCGGAGTCCATTCGGAGGCTGTGTTTGCGGTTTCCTGATGTGCTTACGCCGGAGCTTGGGGTCACTTCTCTTCTGGAGTATGAGATCCACCTCACCGATTCTCAGCCAGTTAGAAGTCATCCGTACAAACTTGCTCCCCCAAAGATGGAGGTTATGAGGGCTATGATTGAGGATCTTCTGAGCAAGGGGGTGATTGAACCGTCTCGTTCCGCTTATGCCAGTCCAGCTTTTCTTGTGCCCAAGCCTAATGGTAAGTCTAGGCTTGTGATGGATTATCGGAGGCTCAACGCTAAGGTCGCTATTGACTCGGTACCTCTGCCTGATTTGCATTCTGCGTTTGATTGGTTCGGTAAGGCTAAGTTTTTCAGTGTGTTTGATTTGAACCAGGACTACCATCAGATTCCATTGAAGAAGGAATCACGGCCCATGACTAGCTTCTGTGTTCCCTGGAATCTCTATCAGTTCACTAGGGTTCCTATGGGTCTTGCTGTGGGTGCCCAGACTCTTACTCGTCTGCTTGATTCCATCTTCCATGATGTGAAGTTCAAGTTTGTTTTCAATTACCTGGACGATCTTCTTGTCTACAGTGAGACTTTCGGGGAACACATGCAACATCTGGAAGGGCATGGACCGGGATGTTGCTGGCAGAGTGCGGGCTTGTCACCTGTGCTCTCTCAGCAAGCCTAGTCAGAATGCAAGGTTAGGGTTGTTATCTTCTGAGGTGGCCGAGCGTCCTTTTGAGAAGGTGTTCATCGACTACGTGGGTCCTTTTCCCCGTAGCAAGTCAGGTAGCTCCTACCTACTTGTTTGTGTGGATGCTTTCTCGAAGTTCGTTTGGCTTTTCCCACTTCGGAGTGCCACGGCTAAGCTCACCATCCGTGCTCTCCAGTCCCAACTCTTCCAGCACTTTGGTGTGCCTTCCACTCTTGTGTCCGACAACGGTAGCCAGTTTACCTCACACGAGTATCGTAGGTTCTGTTTTGGCAATGGTATCAGGCATGTGACTACCTCTCCTTATTACCCACAGCCTTCTCATGCAGAGCGGTTCAACCGCAATCTTCGGTCTGCCCTTATTACTTTCCATGCTGAGAAGCAGAACACCTGGGATGAGAGTCTCTCTTGGCTCCAGCTTGCTTTTAATTCTTCCAAGCATGAGAGTCACAATGCCACTCCCTTCGAAATTCTACATGGCTACCCTCCTAACAACCCTTTGTCCAACTTGTGGAGGCTAGAGGATCTTCTACCTACGCCAGGTGCCACTGACGTAGTGTCCACGTGGCGGGCTGCTCGGCGCAACCTGCTACGTGCTAGAGAGAGAGTGAGGAGGAGGTATAATAGGGGTCGTACTCCTAACCCTTTTCAGGTTGGAGATCTGGTTCTTTGTCAGGCTCACCCGGTCAGTTCGGCCGCGGAACGAAGAGCTGCAAAGTTGTGCTATCGGTGGTCTGGTCCCCACCGCATCGACAGGTTTTTGTCACCGGTGACGGCTCTGCTGGTTGATCCCCAGTCAGGCAGGGTGTTTAGGAAAGCCCATGTGTCCCAGCTTAAGGCTTTCCGGGGAACGGTTGGTCCAGGAGTGGGTGTTCCTGGGGGTTTCTTGGGGCAAAGAGATTGATCACCTCTGCGCCCTAGGTGGCTGTTCTGAGAGAGTCTTCATTCTCGCTTTTCTTGTCGGGCCCGACAGTCAGGGTAGTTTGCTCCCTGTTCGAGGGGTTTCCCCTCTTAGGTTCTCTTGGACGTCCTTGGAACACCACTCTTCGGAGGTCTTCGTCTTCTCTTGGTTCCCTGAGGTACCGAGGTTTCTCCCCTGCCTGGGTGTGTTGAGGTTTGCAGAGGGAGGTTGTACCGGGTCTTGGACCGGTACAGTTTCGTTTTTTCGTCGTTGTCTGCCAGGCTGCCTGAATTTCGCTTTTGCCCTGCGTTTCGTGTACTTGGTAGCCGTTGGCCCAGTTCCGTTTCGTTCCGTGTTCCAGCAGCTTCGGTCAAGTTGGCCTGTCTGTTGACTTGTTCTTTGCAGCGTTCGTCAAGTCATGGTTGCCGGCTGAGAGACTCCTAAACTCCAGGGTCCTTGAGTGGGACGTTCAGCCCTCAGCCTGCCGTCCGGGGAAAGTTCAACCTCCTGCACTGCCAGCCTGGCCTGAGGACCATGTCGTAGAACCTAGGTCTCGACTACGCTGCCATCCCTACATCTGGGTGTTGTTCTTCTGTCCTCAGGTCAGTGTGTTCCAGTTTTTGTTCCCGGCGGCTGAGCTGGGGGGTTTTGATGTGGATTTTTAATTTATAAAAGAAAAACAAAAAAGAAAAGGGCAGTGAAATATAAGAAAAAAGAAGAAAAAAAAAAATCTGTGGAACTTTATGTGGCCTAGGCCTAAAAGCCAGAAAAGTGATTTTGCAACACAGCCATGGGGACTTAATTATTTTGTTTATTAAAGAGGGAAAAACTTTTAAAATACACAAAGAACGTTCGCTGTTAATATTTATTTATATCTATATTTATTGTTATTTAGTTTAATTAGTGTATTTGGTTGTTATATTTTTTTAGATTTAATATTTGTTAGGTCCCCATTGTTAAGTTATGTTATTTATTTGTATGTTTAGGCCTAGTGATCGTTATTATATTTTTTTATTAAGTGTATAAGGGGGGTTCTGAAGTGAATTTTTACTAGAACGGTACCGGGTTATATTTTTTTTTAAATTGTTTAATTTTTAATTTTTCACCAAAAGGGGATTATTGTTAACTTTTAATTCGGAGCTGCCCAGGGATTCCGGCTTACTCCCTGGCCCGGTGGAATCATGGGATGTGGGCTGAATTGCCGGTTTAAGTGTTGTGATCCAAAAGTTTTCTAAATTTTCTCTTATTTGGGGCTTAATATTTTTCTTACGTTTTGGGGTGTCTCAGGCTGAACTGCAGATAGGCCATACAGTTGATTAATTGTTAAATTTTGGTATTTGTAGAGTTTGTGGTATTTATAGCGTTCGTTATTATTGTGTAGTATCTTGGTAATTTTAGTGTTTGTTATTATTTATTTAAGTGAGAATTTATATTGTGGCCTTCTGCTTTTTTTGTTGTGGCCTTCTGCCTGCCAGTTTGTTTTCTTAATAATAAAATTAGTTTTGCTCAGCTGCCGAGTGTTATTTTGACCCTCCAACTGCCACCCGTGATCCCATCGCTCGACTTGTCTTGGACCATTCCCCCAGTTGGCACGCTTTCCAGCTTTGGTGGGGGGGGATGGGTCTCACAATGACACATAAATAATAATTTTACAACAAGATTTAATTTATAATGCTCCAAACTGTACATCAGAAAATATATTTTGTTTCTATAAAATACATATCAATATTTATTTTTAGAGCCTTTATATTGAATGAAAACTGTACTATGGCATTTTACTTTAAAACATTGCTAAGAGTTATCTAATGTTTCAATATATTTTCAAAATGGTATACAAATGTGATGTATGAATCATTTAAATGTGAATTATTTACGTATTTAGATAATTTTCTACTGTAAAATTTGTGTGTAACCATTTCCTAATTTGATTTCCAAACATATGAACATTCTCTATCTTTCTTAATTCTGCAGGTATCATATTGAATAAATATGGTGCTCAATAGTTAAAAGATTTTTTATAAAATGTGCTTACCGGTCTTGGAACATAAATAGCTTCATTTTTTCTTAATTTTGATCTATAAACATTACTTCCACTGCTGCCTTTGCTTCTGATAAAAAATATTTTCAACACCTTATACACATATAAATGTCTAAGTAGAAGAATTCTGAAAGAGGAGAACAGTGGAAAGGATGGTTCACGTCTTGGTTTTTTTGCTATCAGTCTCAAATACTGTTTTTGTATTGTAATGAGTGATTTTAAGTTTGAATAGTACGTTCCACCCCAGCATACATTTCCTTACTCCAACCTACTGTGAACTAAAGAATGATACAAGGTTCTCAGAACACTACTATTACACATGTTTTTAAGGAAGCAAAATATTCTAATTATGTTATTTAATTTTTTCCTCAGCTCATTTAAATGTTGCTTCCAGTTAATATTACTATCCAAAGTAACCCCTAAATATTTTATAAAATTTTCTTGAAAAATTTCATTAAATTTTGTTTGGCAATAATCATTTTTACAAACGCATTCGATGAACTTATAGATAATTTTGTTTTCAAATAGTGCTTCCCCTCTAAGACTACAATTATTGAACTTTGTTTTATTTGCTTAATTTTATTACTTAATATCATATTGTTTTTGGTGAACCACCATTGAATTGCCTGAAGATCAAGATTCATGTTATGTTCTATTTCCGTTAATGAATTTCCATAATAGCATAATGCAGTATCATCCGCAAACGATGTTATCTTCCCGTACAGCCTCGCGTTACATAAATCATTGATATAGATTAGGAATAAGACTGCACCAAGAACAGATCCCTGTGGTACACCATACTTAATTTCAACTGAATCACTCAATACCCCATTAATTTTTACACTGCCTTCTGTAACACCATACGTGTGTGGGTGGGTAGGTGGGTCTGTAACACCGTACGTGTATGGGTGGGTGGGTGAGTCAGTACCACTGTATGTTTATGGGAGGGCAGGTAGGTCATGAATACCGTACATGTATGGTTGGGTGGGTGGGCCTGTAACACCGTACGTGTGTGGGTAAGTGGGTGGGTCTGTAACACCATACGTGTGTGGGTGGGTAGGTGGGTCTGTAAGACCGCACGTGTATGGGTGGGCGGGTGAGTCAGTACCACCGTATATATATATATATATATATATGGGAGGGCAGGTAGGTCATGACTACCGTACATGTATGGTTGGGTGGGTGGGTCTGTAACACCGTATGTGTGTGGGTGGGAGGGTGGGTCTGTAACACCGTATGTGTGTGGGTGGGAGGGTGGGTCTGTAACACCACACGTGTATGGGTGGGGCGGGTGGGTGAGTCAGTACCACCGTATGTATATGGGAGGGCAGGTAGGTCATGACTACCGTACATGTATGGTTGGGTGGATGGGTCTGTAACACCGTACGTGTGTGGGTGGGAGGTTGGGTCTGTAACACTGCACGTGTATGGGTTGGTGGGTGAGTCTGTACCACCGTATGTATATGGGAGGGCAGGTAGGTCATGACTACCGTACATGTATGGTTGTGTGGGTCTGTACATCTCAAGACTACTCCCCTCACTCCAGCATTATGTAATTTTTCTAATAAAATGTCATGGTCAACCGTATCAAAAAAGATATTAAGAAACTTTTTGTATTCCAAACACAAAGTTATAATTACCCCGCATCATCCGTGTTTATGACAGCTCGTTATAAAAGTAATGAGGAAAAGTCAGACTTAAAATATAGATGGACTAAAAATGCCTTCCATGTAACACTTTTGTTATGACAGGGGGTCACCACTTAACGTGTATGGGTGGACAGCGTACCCTCCCATACACGAACGGTGGAATGGAACCTCCCACCCCACACAAGTAGAGTTGTATTGATTCCCTAACCTACCCACACTGGTCTGGTGTCATTAATTCACCCAACCTCCTATATACGAAGAGTGGTATTGATTGACATACACAGGTGCAATTTATTTCGCTGGTGTAAGGAAGTTATTATACTTGTGTGAGTGGGCAGTTTGGTAATTACAACTGTACGTGTTTGGGTGGGCGTGTTGGTCATGCTGTAACTATGACTTGGGTAGAATCTCCGCAATCACATGACTTATCTAATGTTAATCACTATTTATATTTCAAGTATTTACATCTGCCCACACCAGATCGTAACCGATTCAATATTGTCCATTCCCTACTAGGAAGTTTCATCCCTTCTACATTTTGTCCGTCAAAACCTTTCCACACTACCGCCCAGCTAGTACTGGGCGAAAAGTGTGATCTGCTGAACTAGAAAGCATTACGTAGAGGAGGTTCTCGAAAATTTAAGTGACTGCTAAGACGTAAGAGAGTATAATAGGGAGATGTGGGACATTAAAGTAGTGCTTCCTGACGTCTTACCTCTGGAGGACATATATTGCATATCACCTAGAGTCAAGGAAGTGGAAATTCAATTCCTACTAATAGTTTGGAATGATTACTCTTTATTTATATTAGAATCTTAAAACATTGGTTTTATTTAGATAGAACTAAAAATAATATGCCAGTAGTTTATGTTTTAACTATTAAGTTAAAAACAGCTACATTACAAATATTTTCTATATATTTTGTATAAAAGAATTATTTTATTGAAAATTCTTGTTATATTTTTGTTTTCGAAGTAATTTTTGTGCTTAGGTAGTCCCCTCAGAATGTATTAATATTCATCCTATTATAATAGTATTATTGTTTATTTTCGTTTAGTTAACTCCGATGGCAAAACTCCTATATTTTTTATACGTAAATATTCCACAGTTATATTGCCAGAAACGGATTAAAAACAATATGTTTTTAAGCAAGAAATCACTAATGCGTGACAGAAATCATCTTTATGATAAAGCTTTGCAATAAATTGTCTGATATAATAATATAAACAATTTCGTATACGCATATACATGTATATAAATCTAGTTCTCGTTTTTGGTTTAAAATGGACTTCTGCAGTATATTTGCATTAAATGACCAGAAAGCTAGCAAACATACCTTGAAAATGATAGGAATAACCCAACAAGGCATTCTTTTATACAGTTAAGCTAAATATCACTAAGTAAATTATCCTAGATAAAATAGTTAACTAGCTTACATTAAGGGGACCCTAAATGCAAAAAAAAAATTTTTATGTTTTTGGGATTTTTATTATTAATTAAACCTTAGAATCTTCTCTTTCCACTGATATATGACACTATAGGGTTAATTATTTGCAAATAAACGAATAAAATGTTTATTTATAAAGGTTACACATGATTTCGTTTCCATGGAAATGACATTTCTGTTCACCAACTCATATAGTATAGAGTGGTAGAGTGGTAGTATATGGTCATAGTCTTCATATCAACCATAGAAGACTATGACCATACTAAGCACTTCCATCTACCAGAACCAATCATGTTGGAAATCAAACCCATACTCCAGAGTTTATCACACCCAGACTTACTAAAGAAATGTTTGTCAGGCAAGTCACAGAATCCAAATGAATCACTGAACAATTGATCTGGACTCGCATTCCCAAACGGACATTTGTAACCCTGCAAATCCTGAAATTTGGAACATATGAGGCAGATTTGTCCTTCAATGATGATCACGTGAGTAAATGCAATCTATTAGAGCATTTTAGGATTGAAGGTAGGCCAATATTGTATAGAATCCATGAAACGAGAAGACTCTGAGCGTATCCGACAATCTGACAAGGCAGCGTTGGAATTGGAAAAAAAAATTTGCCAACAAAGAACCCTTGCTAAGAGGAAGCTAGAAGATATGTATGAGGCAGAGGAAAACCCAGACAACCCTTCTTATGGTGCTGGGCTTCACTAGTTTTAAGTAAACTTTACTATGTTGATAATTTTTTAGTTTTTTGCATTTTCCGAAAGTTGGGTTTTTTTCATTTTTGACAGCACATATCTTGGTAACCATTTGAGATATCCTTACTAAATTTTCAGAGCTCATACATAGGACTGAATCCTAGGTCCCTACACAGGGTTTTTGATTTACATGTATTACAAACAAAAATAAAAATATTTTTGTATTCAAAATTTTATACTTAGAACTACTATTTTAAAAAAAATTTTAAATTTTTTTCATAAAAATAAAAAAAATCCCCTGTGTATGGGTTTAGATAAAAGGTAAAAATTAAAAAGCTTTAAAATTAAAAAAAAAATAGAGCTCTAGGTCACATTTTTACAGAGATATCTGCTTTATAGCTAACATTACGTTTAAATGGCATTCGGGGTCCCCTTAAAGTATTTCTATTATTTTGGTAATGTGTTATTGTTGATAGACGACCAAAGTGTCTAGGACCAAACAGCTGTAAAGTCACTAATAGTTACTGTAAGAGATAGGTTAGTCGGTGCATTTACTAAAGTGAATACATTGTACACATAGTAATTTTAATAACATATATTCATTGAGGTATCGAAGTTTAGCCATTTTGTGTAAATATATATAGAAAGGTAACTTTTTTCTGATTCTGGAAATCTTAGTAGTAAAATTTACTCCAGTAAAATGAATAAATTTTAATATTTTTACTGAGACTGGTGATACATTATACATTATTTTGAATAATGTATATTTACATTTATCAAATAGGTCTTGCATTTTAGATCTCTGAAACTTTCTTATTCAACGAATTTTAAAATTATCTATCCAATTATGTTTCTGGAGTAAGAAATATGTGTCTATTTAAATAGTAATCAACACAATAATATGGTCATAACAATATTTTTGGAACTTGTAAGTTTTTTACTGTAAAATGTTGATTGAAAAATTATAATGTATATTTTACTTTTATAAAGAAATAAATTAACTATTGGATTAATAATTGTTATCAATTAAACCAATTGTTTCACTTTACAAATAATAATAAGATAGTGAAAGATAGTATAAAATAAGATAGTTAAGACATAATAAACTTAACATTTTTTTCTGTTTGAAGTAGTTGTATTTTAATGTTTCCTATTCTCACTATGGTACAATGTACATTATATAAGGTCAATGGCATATACAAATAAATATAAATTTAATTATTAAATTAGGAGTGTTAAATTGTTAGTGGCTCTGTGAAAAAAATAACTTGATAAATTTTTTTAACCCTCCACGCGCCACGCGTCTCGATCTTAAAGAATTTGACGTTTAGACGAATACCAAATAAATATGTAGTAGGACACTTTTTATTTAAAGTAATTAATCAAACAATCAATTTTGATGTATCTCGTTAAAAAATTTAATATTTTATAATAACTCCATCAATTGATACGTATTTAAAGGTCCAATTTGTTAAATAATTTTAAAATGAAAAATATGTTAACTTTTAATAATTCAAATTAGATTATAAATAACTAAACTAAGAGAATTTTGTATTAGGATTATTTTATTGTTAAGAAATGTTTATAAATATTTATTTACTTTTTCGTATGTGTCAAGATACTGATCATAATTTTACTATTTCAAATTATGAAAGTCTATGGCTTCTGGCTTTAACATGTTTAGACATGATTGATTTTTCAAATTGTTCTTAAATAATGGTTGCTCTATGTTTGTTTTCGTCGAATTTTGATTTTTGTCTTCTTATTTTATATATTTCATTGATAAAAAAATTCATAAAACTATGGAAATGTATTAACAGTACTTACAGCCAGTTTCATAAATTTTTTATTTGTCTTTTTTTACCATTTTACACAACTCTAATCTTACCTGAATTCCAAATTTTAAAATATAATCATTATATCATATGTATACACTAATGAGAATTTTTTTAAATTATTTTATGAATTGGTACATTAAGCATTGAGACGTAAGTAACGTAACACAACATGTACAAATTTAATTTTGATTTATTATGCGTCCACTTATTTTGAAATCCTATAGTATGACGATGGTAAACGTGGTTAAGCTGAATCCCGATCACTAGTTATGCATTAAAAATTAACAATAGGGTTTATATTGATTAAAATAGTTACTATTTTATTTTAGTTATACCAAACTAGTTGTTGTCTTTTATTGTCTAAGTTGTTCTAAAATGTTACGTATTTATTATTTTTATCACACGTTTCTGCAGATTTTTCATCAAGTTAATTTACGAAATATCTAATTTTTAAGCATCGTCCTATATTTTATTAATTTTTGTAGTGCTAAAAGAGATATTTCAAAAATAGAAGAGTACAAAATACGCATCAAGGTAGATACAAAATATTAAAAGGAAGATATGACATTATAATGATATGTCTCCCACCCCAAATATTTCTCGCTGTATCGTAATAGAAAGTACAGTAGATAAAGGTGAATTGTAAAATACATTACATTTTGTTCAGGAGGTCCCAAATTACATACGTAAATGTTTGTCACTTGCCTCTTTTCATAAAATTACTCTTTTTTAAACGAAATCAGTTTAATTATGACGTTAAAACAGCTCATGCATAAAGCTGGACCATTAAATGTGTGTTAATTCTTTTTTGTATGTCCCATGCATCCAAAAATGTACAGAAGAGAATATTGGATTTTGTAACACATGTTATTTTCTACAGAACTTCTAATATTGTGTCGTGGTGAAGTTGTAAATAGAGCAGTATGAATAAACCGTTATTATTATGAGTACCTTACCTTTTACTCATATTTGGAGGCTAAAAGTTCACTTTTGTTCGTTTTCACTGCGTATTTGTAACCTTTACTTGGCGTGTAAATTATTGCAGTAAACAGATTAAATATTATTGATACTAAAACTTTACTTTTGTAATATCACTGACAATAATATTGTAATCTATTGTTATAGTCGCATTGCTGTATTTTATCACTGTATTATTTATGTGTCAGTATATATTTATATATTTTATGTTTGTTAAATTATAAAAAAAAACTCTTTTTTTAACCAACCCTACGTTCAACTCTCGTCACTAAATCTATATGTATACAATCTAAACAATTTCATTAGATATAAGTTTTTTTATTGTCTAGAACTTCTCTGAAACTGCAAACGTAAGATAAAACTTGTTAGTTAAGGTTATTTTACTGTAAATATTATAAATTGATAGGTATATAAAACACTTCTGTAAGATATTTAAACTTAAATATACGAAGTTATTAAGACCCAAATTTGATATATAATACCTGACGTGGGCTGAATAAACTAGAGTGAGAATTATGAGGCTTCAAAACTTGACAACTACATAATCAAGAGACTGCTCAGTATCCGGACTATCGCGAAGACCTTGTAATTGTTGTGATAGTTATTTTTTGGCGGAAGAAAATAAACCCTATACCCTGATCCAATAGGCGTCCAAATATATTTTACTTAAGACATATTTTAAACTACTTGTTTTTAAAGCAGGCTCTAGACAGAAAATTGATCTATAAACGTTGTGTTCAATGCTAAATTACGTGAATGAGTAGGTGAATGTATCCATACCAACGTACATGTATGAGTGGGTGGGTTGATCAATGCTGCGTACATATATGGATGGGTGTGCCACCACCATGATCTTTCAAAGTTAGAGTGAAGATTTTATGGCAAAGGCCTCCCAACGTTAGCTCCAATCAGTGAGAATGGAAGAGCGAAAGATGCCGATAGACCTAATTTGGTTTTTCATGTGTTGTGGTGTTGGAAGGATAAAACACTGGACCACTGAGTATAAAGTCTAAGGGTTCACTGACTCTCAGTCTTTACTGTAATCGTTCAATAGAAACTACGCACAGTCTTAGATTTATATATACTAATAAGGAAATTATGACAAAAAATTTATAAGCTTGTGTAAAAGGTACGTTTAATATCGTGCACTTGTCGTAGGATTTGTGTGAGGTAAATGTTGAGTGGAAGAAGGAACTTGTTAGTCCCAAATTCACCTAATTGAACAAATACGTTTTCAATGTATTTATTAGCAAAGCATAAAAGTATATTTTTACAATATTTTACATACTACAGTAAATATGTGTTGATTTTTCTTTATAACTTTTAGAATGACATTTAAATCCTTTTTTTTTCATTTTAATCATATCGTTTGAGAAAATATATTCATAAGAAGAGGTCGTTTTTAATTAACATTTGAAAAGCACTTGTCATGTGTGTTTATAACATTTGGAAGCCAACACAGAAGAAGAAAACAAATTTAACTAAACCTAAATAATTGTCTAGTTAGATATATGATTATTCAAAACTGTTTGTCAGTTTTAGGTGCCTATGTATATGTTCAATCACTTGAGTGCTCTTGACTTCATTTTACTGAAGTGGTTATACAAAAGAACTTATCATGGTAAACACAAACAAAGAACTTTTATGATATGGTGTCATGAAAATATGGTCACTATAGATTTTTTTCACCCTGTATCTATTGTGGCTTTGAAGTGGAAACGTATTTACAAAAAGTTGCGTTTGTATTAACATTTGGAATCAACACAACAGTAAAAGTTGTTGTAAAAACAATAAGTAATTTGTTTACATAATAATTTTAAAACAATTTCGTTATACAATTGTTACATATACACACGTAATTAATTTTACTTAATTTTCACTATAACATAAAAATCAAACATCAGAAAATTGTTTAGAAAATTATTTTCTTACTGTTTATTTATTATGATCATTAATATTACAAAAAACACAATAATTAAAGTTGTTATAAAACAATAAGTAATTTGTTTGCATAATAATTCTAAAACAATCTCGTAATACATTTTGATATATAATCACGAAATTATTTTAACTTAATTTTCATTATAACATAAAAATAAAACGCCAGAAATTTGTTTAGAAAATTATGTTCTTACTGTTTATTTATTATGATTATTAATATTAAAAAAAAACACAATAATAAAAGTTGTTATAAAAACAATAAGTAATTGTTGCATAGTAATATTATAATGGTTAATCTGGATCGTATGCTCTGTTATTCGATATTCATATTTTCTTAAGAATATACTATATTTTTTATTTTTCCTTTTTACTTATACGGCCACATTAGACAGTATTTACATAAGTATTTTATTTGCTCAGCGTAATAGTATTAGATATTCCTTAAACTTACTATTCCTTCATCTCTTTACATCTTGACTTTCTTCCTTCATCCGAGGAAATTCTCAATTCTAATTTATTTTCATTTGTCTGAGGATTTAAATTTTTACTTCAGATATGTAACCTTATTTGTCCTCTCTTTTAAAACCTAAATTACGATCCGTAATGCAAATAAGTGAAAAATATAACACGTAATTTTGTTGAAATTCAAGGACACAATATTACAGGTACTCAATAGTAAATATGTTAATGCTGGAAAAATACTAATTTGTGTGAGGTTACGTTTTGTTAGGTTGGATTGGGAATTGAAAGGTTACATCAAGATTTCGTATGTACTGTTTTAATATGTTTGATTAGGTTTAACTTTGCTCATAAAAATTATAACAACCAACTAATTTACGATATACCTACCTAATGAAACAACTTATCGAAATCAAACAAAACCTGACATAATAACTACAAAACCTACAGTATCTTTACCGCACAAATCCTAACTTGGCCAATCATAGACTAACATTACATTACTGAAACAGGCCAATGTCTGGCTGGCGTTAACAGATGGTCTGATTAGAAAATCCTTTCAATAACGCACCATAATTTCTATGTGTGTATGGACATTTTCGTAATTTTTCTATAGTTTTTAAGAATAATCTTATATTCCAAAATAAAAATAAAAAAAAAAAACTTTATTGACAACTATAATGTTACAAATTGTATTATGACTTATAATAGGAATTCTTAACTACATAAGTTTGGGAACAACATTAAATGTAAATCCATTGCGTGGTAAAAAAATGTGTTATTTTTAATAAAATTTTAGCTATAGATGTTTAGATTAGAAAAATATATAACAAGTAAAGACCATAATCTAACAACAGCTAAATTTTCTTAAAGGAAATGCTTTTGATAGTTTATTCAGTTAAAATGGATAACCACGTTTGTTAAAAGTAATGATGATATGAAATGCAATTTTCATTACGATTAGAAATTCAATCAATGTTTTATATGGCTTCTAACACGGGAAATGAAGGTGGTATATTAGAAAACAGAGATAATTATTAGTCCAAGAAATTGACTTACATCATTAAAAATGATGATGCATGACAGACACATTGTAACGTCAATTGTCTTTCTTCTTGGAAGAATAACAAGTAAATCCTCCCAATTAAAACTTTCTATTCAGTGCTTGTATTACACACAGTTTTATATAAATAACTAGGGATTATCTTAAGTAAATAATACTTTAATTACAGTGAACTAAAATTAAGTTTTATTGTCATATATGTTTAAAGGGAAGACAAATTAATATTAATTTAGGATATATTAGGATCATTAACGCCTAATACTATTAGAGACCCCGTTCATAATTTGACACGAGGGAATACTGGTGATTTCTCCTAGCCGTAGAGGCTAGTGCGTTACAAGAACGCAATCAGTTCGCCAGTCAGGGGAGTGACTAACGACAGTTAGATTAATGAGGCACTGTCAAATGGTGACGTCACAGGTAGACTTAAAACAACGTTGTTTATTTTAGGTAGAAACAATGAAACATTGCTCAATACCGTTTTATCTATCAATAATGTGGATTTGTACCCATTTAAATTTTATTTTATATATAATCAAATATATCAGATATTGGTGACATTTTCAAAATATACCCTAATGAAATTTGTACCTTCTAATAATATTTATTTTTAAACACGTTAAATTGAATCATTCAGTTGTTAGAGTGATAATAACTTTACTAGCTGTTTCATTTCCATATGATTTCTTACATTAATAAAAAATAAATAAATACACATTTCAATACAATGATCTCTAGTAATGTATACATTTCAATACTGTAATTTATCATATATACTTGCAAATTAGTATCTACAAGGGTAAATCAACACTGTTTCAGCTGCATTTGTCTCGTTTTATAAACAATAAGCTACTATGATATACAAAGCCTCATTAGAGAGTATAATTAGGCCTATACGGTTAGCATACGAAAAATACTTGAGGCATTAGAAATTGTATTATTATGAAACGAAATGAAATGAAAAATCTATTTATTCCTCCTTGATAACATATAAAAAGAAATACATTTAAAAAATACATGAAATTAGTTCCCTATATGGGTGGCTATCTGCGTGTGGGGAAACGAGTCCATAACAGTCGGAATGTTGTCAGCCACTACTACTAAATAGCATAAAGATCAGTATAAACTTAAAACTAGTTTGATATAAAAGAATATCATATATATGCATGCGCAATAAGAAGGGACAAATAAGCAATTAATATTTATTGTATCAAGAGCTATCATTAACAGAGACTTCACACCCACTCACCTACCATACAAACACACATTCACAGTCACATTTGCACGTACACACATCACTACCCTATCACACACACACACACACACACACACACACACACACACACACACACACACACACACACACACACACACACACACACACACACACACACACACACACACACACACACACACACACACACACACACACACACACACACACACACACACACACACACACACACACACACACACACACACACACACACACACACACAAACACACACACACACACACACACACACACACACACACACACACACACACACACACACACACACACACACACACACACACACACACGCGCGCGCGCGCACACACACGCGCGCGCGCGCACACACACGCACGCACGCACGCACGCACGCACGCACTCACGCACGAACGCACGCACGCACGCACGCACGCACGCACGCACACACGCAAGCACGCACGCACGCACGCACGCGCGCGCGCACACACACACACACACACACACACACACACACACACACACACACACACACACACACACACACAAGCACAACGCAGACATGCATAAAAAAAACTCACACACACATGCGTCATTATTCTGAGTTTGGGCTGTTGTGCGATACTTATATGTAGGAAGAACGAAAGTAACTTTTAATTTCCGCTCTACCAATTTCAACAATCCACTGGTTGACAGATTTTTTATAAACATTTATGCTACACGATAGAGGATTCTTAATATGGCGAGGAGCTTTTGAATAAACGATATTTGCGATATAATGAGATGATGTCGTCATTATTGTTTTAACTAATCAAGGCACATTAATTCCGAGATTTGCAGAAGAACGGGTTAAATTGATTGTTGAATCTGTTTGAACATGTTGTTTTTATTTTTGAAAATGTACATTAATAAACTTCTAATATACAGTTGAGATATATTTAGAACTTTGAATTCATCAAAAAGTAAGTCCGTTGAGAAACGTAGATTTTTTTTGTAATGCTGATTTAATTGCTGTCTTCTGAGTTGTTTCAAGGGGTGAAAGAATAGTTTGGAAGCATCCACCCCAAGGTATGATTCCGTATTGAAGCTGAGTTTGAATATAGGCATAATATACAGTTTTATACGTTTCAAGTACTCTATTAAGATAGGAAAAGATGAACATGAATTTTCGGAGTTTATTCCTCAGATAATTTATATGACTCGACCACCTCATGTGGTTATCGAAAACAATGTCCAAATATTTGTATTCATTAACAAGCTCCACGCATTCACACGTCACACAATCACGCTGTCCTCCACAAGTATGCAGGCGCAGATTGTAATCTACATGGATCGCAGTCGACTCTTAAGGAAATAGCAAACATTTTGTTTTGGAAATATTAACAGTGAACTGACATTGATCAAACCAACGCTTGACAGTGAGCAGACCGCGCTCCACCAATCCAAAAGCCTCCCTCCAACTGTTGCCTTCAAACAAAATGGCAGTATCGTCGGCATAGAGAAATATTTGGCCCCCAGCTAAATTTATTTTACCTACATTATTTACAAATACTAAGAAAAAGAGAGGACATAACGAACTTCCTTGAAAAACACCGTTCTCTATTTTTTTTATTTGAATTAAATTGGTCATAAATTGACACTGTCTGATACCGATCACTGAGATAGCTTCGAAACCAATTTAATGCCATGCCCCTTACCCCTATGTATTCAAGCTTTTCGATTAACAAACCCCTTTCCACACTATCAAATGCTTTGGCAAGGTATATTTTGAAAATGTCACCAATATCTGATATATTTAATTATATATAAAAGAAAATTTAAATGGGTACAAATCCACATTATTGATAGATAAAACGGTATTGAGCAATGTTTCATTGTTTCTACCTAAAATAAACAAAGTTGTTTTAAGTCTACCTGTGACGTCACCATTTGTCAGTGCCTCATTAATCTAACTGTCGTTAGTCACTCCCCTGACTGGCGAACGGATTGCGTTCTTGTAACGCACTAGCCTCTACGGCTAGGAGAAATCACCAGTATTCCCTCGTGTCAAATTATAAACGGGGTCTCTAATAGTATTAGGCGTTAATGATCCTAATGTATCCTAAATTAATATTAAGTTGTTTTCTCTTTAAACATATATGACAATAAAACTTAACTTTAGTTCACTGTAATTAAAGTATTATTTACTTAAGATAATCCCTAGTTATTTATATAAAACTGTGTGTAATACAAGCACTGAATAGAAAGTTTTAATTGGGAGGATTTACTTGTTATTCTTCCAAGAAGAAAGACCATTGACGTTACAATGTGTCTGTCATGCCTCATCATATTTTAATGATGTAAGTCAATTTCTTGGACTAATAATTATCTCTGTTTTCTAATATACCACCTACATTTCCCATGTTAGAAGCCATATAAAACATTGATTGAATTTCTAATCGTAATGAAAATTGCATTTCATATCATCATTACTTTTAACAAACGTGGTTATCCATTTTAACTAAATAAACTATCAAAATCGTTTCCTTTAAGAAAATTTAGCTGTTGTTAGATTATATTTACTTCTTATATATTTTTCTAACCTAAACATCTATAGCTAAAATTTTATTAAAAATAACACATTTTTTAACACACAATGGATTTACATTTAATGTTGTTCAATTGTTGTACAAGCGTATTACTGGCCGAATTGGCGTCAGCAGTGTTCATTACTGGGGACCAATCCCAAACAGAGATAATACGACCAGCTGAATGTACATAAAAGAAAAAGGTTTTATTGTTGAAAGGAGACTCGTTTGAGTATAAGATTGGTATTGAGAGGCTATAAAATAATGATCGGTTAATTGAGACTTAATCACTGTTGATTTAATTAAACTAACGTCGTTTACGTGTGTAAATACAAGATCAATACAGCTGACTGAGGCATATGTAACCCTAGTTGGAATATTGATACAGCTAACAAATCCTGCTCCATAAAGTACATCGAGGTATCTTTGAGCTAGCGGGTCCACAGTTCCAGGCAAAATACAGTAATTAATGTCCCCAACCAGCTAGTGCGAACTCCTCATAAGAGCTAATAAATTACTTTTCATAAGCACTTAAGCAACCAGATTTAAAACAACGTAGAATTTCTAAATTGTTCACGTAACACCAACAGTAGTTTATAAGCATTCAAGTTCCCAAAGAAATGATTGTGTAAAATAAGAGTGTTATATTGGTTATACCATATAACCAAACAAGAATAGAATATATACCATAAAATCAAACAAGTTAGATGAGCCCGAGATCAGTTTCAAATTTGAAAAGTTTATAGTAAAAATGTGACACTTTTTCAATAATTAATTGCTAAAAAGTTTATTATCATTCAAATATCAAAGTTAAGAGTAACGCTTATTATGATTGTGTAGGTATACTCCTCTCCTAAAACATTAGGTAATAAACTTGCAGTACAAGAAACAATGCGGAAGAACTAGTGAGTAGTCCAAGAGGCAATTGACCATGGTATAGACTGGTGGAGGCTATCGTACAAAGACTTTATGTTCTAGAAGCATACGTACGTGAGCTTGGCATTGACCGAAACCGTAAAAAAAGCTGTGATGATGGTATTTACATACTGAAAGTAAAAGTGTCTAACACTATCATAGTGTGTGTACAAACTGCCTAATATTTAGTATTAAGACACGGTATTTACAAATTTTTAACACCCTATATTGTATGTTGGGAACTTGAAAGTCATGACAACCACTCACTTACGTCGATAATGGTAAAAGCCTAACCAACTGAAAACAACTTGTTGTTTTTTTGTGTTTGATGCTAAAAATACGAGTATTTTCTTCTTAGTTTGTTGGCTTCAGAGTTATTCCCCGGACTCAAACTGCTGTTCATGTGAACGAGATTTAAGGTGGAATGTTCTTGGTTCCTTACATCATTCACAATCCTGTTCTGATTTTTGTAAGAATTCAGGTTCCCATTGCCCATATTCTCTCAAGATTTTATGGAATTTTAACAAAGCTGAATGGTAGGCATTTATAACAAGGACAACATAGAATTTCTTGTGCTCAATTTGGTTTTATTTTTTCAAATGAGCTCATTTCCTTTTACTATATCAGTTTATCTTTTTTTTCCAACTCGTTGACCACTTGATAATCAAAAAAACATCACCCTAATTGTGTTTTAATTAAAATGCCAGCTTGGGTCATAGCTGCTGCTGCTGCCTATTTTACAAGTACACCTTTTTATTGTTTGTTTTTGCCATACAACCCACTGTATTATTGCTGACAGCAACCCACTTAATCTGGCAAGTGCATTTCAGGATCACTCCAGAATACATATTTGCCACTTCCATTTTTGAGTCTACACTGTGTTCCACGAACATCTACAACGCAAATGTCACATATACTAAACAAAGCTATGTTTACACGCGATCAATCTGTGGTACGATATTAACATAAATAATGATTTAATATAAGGAAATAATGTATTTTAAACCAGTAGTTAAAGTTTCCCGAGATGGAAAATACCTAAGTCGTTGACAGACCGGTTTGTAGTGGTTGTTTTAGAATAACTAATGAGATAAATAAAACAGTGCTATTTTACCTATTTATTAATCAAGTTGTTTGGCTCTTAATATGAAAGTTTTTAACTGGTGTAACTAAATACAAAACCCAATAAATTAGTGCAACTGTTATGTTCCTTGGCTTAGTAGCCATTTTTATCTTTTTACGAAAAATCTGTTTTTAATTGATTTATTGTGCGTTTTTTAAAGAAACCTCAAAATTTACTTTAATACAATAATATTTTCAAAATCAAAATAAAATTTCCAATAAGAATAATCAACTTTAAATCTCATAAATTTGAAATTAACTGTAATAAAACTAAGTTAAAATAAAACTTCTTGATTTTTTCAAACAGTAATAATAAAAAACTTCCCTTATCAAATAATGTATAACCTACAGATTGTCAAATAACGTAAAAATATTTACCTGACTAATAAGGTGCCCAACGATACGATACAACCTGTAAAATGCTTTAGGTTATTAATCAATAAAACATGTTAAGTGTAAAAAAAAAACACTGTCTGCTTAAATTTGTAAGCAATTTACAGTGCAATGTTGGGTATATATATATATATATATATATATATATATATACGATTTCGACACAAAATTTGAGTTGCCTTTGTCTTAGTTGCCTTTGGTTAAGACCTATACAGTTGTGACCTATACAGTAAGTACGACCTATACAGTAAAAATTCATAACCTATTATGAATTTTACATGAGAACATGTTTAATGTACCCCGCAATGTTCCCGAATACATATCAGCATTGCGTGTTTTAAACACCATTTCAATGTTGCTCTTTATTTAATTTAGATTAATCCCTTATTATTTATAAAAACATCGAGCTTACTTATAATAGAGTTTGTAAGTGAATAAAATTTTTATCTATAACAAAAATAAAGGAAAACATTTCTGCCTTAACAACTTACAACTATGTGTAAAATAATTAATACAACATACGGACATTGACTACCACCCAATATGGACACCCCGGACTACTCTTGTAGTGTCCAAAGACTTCTCTTTTTAAGTTATTAAAATTTAATTTTCTGTGTTTACTATTTAATTCTTATCACATCCGCAATATTATGCGTTATTGTTTCGATAGATAAAAATATATTCAATTACAAACTCTACTTTTGTTTATATAATAGTAAGTTTACACTTTTGTAGCCCGGTGTTTTTATAAATAATAAGAGATTTTTTGAAATTAAATAAAGAGCAACATTGAAATGGTGATAATTAAAATGCAATGCTGATATGTATTCGGAAACATTGCGGGGTACATTAAACATGTTCTCATATTAAATTCATAATAGTCGAGCGGTCTTAACCAAAGGCAACTGACAAAGGCAACTCAAGTTTTGTGTTGAAATCATACATACCCAATATCGAAATGTAAATTGTTTAAAAATGTAAGCAGGCAATGTTTTTTCACACTTATCATGTTTTATTGCTTAATAACTTCAAGCATTTTATAGGTTGTATGGTATCGTTAGACACCTTATTAGTTAGGTAAGTTGTTGATGTTTTTTGACAATCAGTAAGTTATACAGTAATCGAGATAAGGGGCGTTTTTATTTGTCTTACTATTTGAAAAAAACCAAGACTTTTTAATTTAACTTAGTTTTATTAGAGTTTATTTCTAATATAGCAAATTTAAAGATAATTATGCTTATTAGAAATTTTATTTTGATTTTGAAAATGTTATCATATTAAGGTAAATGTTGAGGTTTCAACGAGAAAATGTACAATAAATCAATTAAAAACAGATTTTTCGGAAAAAATTAAAAATGGCTACTAAGCCAAGATGGACTACATCAGAAAAAAAATTCACAAATTCATTGGGTTTTGTATGTAGTTACACCAGTTAAAAACTTTCATACTAAGAGCCAAAAACCCTGTATATATCTTTTTTCCCAATTTATGGATTATTTTAAATAAAAATCAGGAAATTAATTAAGTTAATTTAATTTATTTTAGTATTAAATATTTTAATTTGAATAATTACGTTGGTAGTAATTAATCTAGACAATGGCAGTTATTCATACATTATCAATATTAACTGTATAGGCATAAACAATTTACATCCCTAATTATTGACAGCTAACTTATATTATAAGATTATATTTTATTACTGAAGTGTTCCTAATCCTTAGGATAGTATACTTTAATTTAATGATATATTAAAAAATACACATACACAATTCAAACAATATTGTTCTGTAAAACGATCCAAAATGCTAATGTATTATTTTTTCAAACAATATGTTAGCTCAACTACCTGTATATTTGAGCAATTTAAACATGACTTTGTAAATTATTATTGTTTACAGGATTTATGTGAAATTAAATCTTACACGACTCGTTTATAACCATTTATAGCCAAAACACTAATCAATACATTTACTGTTTTTCTCTTTTAAACAGTTGAAAACCTTTTTGCACACTTTTTCAAAAACGGCCTCCAAAAGTTATGAAGAAATGTATTAGGAGACTAAGTTGAGCTTCTTTAAATAATTGTATTTCAAAGTCTTTGGAATGGAATTACCAGCTGTACGATTGTGTTTGTATTCGTTCGAGAGTTTGCCATTTGAACTAAAATTTATTCTTTCTAGATTGAATCCCTACTTACTAGTAGTACACATGGCTACGTTTTTCAGTTTTACAGTGACTGGAAGCTGTTATAATGTTAAAGCTGTTAGCGATGCTGTTTATAGCTCCATTTTTATAAACACAAATGTGCAATGTATTTTATTTTTTCAATAGTATTTTAAAACACAGATGTACAATGTATTTTATTTTTTTCAATAGTATTTTTTCCAATCAACCGTTATTTTCAAAACCAAAGTATTTCATTTCAACAGATAAGCAGACTTATATAACACAAAAAGGTACGACACCAAACCAGAAAATTTACAACCGAGGTCATGATCCTATCTAGAGTTAGTTGCATACAGAGTGAACATAAAAACATCGTAATATTTAATCTACCCTACAAAATAATGTGTTATATTTACTAATGGATTTACGTTTCAAGTTAAGAGTTTGACCCACTTTTTTTCTTTTCTTTTTTCACCGAAAAAAGAGTTTCTCGGTTTTCGGTGAAGTGATTAATTTAGAATGTTAGAGTCGAAATTAGTTACTTTACCTTCCCTTGAGAAAGGAAAATATAAAAATATGTTCCTACCAATACCACTACATTAGAACTATTGGCCTCATGAAGTGATGAATGTAGCTGATTTTAAATCAAGCATTAGATAAAACAGTTCAAAGTACAAGTTTAATTTGTTTATAACTACGTTTATTGCACAAAACTGAAAGGATTAACATGTTTTAATTTTATTTAAATACCTCTTTTTAACCTTTAAAATTATAAATATTTTAAAGTGTTCTAAGCGTGAAAACATCTCAATCCCTTCAGTTACATGTAAGAAACGTAGTTATATAAAATAAACTTGTACTTTGAAAGACTTTGTATTATACTTGATTTAAAATAAGCTAAATTCACCACTTCAAAAGGCCACAAGTTTTAATTTAGTGGTAAACACTTTTTTAATGTATCCTATCTCAAAGCAAGGTTTATTAACTAATTTTGTTCATAAAATATTGAACTCACTGAAAACCGATTGCACCACCTTAAGGTACCTTAATGCATCATGATCATTTATCTCTCCAGCACCTAAACAGCATTGAGGACTTGCTGATGAAAAACTATTATCAATAATAAACTTATTTATTAAAAAAATATAGTTGTTTTATTTGGTTCATAATTTCTGATGAATAGAAACATTAAATAAAGTTTTCTTTTGCCTGAACTATTGCTGATAAAATAGGGTTGGGAATGTGGTTTCCGTGAATTTTCATTTAGAAGGATGATAAGTTTAGTAAGTTGCGATTATCTTCAAAAAGGTAAATTGATCTGCTAGTCATCCAGTATTTCGTTCAGTTTCGCATTCTTACAAATATTTCTTAGTTGAATATCATTTAATATTGCTGTTTAGTTTCCATAATATTCTGATTTCTATCTTTTAAAATCACCTTTTTCAATGGTTATTGGAAAAGGTTATTTTATGAACCCAAATAATGTTTATATTTTTAGCTTTATATTTTTATGAACCCCTGTTTAGAAGAGGGGTTCGTTTATTAACTAACTATGTCCATTTCCCTACTACTGTGTGATTCATCCAGAGTAAGGGGGAAAACCAAAATATAGTAAAGTTAGTATGTTATTTGTAAAAAGTCCTTGTCAAGGCGTGAATACAAACCTGCGCCATATCTAGAATGGACGTAATCAGGCTTCATCTAAAAGTCCTGACGTTGTATACCATTCATGCGTTGTTTCTGATAATGTACGAGTATGTTGTCTCAACGTTGGTATCACTGTTTAGAAGGCTAATGAAACTCAAAATTTATTCATATTTTAAATTTTAGTTATAATTATTTGTGTGCAATGATACTTTTTGATGAGTTCGTCATAAATAAAAATAATAACAATAAAATTTTTATGGCAGTTATAGTCCAACAAATATAGAATGGCACTCCACAAGCCAATGGTGAGTGTTCTAAATTAAGATTATTTTGTATGTTCAATAATATTTTTTTATATTTTTTTATACTTCGAATGAAAATATCTTCCCTCCAAAGAGTAGTAATTCTGTTAATAGAAGGTTCGAGTACTACTATTTACAGACAATTAAATACCATATCCGAAAACTTTTTATAAAATAAATCCCCTATCACAACTGAAGAAAAATTAACATACCATATTGTATTTCCAAAGATCGTAATTTTACTTGAACTTATTTTATCTGGTCACGTTATTGAGTTTTCTTATTTGACTTTAAATAACCAGACCTTCTTGAAAGGGTCCATTCAGATATCCTTATTGCTTCCACAGAAGAAGAAGCTGTAAAACCTTATTGTCCGAGATACCTTTCCTTATATATGTGTCACTTGGGAACATGGCAACTTCAAACACAACATGTAAACAACATTATTTATGATTCTGTTTTCATGTTTAGTATTTCTGTTTGTTTTTTAGTGGTATATTTAGAGGGGGTTGTTATACTTTGTTCTATCAAACCCATCTTGCCTATATTATATTGTTCTTAACACATTTTCAATTGTATCTTTTGCCCTTTTTCAAATTCAAAGGCTTTGAATAATTTAAAAAACAAATACATAATTTGCTATGTGATTTATAGGTTTGTCTGGACTATTCTCCATATAACAAGATACGCAAATAAAGCCATGTATTTATTGTCTGGAACGATTGAACATTCGTAATAGAGTTTACGCTAACTCAATGACAAATTATAGTTCAGGTGATACCTGTAAATTATTATTGAGAGTAAAGCAATAACTGTCACACCTTATTGTAAGTATAATATTATTAACATACCTTTGTTACTATTGGCAGTATTTGTATCTAATCATCCATTGTAGAGAAGGAGCAGCGTGACCCAACAGGTGTGTAGTTATGTATTGAATACCATTAATTGTGTTCCATTTTAACTAATTGGTTTTAATATTATGTATAATATTTTAATTTATTTCAGTCAAGCAAGCATTTCCAAATCAGTAAAATTTGTGTCTGATTAATCTCTCACAAAAGTCCAAAAAGGCTTGCTTTCTGTGTGCGTGTCTAACATTTTGCTAATTTATTTTGTTATTTATATTGATTGGAATTTGATTTTTAATTTGATTTTGTTTTTTTTTTTTTTTACTTATGATTTACTGTAGAAAGGCTAACACATAACTATGTTTATTTGGTATAGTTTGGGGTATTTATCCCTTCTTGTTCAGAATTCCAATATGATTGAGAATTTTGTGGCTGAAATTTATATTGTGATAACATTAGGACATGAAAATTATTTATTTATAAGTTGCAATAACATTAAGTTTATTTGTTTTAGACTAATATGAATTCTTGGTTTTCCCTATCTCCTAAAATATGTAGGCATGTCCCGATAATATAGATTTGGCGATAACTCGACAAACTGAGTATTGTTGTTGGATAATAAGAGTGTATATTCTATATTATTTCTCTCTTCTACCAGATAATATATGCGAATTGTACACAATTGATGTTTTTGATGTTTAATCACCACGTAAACCTTTTCAGTGCAGTATTGATAAATAAAGTTATTTATTTCAGATATCAATACAGATTTTTAAGGTAACTTTGCTGTTATTTTCAACTAAGCCTTTTTATAATAGCAATAATTTAAAACAAAAGAAACACACAAAGCTTATAATAGTACTTTCAGAAGACATAAGCATGGAAGGAAAATTAGCATTAAATTTCTTAAGGGACACACCCTTCCAACACTTCTAATTGTTCCCTTGTATATGAGATGATTGCAGTTATATTTTAATGTGTATTGGTTTGTAAATTTTAAAAATAGAATGATTAAATATTAACAAATTAGCAATAAGTTAAATACTAAATCTTACTATTAGTTTCTAAAGCAATAAATAAACACTTGTCTTATTATTTTACTGAAATAATTTGAATTCAGGCTATAACCTTCCTTAATACGTGAATTTCCAATTAAAAAAGGTAACTTTAGAATTCTGATAAAAAACAACACTATATGATTTTTAAATTGCAAAATTTTAAACCAGTAGTTAACGTTTCCCGAGATGGAAAATAACTAAGTCGTCGACAGACCAGTTTACAATGATTGTTTTAGATTACTAATGAGAAGAATCTAACAGTGCTATTTTACCTATTTATTAATCCAGGTATTTGGCTCTTAGTATGAAAGTTTTTAACTGCTGTAACTATACACAAAACCCAATAAATTAGTGCAACTTTTATGTTCCTGATCTAGTCCATCTTGGCTTAGTAGCCATTTTTATCTTTTTATGAAAAATCTGTTTTTAATTGATTTATTGTGTATATACTCATAGATACCTTAATATTTACCTTAATATGATACAATTTTCCAAATCTACATAACATTTTCAATAACAATAATTAACTGTAAATATCATAAATTTGAAATAAACTCTAATAAAACTAAGTTATAGTAAAAACTTCTTGATTTTTGTCAAACAGTAAAAATAAAAAACGTCCCTTATCGAATACTGTATAACCTGCAGATTGTCAAATAACATCAACAACTTACCTAATTAATAAGGTGTCTAACGATACCATACAACCTATACAATTCTTGAGGATATTAAGCAATAAAACATGTTAGTGTAAAAAAAAACACTGTCTGCTTATGGGGTTTATTAAACATGTTTTCATGTAAAATTCATAATAGTCGAGTGGTCTTAACCAAATGCAACTAAGACAAAGGCAACTCAAGTTTTGTGTTAAAATCGTACATACCTAATATTGAATTGTAAATTGTTTAAAAATTTAAGCAGGCAGTGTTTTTTCACACTTAACATGTTTTATTGCTTAATATCCTCAAACATTTTATAGGTTGTATGGTATCGTTAGACACCTTAATAGTTAGGTAAGTTGTTGATTTTATTTGACAATCTGCAGGTTATACAGTATTTGATAAGGGGCATTTTTTTTATTGTAACTGTTTGAAAAAATCAAGAAGGTTTACTATAAATTAGTTTTATTAGAGTTTATTTCAAATATAGCAAATTTAAAGTTAATTATTCTTATTGGAAGTTTTATTTTGAAAATGTTATGATATTAAGGTAAATGTTGAGGTTTCAATGAGAAGATGCACAATAAATCAATTAAAAACATATTTTTCGTACAAAATTTTAAATGGCTACTAAGCCACGATGGACTACATAAGGAACATAAACATTTTTAAAATTTATTGGGTTTTGTATGTAGTTCATCAGTTACAAACTTTCACACTAAGAGCCAAAAAGCCTGTGTATATCTTTTTCACAATTTATGGATTATTTAAAATAAAAATCAGAAAATTAATTAAGTTAATTTAATTTATTGTAGTTTTAGATATTTGAATTTTGAATAATTACGATAGTAGTTATTAATATAGACAATGATAGTTATTCATACATTGTAGATAACTGTATAGACATAAACAATTGACATCCCTAGTTAAATACAACTAACTTAAATCATAGGATTGTATTTTATTACTGAAATGTTCACAATCCCTAGCACAGTATAATTTTAATTTATAATGTATTAAAAATAAATAAACACACACACACACACACACACACACACACACACACACACACACACACACACACACACAATTCAAACAATATTGTTCTGTAAAACGATCCAAAACGGTAATGTATTATTTTTTCATGAAATATTTTAGCTGAACTATCTGTATATTTGACTAAGTTAAACATGACTTTGTAAATTATTATTGTTTACAGGATTTATGTGAAATTAAATCTTACACGACTCGTTTATAACCATTTATAGCCAAAAAGCTAATCAATACATGTACTGTTTCTCTCTTTTAAACAGTTGAAACGTTTTTTGCAAAACTTTTTCAAAAAACGGGCCTCCAAAAGTTATGAAGATATGTATTAGAGGACTAAGTTGAGGGTTCTTTAAATAATTTTATTCCAAAGTCTTTGGAATGGAATTACCCGCTGTTTCGATTGTGTTTGTATTGTTCGAGAGTTTGCCATTTGAACTAAAATTTATTATTTCTAGATCGAATTCCTACTTAGTACACATGGCTACGTTTTTCAGTTTTACAATGACTGGAAGCTGTTATAATGTTAAAGCTGTTAGCGATGCTGTTTATAGCTCCATTTTTATAAACACAGATGTGCAATGTATTTTATTTTTTCAATAGTATTTTAAACACAGATGTGCAATGTATTTTATTTTTTTTTCAATATTATTTTTTCCAATCATCCGTTATTTTCAAAACCAAAGTATTTCATTTCAACAGAGAAACAGACTTACATAACACAAAAAGGTACGACACCAAACCAGAAAATTTACAACCGAGGTCATGACTCCTATCTAGAGTTTAGTTGCATACAAAGTGAACCTAAAACATCGTATATTTAATCTACCCCTCAAAATATTTGTTATATGTTACTAATGGATTTACGTTTCAAGTTAAGAGTTTGACCCACTTCTTTTTGCTTTTCTTTTTTCACCGAAAAAAGAGTTTCTCGTTTTCGGTGAAGTGATTAATTAGAATGTTAGAGTCGAAATTACTTACTTACCTTCCTCTTGAGACAGGAAAATATAAAATATGTTTCCTACCAATTACCACTACATTAGAACTATTGGCCTCATGAAGTGATGAATGTAGCTGATTTTAAATCAAGAATTAGATAAAACAGTTCAAAGTACAAGTTTTTAAATTTGTTTATAACTACGTTTATTGCACAAAACTGAAGGGATTAACATGTTTTAATTTTATTTAAATACCTCTTTTTAACCTTTAAAATTATAAATATTTTAAAGTGTCCTGAACATGAAAATATCTCAATCCCTTCAGTTACATGTAAGAAACGTAGTTATACAAAATAAACTTGTACTTTGAAAGATTTTGTATTATACTTGATTTAAAATAAGCTAAATTCACCACTTCAAAAGGCCACAAGTTTTAATTTAGTGGTAAACACATTTTTTCATGTATTCTATCTCAAAGGAAGGTTTATTAACTAATTTTGTTCATAAAATATTGAACTCACTGAAAACCAATTGCACCACCATAAGTTACCTTAATGAATCGTTATCATATATCTCTCCAGCACCCAAACAGCATTGAGGACTTGCTGATGAAAAACTATTATCAATAATAAACTTATTTGTTAAAAAAATATAGTTGTTTTATTTTATTCGTAATTTCTGATGAATAGAAACATTACATAAAGTTTTCTTTTGCCTGAACTATTGAAACTGTAAATTGCTGATAAAATAGGGTTGGGAATGTGGCCTCCGTGAATTTTCATATAGAAGGAGAATAAGTTTAGTAAGTTGTGATTATCTTCAAAAAGGTAAATTGATCTGCTAGTCATCCAGTATTTCGTTCAGTTTCACATTCTTACAAATATTTCTTAGTTGAATATCGTTTAATATTGCTGTTTAGTTTCCATAATATCCTGATTTATATCCTTTACAATCACCTTTTTCAATGGTTATTGGAAAAGGTTATTTTATGAACCCAAATAATGTTTATATTTTTAGCTTTATATTTTTATGAACCCCTTTTTAGAAGAGGGGTTCGTTTATTAACTAACTGTGTCCATTTCCCTTTCTACCCGTGTGATTCATCCAGAGTAAGGGGGAAAACCAAAATATAGTAAAGTTAGTATGTTATTTGTAAAAAGTCCTTGTCAAGGCGTGAATACAAACCTGCGCTATATCTAGAATGGACGTAATTGTTATATCAGGCTTCATCTAAAAGTCCTGACGTTCTATACCATTCATGCGTTGTTTATGATAATGTACGAGTATGTTGCCTCAACGTTGGTATCACTGTTTAGAAAGCCAATGAAACTCAAAATTTATTCTTATTTTAAATTTTAGTTTGTTTGCAATGATACGTTTTGATGAGTTCGTCACAATTAAAAATAATAACAATCACTAGAGGAACATCTCACTTTCAAATGTTTATGGCAGTTATAGTCCAAAAAATATAGAATGGCACTCCACAAGCCAATGGTGAGTGTTCTAAATTAAGATTATTTTGTATGTTCAATAATAATTTTTTATATTTTTGTATAATTCGAATGAAAATATCTTCCCCCCAAAGAGTAGTAAGAAGGTTCGAGTACTACTATTAACAGACAATTAAATACCATATCCGAAAACCTTTTATAAAATAAATCCCCTATCACAACTGAAGAAAAATTAACATACCATATTGTATTTCAAAGATCGTAATTTTACTTGAATTTATTTTATCTGGTCACGTTATTGAGTTTTCTTATTTGACTTTAAATAACCAGACCTTCTTGAAAGGGTCCATTCAGATGTCCTTATTGCTTCCACAGAAGAAGAAGCCGTAAAACCTTATTGTCCGAGATACCTTTCCTTATATATGTGTCACTTGGGAACATGGCAACTTCAAACAACATGTACAACATTATTTAGATCCTGTTTTCATGTTTAGTATTTCTGTTTGTTTTTTAGTGGTATATTTAGGGGGTTTTTATACTTTGTTCTATCAAACCCATCTTACCTATATTATATTGTTCTTAACACATATCCTATTGTATCTTATGCCCTTTTTCTAATTTAAATGCTTTAAATAATTTAAAAAACAAATACATAATTTGCTATGTGATTTATAAGTTTGTCTGACCTATTTTCCACATAAGAAGATACGCAAGTAAAGCCATGTATTTATTGTCTGCAATGATTGAACATTCGTAATAGAGTTTATGCTAACTCAATGACAAATTATAGTTCAGGTGATACCTGTATATTATTATTGAGAGTAGAGCAATAACTGTCACACCTTATTGTATGTATAATACTATTAACATACCTTTGTTACTATTGGCAGTATTTTGTAACAATTGTTAATTGTTTCATTATAATTAAATTAGAAAATTGTATTTAGAAAATGTTAAATATTGTAAGAACTGAGAGGTTTAGGAGTTTAGTTTGTTTTCCAAAAGTTTTCGATATAAATTCTCCTAGTTTTGAGAATAATTCAGAATCTTCCCCTTTCAAATAAAAAAGTAGTTTTTCCCATATAAAATAGTTAAATAACCAGTATTTTCACGTCTGTTAATTTCCTGTCAATTTCATGCGACATGTTTTCTAAAGGCAACATGTTTGGTGAGCCTTAACTGTTCAGATGTCCTGGTTTATAGGATTCTAATTGGTTGGTTTAGCTTCTTGAGTAAAGAGGGGGTAAGTCAGTGGGTCGAAGCTTCCTGCCCTTCCGGCAGTTCGACGAAATCTTCCTGAGTGTGACCACGTGCGATCCTCTTTCGAGTACACGGCGACTTTACCGTTTCGGTGGTACTTTTACCGTAGCGGCAATTTTTTTTAGTTCGCGTGTGAGTGAGTGATTGAATGCCGGTCGAGCTTTGTTGTGGTCACCTTTGGATTTGAAACCTCCAGGACAGCTACGTAAGTAATTTTTACAAGTTTTCTTTAGTTAGAGATGATCAGTAGGGTTTTAGTAGATAGGTTAAGATCCACCAAGCATGTGCGGTTAAACTTGTTTCTGGTTCGAAGTCACTCTTCTAGTGACAAATTTTTAGAGTGTTTTGATTTCTGTTTAAAACATTGTAAGTTAAAAGGAAAATGTTTCAAGTCACTAAAAGCTGCTTATTTCTTTTGGTTCCAGATCTCCCGGAGGCAATTTTAAATTTTAAACAATTTTAGAAAAATTAAACAATTTTAAAGCAATTTTAAACTTTAAAGAATTTTAAAGCAATTTATACAATTTTAAAGAATTTAGCAAATTTATTACAATTTTGAATTTTTATTTAAAAGTTTAAAGAAATTTATTTAAAAAGTCAAACAAATAAATAAGGTTCTGGTCTGAAGATATTTAATTTATTATTTTGGAAGAGTTGTTTTAATTTATTTATGTTCCATTGAGTCAATAAAAGAAGAGATTTCTATTTTCGTTTTTATCATTATATGTAGAAGAAACCAATTTTTATTTGTTGAAGTAATTTATAAGAAGATAAATAAAGAAAAATTTTTTATCATTTAAGAAGTTTTATTTTAATATCTCATTAAGTTTGTTCAACATATCAAAAATAAATAGTAGATTTAATAGGGCTACAATTTGTATCTAATCATCCATTGTAGAGAAGGAGCAGAGTGACCCAACAGGTGTGAAGTTATGTATTGAATACAATTAATTGCGTTCCATTTTAACTAATTAGTTTTAATATTATGTATAATATTTTAATTTATTTCAGTCAAGCAAGCATTTCCAAATCAGTGAAGTTTGTGTCTGATTAATCTCTCACAAAAGTTCAAAAAGGCTTGCTTTCTGTGTGCACGTCTAACATTTTGCTAATTTATATTGATTGGAATTTAATTTTGTATTTGATTTTGTTTTTTTTTTTTTTTACTTTTGATTTACTGTAGAAAGGCTAACACATAACTATGTTTATTTGGTATAGTTTGGGGTATCTATCCCTTCTTGTTCAGGATTCCAATATGATTGAGAATTTTGTGGCTGAAATTTATATTGTGATAACATTAGGGCATGAAAATTATTTATTTATAAGTTGCAATAACATTATGTTTATTTGTTTTAGACTAATATGAATTCTTGGTTTTCCCTATCTCCTGAAATATGTAGGCATGGCCCGGTAATGTAGATTTGGCGATAACTCGACAAACTGAGTATTGTTGTTGGATAATAAGAGTGTATATTCTATATTATTTCTCTCTTCTACCAGATAATGTATGCGAATAGTACACAATTGATGTTTTTGATGTTTAATCACCACTTAAACCTTTTCAGTGCAGTATTGATAAATAAAGTTATTTATTTCAGATATCAATACAGATTTTTAAGGTAAATTTGCTGTTATTTTCAACTAAGCCTTTTTATAATAGCAATAATTTAAAACAAAAGAAACACACAAAGCTTCTAATAGTACTTTCAGAAGACATTAGCATGGAAGGAAAATTAGCATTAAATTTCTTAAGGAACACACCCTTCCAACACTTATAATTGTTCCCTTGTATATGAGATGATTGCAGTTATATTTTAATGTGTATGGTTTGTAAATTTTAAAAAATAACCAAATATTAACAAATTAGCAATAAGTTACTAAATCTTACTATTAGTTTCTAAAGCAATAAATAAACACTTGTGTTATTTTTTTACTGAAATAATTTGAATTCAGGCCATATCCTTCCTTAATACGTGAATTTCCAATTAAAAAAGGTAACTTTAGAATTCTGATAAAAAACAACACTATATTCAAAATGTTCTCTTTTGCGATGTATTCTAGTCTCATCATAAATTAATTCAAAATATCTGTGTATGGTATATATATTACATTAAGGTTAGATAGTTGATTGCAATTATTAATACGTCTATGAGACAAGATCGCTATATTGTTAAATTTTATTTTCAGTGAATAATCATACAGTAATTTTTATAACTTTATTAAATAAATTTATACAAGTATTTATTTATATGAAAAATTCATTTAATTTGCCAAAATGTCTGATACTTACATTTTCATTCTTTTGATACACAAACCAAAATTTATAATTTTGGATCAGTTACTTAGATGTTGCAGTTTATGGTAATATTTAAAGTGTCTTTTATAGCTAAGACTTTGTATTCTTACAAAATGATACCCCTTCTCTATTTCCTATAACTATATTGGTGCTCTGACCCTCTCCACCCTGAACTTCTTATCTCATAACATCGAATGACCATCAAAGGAACAAAATAATAAATAACTGATACTTTTATTGGAATTATATAGGGATATACTCGTATACCTATTTATCTAATTAATTGTATTACTTATTTTGGGAGACCCCATAGAGACAAAGTTACAAAGCAAAAATCACAGAAAAATAAAATCCCTTAGTTTGTTTAATTTGTATTTAAGTCACCCGAAACAGAATCCATGTTTATAACAGCTCCTCTTTATAGGTTTGTAAGTCAAAATACTACTTATGAATATAATGAGTTCATATTTTTTACACAGAATTTGGGATATTGAACGTAAAAAATATTAAAATGCTAAAAATAAATAAAATACAAAGTAAAAGTATGGATGTATTGGTATTTGATGCCAACGATTTGTGTATGGTTATGAGAATCCCAAAGGTAATACGAAAGGTGTCGAAGCTAAATCTTCAACTTGAATAATGCTACAAAATTTATAGAGATTTAAGTTCAGCTTACTTTTTGCCAGTGCCAGGTAAGTTTTAAAAGCCATTACATTATTGATTTTATTTTTTATAAAAACATTATACTGTGTCTATCAGTATTCCGTTCAAATCACTTTATTTTAAGAAGATGTTTAAGAAAAGTTTCGAGTTAAATGATTCCATAATATTTGAATTGAAATGAAAATTGCCTTTATTGTTTATACAAATGGTGAGGTTAGGACTACATAGCCCTCTCTTATACCTCACCATTCTAGTAACCTTTTAAAAAACTGTATAGTACGCTAAACTATCAAACCAAGGGTAAGATGGTTCTAAACCTGCCAGGTCAACTTCAGGAAGCATTAAAGCTAGCACATTAAAGGTTATATTGTTATCAAATGAGGATTAGTGGTTTGATATGTTTAATTTTTGACAATGATAACCTGAAAGATGACTTTCAGTGCATTGTATCTTGTAGAGTAATGTTATTGTTTTCTATAGTAATTTTGTGTAAAACAGTAGATGATTAGCTTTGAAGTACTAAGAATTGTGAACAAACACTTCATACCTCTTTATCTCAATTTTTAAAAGTTTACTTTTCATTCTTTTAAGTATGATAAGTAAATAATTTAAGAAATAGGTTTAAGATTGTATACATATTTCGAACCTAATGTTTATTTACAGTAATGGAGCTGACTGTATTTTAACGAAACTTATAATATTTATAAATATTATTATATATTAAACATTATTATACAATCTTTATCTTTTGGTTTAGATAAAGAATATTTATCTACTTTAACATTTAATGTTAGCTGCATAATTTCTTAATTGTATCTAAAAGAAGCTCAACTAAATGCCTAGGTAGATTCACTTGAATGTAATTATGCACACAAAAGTAACTTTCATCCTTAATTAAATTCTATAGCACGTCTTACGAAATGCTCTGTTGCCATACAGCAGTTGGTTTTAAGATAATTATCTAATCCCAACTTCTTAAGAGATATAAAAGTTTTCGTAATATAATAGAAATACTAATATAACCACTAATGTATATAGTAATACAAAATAAACTCTAATAACATAAGAGATGTAACTATTGTAGTGATAATATAATTCACGTTATTCTTCAAGTTTATTGACATATAATATGATCGATAAATGTACATGTCACTTACATCTGTATTAAAGTATATCGATATTGGGATTAAACTCCGCTTGTACCGGTCCCAAGCCCGGCGTCTCATCATTCCTATAACCGATTAGGAGGAGGAGGGTACCTTCCCACAGCTCTCAGTGTGATCGCGATGCTGAGACCACTCCTATCCCATTAATTCCTTATCCTACCTAACCTTCCAACCAAGCCACCAAGGTGGAACAGCGTGGGCCGAGGGCTGAATGGCTGGTGGTAGACCAGTCTATACCATGCGGACTCTGGACACCTGCCGAAATCCAGTATCAAATAGGCTTACCCTGGCATGCGGGGCTCTGTCGGGGCTAGACCCATTTATTTCCCTAGCTAATCGTGGGAATCCTATGAACCAGATAAAACAAAAACATCAAAACCTTCACCTAAGGACCGCATTGAGTCCTTAGGCAATGAACCGAGCATGGGAGCAGAGGGCAGCCACACTGGCCAGCCCTTGTTTTCCATTGCTCGGGCTAAATCAACGTCGGGGGGGGGGGACATGTCTCTCTCCGATTCTGACTCCAACTTGGCTGGCTTAGGGACAATGCCAAGGGTGATTCAAGCTAATCTGCACCACAGTAAGGCTGCCTCGGCAGCCCTCTGTCAGATCCATGACTGCACACAACATCGACCTGGCCCTGATTCAAGAACCTTGGTTACACCAAGGGCAGAATCGCAGGACTGGCCGATGCAAAAGGTAAGATAATTTCCTCTTGTTCCACCAATAATGCTAGGACATGTATCTTGGTACGCAATGGTATGGAAGTATTTCCCCTGTTTGAGTTCTGTTCCAGGGACATCACAACAGTGAGAATGACACTGAGCACTGAGGAAGGGCATGGGGAGTTCACCGTCAGCTCTGTGTACCTTCCCTATGATGCTCAGGATCCACCCCCTTCCAGGGAACTAGAAGCCCTGGTAGAGAAACAATCCATTGGGGGGCGGCACCTTCTGGTCAGCTGCGACGCCAATGCCCATCATGAAGCATGGGGATCAACCGACTCCAACAGGAGGGGTGAGTAACCTATTAAACTTCATTGTTTCTAATGATCTATTCATACTAAATCGGGGCAATGAACCCACGTTTAGGAATAGGGTTAGAGCCGAAGTCATAGACCTGACCCTTTGCAATGCGGTCACTCTAGGCCTCATTGACAACTGGCGGGTCTCTGACGAACCTTCTCTTTCTAATCATCTGTACATTCGTTTTGATATCAAAGCTAAGATGTCAGCCTTTTCCTCTCCTCACCGAAATCCTAGACGGACAGATTGGGAGTCCTATGCTGCGGAACTTTCGGCCATTGCGGGATTGGGTCCCGGGGGAGTACGAATAAGGTATGTCGTGGAACTAGAGCAGGCGGCATCCTGTTTACAGGATGCGATCCTCGAAAGTTACCACGACAACTGTCCAATTTCAAACACACCACCTAGACCAAAAATCGGGTGGTGGTCAAAATCCCTTGAAGCTAAGAAAAGGCGCGTTAGAATGCTTTGTAATCGCTCTAAGGTAGCCAATTGTCGAGAAGAGTATCGTTTAGCTCTTAACGACTACAACTCATCCATTCGTGATGCCAAGAAGGCTTCATGGCAAACCTTTTGTAGGGGCATTGACTCCATCAAAGAGGCAGCCAGAATCCAGAAAATCTTGGCTAGCGAACCTATCAACCCCCATGGGCAGTCTTAGAACCCAGCTCAGGGGAATTGACAACTTTACCTGGCGAAACGCTCAAGCTCCTTCTGGAGTGTCACTTCCCAGGGAATCTCGTTGACGATGCTCTGGAAGTCTCTGGCCCTCGAGAGATTAGCCCTATACCTAGGGCAACCTCGAGAGGACTGGAGGCAAGCTAGACGCATAGTCACCGTTTCCAAAGTTAAATGGGCAATCGACAAGTTCAGCCCATTTAAATCCCCAGGAGGGCGATGGCGTCTTTCCCGCACTGTTGCAGAAGGGCCCACCGAACCCTCCACTTTCTACTTTGCGAAATCTTCAGGGTGAGCCTTGCCTTCGGGTATATTCCTCAGTCCTAGAGAGTTAGCAAAGTAGTTTTTATTCCTAAGTGGGGTCGTGGCGACTACACAAACGCCCAAATCCTTTAGGCCAATTAGTCTTTCCTCGTTTCTGGTGAAGACCATGGAGAGACTCGTAGAATTTCACATTCGAGAAGGGGCGCTTAAAGACTCCCCTTTACATCGAAATCAACATGCGTATCTCCCGGGGAAGTCTTGTGAGTCTGCCCTCCATTGTTTGGTCAGGGCACCTTGAACATTCCCTGGAGAACAAAGAAATTGCTCTAGGAGCCTTTTTGGATATTGAGGGGGCATTCAATAACACCTCATATCAGTCAATTATTCGTGCGCTGGGACAACGTGGTGTAGAGCCTACCATCTGTAGGTGGGTCGACCACATGTTACGGGGCAGAAGAATTCAATCAACCCCTTCTAAGTGAGGTGTGGAGATTTCTGCGAGCCGAGGATGCCCGCAGGGGGGAGTTCTATCACCCCTCCTGTGGGACCTGGTGGTGGATGATCTCCTAGTCAGCCTCACGGATAAGGGCATTTTTATACAGGGCTATGCGGACGATCTCGTCCTACTGGTCCGTGGCAAGTACTAGGACACTGTTACGGACATCATGAACGACAGTCTGGAAGCAGTGAACTCCTGGTGTGTAAGAGAGGGCTTGCAATAAACCCTTCCAAGACAGTAATAGTTCCCTTCACCAGGAAAAGGGTTCAGGGCTCCTTCAGAGGCCTGGCCCTTGGTGGAGTGTCTCTGCCTTTTTCATCGTCGGTTAAGTATCTGGGAGTAATCCTTGATCAGAAACTGACATGGAACTTGCATCTTGATAAAGTCATCCGCAGAGCTAAGTGGTCCTTCATGACCACTAGGCGCTGCGTGGGCTCCACATGGGGCCTGTCACCCCATGTCTGCCACTGGCTTTACACAGCGGTCATCAGACCACAAATTACTTACGGGGCTTTGATCTGGTGGCCTAAGGTCAATCAGGTAACTGTCCGGGGTAGGCTTTCTAGCCTACAAAGACTTGCCTGCATGTGCATGACAGGGGCCTTTAGGTCGACCCCTTCTATTGCACTGGAGGTTCTTCTCAACCTGCCGCCCCTTGATCTCTTCATTATTGGGGAGGCTCGGGCGGCAACTTATAGGCTTCAGCTAACTGGCCACTGGAGGTGGTCCTGTACAGGTCACTTCTCAGTGGCCAATCTAGTAAACGATGAGGTATTCTCAATGAAGTCTGACTTCATTGGGACTAAGTACCTTTTCACTAGACCCTATATTGTGGATTTCAGGTCGAGGGAGTACTGGGACGGTGTTAGTAGCCCGGTTTCTTCTCACGACCGAATTGTATGGTTCACAGACGGGTCTAGAATGGGCAACAGAGCTGGATTTGGTGTCTATACTGGCGACCCTAGGACCAACGCTAGCGTGAGCCTGGGAGCGTATGGCACCGTTTTCCAAGCTGAAGTCACCGCAATCCTTCATTGTGCCGCCCAGGCGGTCGAGAGAGGGGTTTGCGGGAAATATATCCACATCCTCTCAGACAGTCAGGCGGCCTTAGGGCTCTTGACTCCTGGAAGGTCTCGTCTGGTCTAGTCTAGGAATGTGTGGAGTCCCTCAGCATCCTGGGTTCAAGAAATCAGGTCTTGCTGGAATGGATCCCAGGACATAGGGGATTAGAAGGCAACGAGCAGGCCGATGCCTTGGCTAGGGAGGGTGCTCTCAAGCCCTTCATTGGTCCTGAGCTGGCCTGCGGCGTTTCGATTGCAGCTACCAAAACAGCAATTAAAAACTGGGTCAGCGCCAGACATCTGGAAAGATGGCGGCGGTTCCCAGGGCAAAGACTCGGCAAGGTTCTTGTCAAGAATCCCTCCCAGAAGTTGACAAAGTCACTTCTTGGGTTAAGTAAACCGCACGTTAAGCTGGTGGTGGGACTCATCACCGGCCACGGCAAATTCCGGAGGCATCTAAGAACGGTGGGACTCTTTACGGAGGATCCCATCTGTCGCCTCTGTGGGGAGGACGAAGAGTCGGCAGAACACATTGTCCTGGAGTGTGAGGCCCTTGGTGCCAGAAGAAGAGCACTTTTTGAAGGTTCACCTCTGGGACAGTTGGAAATTACTAATCTAGTGAAGAAGCTCCATGACTTGGTCAAGGGTTGCCAGCTTTACGACGATTAGGCACCGGGATTGGCACAAAAAGCCTTAGGCTTCGTTGCAAGGGTTGGCTGGACCAACTATATATCCCCACTTAAACTAACTAACTAACTAACTAATATTGGGATTATTATTGATCCATTAAACTATTCTGTATTTTTATCTTGAAAAATTGTAATAGTTAGTCATAATCTTTATAGTAAATTTCGTATATGGTAGTAACTTGTTAAGGCAAAATTGTGAAGTAGATGGTACCAAAATGAACCTTAACTCAAAACCAGTAAAATCGTTCAATGCAACACATATATTTGTATAGTAAAGAAACATAAAACATAAGTAATAAAATACTTCTCTTAACTTCTTATCTATCAATGGCATTAACATTCCCTTGGCTCAGTTTCATTCTATTATTTTAATTAACCTGTAACATCCTTTTCTTTCAGCTTCACATATAAATATCTACCTTATTATTGTGAAAAATGAAAGTTGTAAGTGTCTAAATATCAAAATCTTGTTCCTCGGCTACATTTAAAATATTTTAGCTAAAATAAAGCACTTCATATACCGTATGATTTTATAATGTGATATTAAACGCTTTGTTTATTTGTAATAAATGATTGGAAAATAGTATTTATGTAATAATTGTTTAACTTTATCAGATCACATATAAAATTATTTTTTAAATTATATTCTAAAACAGGCTGCTCATATAAATAATATATTGTGCTACGAAATGTAAGTGTTGAAAACTATAATATCAAAAAAAGGATATGCTAAATGACTACGTTTTATAATTTTGTATTACTCTAGTTAGTTATTGACAATTATTTGTACAGAATATATTCATAGTTACCATAGATATATCATGCATTGCCAGATAATTTGGTTTAAAATATGGTTTTCTAATGTTTTCATTTTATTAAATAGTATTGAGAAAGATCATAGAATGTTTGTACTAATTAAAATATCTATTTAGCAAGCAATAACGATATGTTTTGAGACTAAACTTTACATAACGCTCAGAGAAAACATAATAATATTTACACAATATGAAAGATTAAAAGAAACAACAAGGATTTTATGTAACTTTAAACATATACTTATAAAAATACACATTTACACTAAACAAACAATGATATAACGTTAAAATTATGACGTAGAGTGATCTAAATATAACCATAACAATACTACATTTACTCACATTATTTTTTAAATGCAGGTAATCTGGAAAACATTTTATATGCGAAAAGATTACCTGAGGGGATTTTGCATAAATAATTACTTTCAGTTGTTATAATTAATAAACACTTAAAAATATATATTATTTTTGACAGAGAACGCAGTAAAAATTAGAGAAATGCAAACTAAAAATAAATGGTTCATATTATTTTTTGTTACTGCAGATTATCGAAACTCTAAAAGTGTTTGTTTGGTGATAATATAAGTTGTTTATTTTAATAATTTATACATGTAGAATTAACAAATCACTTACTATAGTAATATTAGGTTAAAAATATTTGGTTTTTCACTAACCAAACCCTTATATATACGTATAAGTAACGCATTTTTTACCTAGTAACATATTTATATCTAAAACAAAAATGGTAAAAATGTATATTACGTTAAAATAAATGTTTAAGAATATAATACTAATGTAGGGTGATGAACTTAAAATTATAAAGGAGATTATTATAGTATTTACTTTAATTAAACAGAAAATATAATAAATACATTAAAAATTAAAATAAATATGGTTCCCCGGATGAAATAGATTTATTAAAACACTTTTATTAAGAAATGTATTATTTTCTTCAGACTCTTGCTTTACCATATTTAATTTCTTTGATTTGTTATTCTGAGCTCAATGTCTCAAAATGCTCTTTGAAACCTATATTTTCAAACCTAGAAAGACTTCCAGGAAGGATATTATTGTTATGTCTTTAAATTAACCTCGATACGATCCTTGTAAATAATTATATTTAGTAGGGAAGACGGAAAATAAACATTGGCCATAAACGGATTCTTTGGTTATCAACTACCTAATCAGTATATTATTGAGAAAAAAATGCATGTGACGTGTTAAGGAAGAAAATTATTCCTATTTTTTTTCGAAATACAATGTTATGTGCAGAAAAAAAACTTATGAGGGAAAAAAACAACATAACTACTGCCCTATAACATTTATTTCAAACTGTTTCCTAAAAAGAGTAGATCAATTCAATAACTAGTAAAACATTATTGGACTGTGTATGTAAAAAAAATCATGTATTTATAGAAAATTATAGAAAATAAGTAGACGATTAAGAATATATGAAAAATATACGCATATATAACTACCAATAATACATTAAACTCCTGTGCTATGTGTACATGTAATAGTTTTTCTAGTACATGATCAATAACAGGCAAAATATATAAGATGATTTCGAGGATAGAAATACCACCAAGCACTTAAAACTTGAAAAATGGAGCTAAACTAGTGGAGAATGAGAGTGTATTGATATAGTCAATAAATATACAGGATGTTTATAAACTCTCACTACAAACTTTGCTACATCATTCCATCGGCAAAAAAGAATCGTAATTAATGCCCTATCTTTTGTAGTTTATTGTCTGTACAAATTTATATTTATAAGAATTGTTTTTTCTAAATAATCAACCAACATCTACTAAATTTAAGTAACCTATACCATATGGATAGACTTATAGATTAAAAGTCAATTGTGTCCAATTAACTGCAAAACTGTGGATTTTTTTATATAAAAAGGTTCATATAAAAATTAAATAATGATACTTATTACAACCAATTCAGTCTTAAAAATATGGCTTATTTAATTGGCTACATATTAACTTAGACTTTTTATTGGTAACTAACTTGTAGTATAATTTTATTTTATAACAATCTTGGAGTTGTATAAGGGAGAATGTAGATATCGCACATTTTGCATGTAGATGTGGGATATCTACATGTAATATCTACATCGTATTATCATTAACGATGAAACCCCTTCGAGGTAATTCTATATAAGTCTGCCAGCCTTCAGAGAGGCTTTTACTTGAAATATGCCTGTTTCGTCTAAAAGCCGTCTGTGTCATCGACCTTATCCTTTCTTATACCTACAATGCCTTGACTTTTAAAAAGGAAAGTATATTGTTACCTATTAATATTGTTTTTGTATAAGTAACAACGCTAATGATATACTCGATAATGCTCAAAATATGTATAGTTAAAAATAAATTATTTTATTATAAGTCAAAATACTATAATAAATAAAAAACTACCATTTCTATTAATTCGTTCACAATTAATAAGTTTTTTTAAAATTATTTGTTATTCAAAATCTAAAATTGTTATTTTATTTATTATCAATTTATTACTATTTTTAAATAATATTCCATTGTTCAAAGAGTATTTTTTTATTTCAGATTTACTTTAAATTTTTAAAAGGATATCTTTAAATATAATATGTTTTTAACATTTGAAAACTAAAATCATACCAGTAAATGCTCTTCTTGCAGATTCCATCGTTTAGTCAAAATTACATAGTACTCCGCTAACCTAGATAAAGTGGTTACAGAGTATAAACTCTGTAACTACTTCATATCTCACAGATTTACATAATATAAACTATGTAACCCCTTCATATCTCGCAGATTTACACCGTGGAGGATAGAAGCATTAGTATGGAGCAATCACTAATCCTTCTTCCTGGGAGTCCCTGTTTGAACTTGGCAGGGCAAAGATCTCTTAGAATATTATCCTTTTTGGTATTGTGAAATTATTTATTCCATAATCCTGGTTTTCCTGTGATTTATTTTATCTTTTTAATGTATATAAAATAAATTAGATGGTGAAAAATACTATTAGTAACACTTTGGAAAATATATGATAAAGTGAAAAATGTAACATGAAAAAAATCGTTTAAATAACTTAATAAACTAAAACTAAAGTATAGTCCTACTGTACATATTTCAGCAGTAGTTTAGGGTAAGTTTTGTTTTGTTCATTGCAACAGTGAAATGTACCAGATATTTCGTCAAATTTATAATTTGGTAGGTTAACTTTAAAGTTAATGTAAGAAAATAACTTTGTCTTCTGTCTTGTAAACCAAACATAGTCTACAGTACGTTTAAGGGTGCCAGAATGTATCCCATTACCGTTACCTAATTTGTATCAGAAAGGAATTTTTAAATAAAAATGAGTAATTGATGTATTATTTAAAACAGAGTTTTTATGTAATTCTTATAGGGCTAAAATTTCATAGGTTTATGATAGATATGTCGATATATAATTAGAAAAATATGTTAAGCTCAAAAGTATAAGATTTGAATTTGTAGTAGAGATTCTATTGTTTAATGTACCAAGCAATTAAGATAAATGTACGATTGCTCAACAAGTTGTCTCAATTCATGTTTTAGATACTCAACAATTGATACAAACAATAAATGTAGTATAGTGATTTAAAGTCGTAACAATCATATCCATTAGTCCCCCAATATTAATAAATTGTTGGCATGGCCGCTCTTGAGGATCGTAAGGTCAGTTACTAAAAGTACCGTAGCTTCCTTAACAGTGGCCATGTACATTTCCTGCTTAGACTATACCAAACTAAGTCACTGATTGATAACAACTAAAATACTACTAGGTATAATTTTTTGATTCCAAATATGTCCAAGTTGCTAACTAGTTCATGAATGTTTTTAGGTGGGAAGATGTCTGCAGTAACCACTGAGGACGAAAAGCAAATTAATCACTAAAAATAAGATCAATAAGATGTATTCCCAGATAACAATACATGGTAACTGCATGCTGTCAATTAAACAAATATTTAAAAACAAATATTTTTCTATACTTAATGTACAATAGAAGTTTTATACTTAGGCCATCTTAATTACTTACAAATAAATTAGTGTGTAATTCTTTACATTTATATTATTATTTTTTATAATATTAAAAATCTCTTATATAATAACTCTCATTTATAAAATTAGGTACTGATATTCAGTTCAATTTATATCTATCATTATTAAATAACTCTGAGTAAATAAATAGTTATACAAATAAATTACTTTTGATATGAGTTTTAGAATAACGTTCCATAGTTTACGATACAATATTCTTTCGTAGATAATATTATATTTAATAATTTAAATGAAACCGATAACAACGATTAATAATGCTTTGTTTTATTTAGAAAGAAAATAGAGCATGTTTTAAAAACATTACAAGGTTCATAGAATATGGAAAAGGGGCATGATTTATTTTTAAACAACTTGTAGTGGGATGACGTTTATTTAGTAATATATTTTTCAAGAATTGTTATTATTAATTAATCTTAGTTAGTGTTCTATAGCGTTGCTAAAATCCTTACAAAATATGTTACTTATTTTACAAAAAACACTCCATTCATACTGAATTTGAAATTAAATTTTGATTCATTCTCTTTAATAATTTGACTTGTTTACCAAATTTTGTTGTATGGTGAAATAACTGATAGCTTTTTTATGTTTCAAACAAATATTATTATTTGAAAATGTTTGCTGAAACGATAAAAAAACAAACAAAAAAAGTGCTAGGCAAACTATTTGTTTTTGACGTTACGTAATTTAAAATGAACTGTGAGATCGAAGATATATTTTCATCGTCAAGGCATGAACATTTAAATGTAAATAACGTTCGTTGATATTAATTCTTTACAATAGTTTACATAGTTACAGTTCATACAATAAAAACTAAGCCAAACTTACTTTAACTACTTAATATACTGTGGATATTTTCATCCCTTTGCAGACATATAAATGCAAATTGTATGCTAAGGAAGCGTTGTTTCTGCTTTGCTAACAACCACTTCCATGAAGCTTTAATGCCGTCTTAATGGAATTTTATATTACGAACAAATATTTTGTGTTTTATATCCAACAAAATATTTAATTGTTTTTAAATAAGATATTTTAAGTATCATTCATTAAAAAACGTAGTAAAATCAATGTTTCGATCCATGTTTAAGTAGACTGTTTTCAAAACCAAACTTAATGCTATATCTGAAGAAGCCAAATATATATTAAATTAGTAATGTAACTCTTTTTTTTAAATGTTCATAATGATACCTTAGAAGAATATAATTAAATTGACATATTAAAACTTATATAGATAAAAATACTATATTAGAATAATTATTAATAAGCAATTAGTAATTAAGTCTCTAAAATTCATTTGAAAAATAACTGTACATAAAAAAGATACTCACTGAAGTAGCATAATAGAGCTAAAAATAGTCGTTTAATCCTCTATATAGAGTAATAATATTTAAACAGTATGAAAAACCCAATTTTTATTTATGTTTTTTTACATATACATATATAAAATGAATGTATATATATATATATATACTTTATTATAACATTCCATTATTTAATTTATAACAATTTAGATATATTCAACTACAGGGGTTTATAATTCTTTTTTTGATTCCTGTTCTTTGACGTTAATTATACAGCAAGTAACTTGAAATTATATTGTTAACTTTTCAAACTAACTTTATAATTTGGGTATAATTATCTGGCCAATAATCAAAATTCAAAATCGTATTACAATATGCCGATTGTCATATATCAATGAACAACATATGTATGCTTCTTTTTATATGTCATTACATGTTTATATATAATTGTTATTTTATAAAACTTCAAGACATTAAAGTAACATACTTATGTGAAATGCATATTTTTACCTAATAAAGAATGTTACCAGTGCGTTCTTTAATTAACGTGACACTAGGCCTGTCAACTAAAAGTAAATTTAGTTTTGACAGCTTAAAGACTGGTAACTGCAAGCATCAATTTTTATATAGAGTGATGCACGAGAATTGGTAGAAACATTGCTAGCTAACTCTATATGTATAATTGATATAAACGCTTACAAAATATAGGTATATAAATGTGTCATAATCGATTTATAATTAGTGACTTATTTAGTCCATACTTTGGTACCCAAAATTAAATAAGGGCTTGTTAGAAGTTTAAAAGATTCAAAAAGGGGCAAAAATACTCTTTTCTAATTGCCTGAACATTCATGTAACCTATCTCAAGTTTGTAAGAAAAAGTGTTCCTGGAAGCCAGTAACTATTGCGACAAATTTAGTGAATAATCACAATTTTCATTTTTGGGCATAAAGAACTTTTCAATTGCGATATTATATCCTAAATAAAAGTCAACATAATTAAATTCCTAAATCTAAGTCAAGTATTAAAACTATCACACGTTATGATGATGCTATTAACAATTTAAGAAACCAACATTTATGGGTTGGTTTCATTCAACTCATGCAACAGTTGAATGAAACGTTCAGCAGTTCATTTCCTTTAAAGTATGGTGTCGTAATTATTATGGTCAACTGATTGGACCGTTTATCTTCTGATAGCACTCAACATGTCAAGCATACTTAGCGTTTCTTTAATCACCAACATAGCTTAAAGATGTTCCTCGTGCAGATGTATATCCACAAAATGGTAACGCACCACAACATTTACAAATAAAACCCGTTTCAAATAAATCCCATCTAATTTAATAAGCAGTTTCCAAATCAATGAATCGGTCTTTGATGCTATATAAATTGGTTACCCAGGTCACCAGAGCATATGCAACTCAAGTTTGTCACATGGGAATGGAATAAAGGATAATGTTTACAAAGTAAAAGTAAGTTCCGGTGCGGTGCTTTGTATTAATGAACTCTTTACGCAGTAAAGGAAATCCCTATTGAACTATAAACAGAAAATGTCCTAATACGAGCATAAAGATGTATTAAATTCAAAGAAGATTTTTTTCAATGTACTGTTATTTGATTAAATATATTTACATGTCTGTTTTCCTTTTTGGTTTAACTCTGTGCTTATAAACTCATTGAGCCAAACATCACTTACTTTATGTGTACATGTACATTATTTACACAGTTTTGTTTATAATAACATTTTATACAACTTTTCATTCAAATAATGTGTATTTAATAATTAATCACAAAGTTCTTGTTGGACTTATTGAAAAATTTTTTTTGCTTTTTGTTTTATGCTTTATGTGTAAAACTACTTTATGTCGATTAGTTTTTCTGTCACTATTTTGATCGAAAACTGCTAAATTTACAGTTCTGAGACATGTTTCATGTAGTTTTTTTTTGGTCAGTGAACGTAAGAAAACAAAAATTTGCCCCTTAATACCTTTCCAGGATCCAAGAAACCCGTAGTTAGTCCAGGGTACAAAAAACAAAGGTAAAAAATCTGTCCGTACTCCTTATTCCCTAACTAGCCATTTCTGAACTTATGTTTGTATATGACTATCATTATTTCTAAGTGCTTTATGAGCTACCAAGGTTTCTGCATTTCGTAATACACCATATTGTGTATAACTAATGTGGCTATACAAAATATATCGGTTATTGGGAAGATTTACACAAATATGGTGACTTCATATGTGCTTGTAAATTAGTGCAGTGGTTTAGAAATGTAATTTCAATATTTATAGTTTTAATATGCTCTTCACCTTATAATTGCGTATTGAAACTCTTTATTTTAAAAATAAATATGAGTGTTTTTTAATACTAAACTGTTGCCTAATTAAAGTTCTTAACTTGTTCTTCACATTAAAACTCAATTTTTACCAAGTTAGTAAACAAACGTTAGCCTACAACGAAAATTATTTAAACAATCATAATTCTTCAAGTTTTGGTCATAAAAATTTGCATTATCTAAGTATATTATACGAATATTTTGAAATACATTTAATAATATACATATTTATTTTAAATATATTACCATTTTATATAAATATAACATATTACCATACTAATGAATATAATACCATTCCAAATTTGGAATATATTCATTAGTTTTATAAATTAAATTTATACTACAGATACTGATGATTAAATTGGTTTCCAATCTATGTCCCCTATAAAGGCCTAGTATTGTAGATTTTCTGTAATACATTATACCAGTAACAGCCATTAAAAACACTATGGCGTGGTAAACTTTGAAAGGGGATTATCTCTGTACCAAACAAATTTGCCATATTATTTCAAATGTTTCATTACACAGTGTATAATTAATTTATATGCATTAATATGCACAATTTATATTTGTATACTATTTCACGATATAATATTAAATCATCACAACTGTGATTTATTCTACAAAATAAACTATTTGCACTGATAGAAAACGTTGTCCAATACAAAAACATTAGTATTTCACTTAAAATATTATATACGATTTCTATCTTTTTTAGTATTTTTTTCAATGTATTATATTTAATATAATCAATAATGTTTTCGGATAGAAAAACTAACTACAAAAGGATAAATAATATAAATAGTCCTGTCTTCTTAAAATATATTTGTATTACCAATAATATTGTTTTAAAGAATCAATGTCATCATTGTAAATGTACTCAAGATTTCCAAAAGATTTTAAAAAATATTGCTAAAAAGGGAAAAAAATACAACGTGAAACATTTTTACAACATTATTTTTAAATCGGTGGTTAACTATTTATACCTAAAAAAGTGTTCGACCATTGTTCTATCTAATCATGGTAAAATAAAAAATATAAACTCTATACAAAAGTCAACTTTCAAAAATAATAAACCTTTTAAAAAACATGAGCAGTATACGAGTGTCATGTCTTTTACTGAAGTGTCGACTAAAGTTGCTTTACCAAATAGCATAATATCGAGGGAAAACCGCAGGTTTTGTATTCATGCAGTATTGTTCTATGGGTTTGCAGTTTAATAAACCTGATAGTATCAATGTGCTTGTGTGAGTGGGTGAGTGATGATGATGTACATGCATGGTAGGTCCTGAACGATGCCGCTTTCCTGGACAAAACCTGAATCCAAACGACTACTTAAAATGGATGGATATTATAAAAAAACACCTACAACACCTGAAAATGCATCAGTCTAATCAAATACACCATCCGTCTCGACCGTTCAAAGACTAGAGTACATTGTAATATTCGTATTTTATAAATAAATAATAATTAGGTTATTGGCTAATTTATATGTGTTATTTTGGCCAATTTTACAGTAAAAAATACTTCTAGACCGTTTTGTGTATGGATATTAATAATATTTTGCTATTTCGTATATTAATATTGAAAATAATATAAACAAACCAAACTATAAATCCGATTTCAATATGGACTTAATCTAGTTGTATTATCTCCCTACATGCATTTTAATAGCTATGGATAGTAATAATAATTTGTACACAAATATATTCTTCAGGAAAAACCCTAATTTAGTTTTTTTACAGTGGCTTATTTACAAGAACTCGTTGCTTTCCATATGTACATAAAATGCAATTTGGAAGGATATAACACACTTTTTTCGTAATCAAGAGTAACACATCCTTAAATATAATTTAGTCAAAGTCGCCTTATTTTTGACAAATACAGGTTAAGTTACGTATGGTCTTTTACACAAGAGAACGGGAAAAGTTTGTAGCTATAATAATCTGTTTTAATCTTAAAATAAAAAGTCATTTGAAAAATGTACAGGATTTATACCAAACGTCGTGGTTTTTACATGGTTACACCAATAAAATTAGACGACACATGTTTTTAAAGTGAGCATATTATAAATGACACATTTGACATTTATTTTGAAATAGCACAAATAATAGAAATTAAAATAGTTGCCACTTCAGTTACCGTTATTATATAATTATTATGTAGTTTGACTACTGTAATAAACATTTAACCAAAATCTATTACGACATTTCAGCGACTGACAGACAAAAATGAGTATCGTTTTATTACAAATTTGCCATCAGTTGCTTGGTAAGATGCAATATTACATAATGTTAATTAATAAGTACACATTAGCATACAAATAATAATTTGCTATTGATAACTAATTAAAATATAAAAATATGTTGTGGACATTATTATATATTGTTGCTTATACTATAATATATTGAATAAAAACACATAATATATTTTTCCCAATTTAATTACACTTATAGTTTATATAATACCTGAAGTTCTACGAAGAACTAGACGATACATAGAACATCACTATATAGTCAATCAGTATGTTGTGCATTGCATTTAAATGCATTCATTTTTTTACTTAATAAAAAACAATTAAATTATATAGTTGAAAACCTTAGAAACGATTGTTAATAATATACTATGGGTTGGGTTATTATTTAAAATGTCCATATATATTCAACAAATAACAAAATTTTTATAGCTGTATTTACTAAATTATTTGGGGGCAAAGTGCAGGTGCCATCATGCAGCTGCACATGTGCCGAGCCAGTACGTCCAAGCAGCACATCATCCAGGCCTTCCTCTTCTCAATCTGGAGCTTTCGTGCGCGTGCCCCTGGACACTCCCTGACCAAACTCTTCTCTTCTTTCAATCAATTCATCCGGTCAGGCTAAGCAGAACTGGCAGGCTTCTTTTTCTCTCTCTAGAAAGAATTTCATTTCATTTCCTCTACTCTCTTCCTATCGAGACAACTGTTCTCAGAGCCCTATTCACTGAACTTTTCTATTCTTTGTTTCACTTTCACTTCAGGCTAACCCTAAAGTGTCAAGCGACCCGTGCTGATGGGGTGAATGGTACCGGCCTAATGGTACATCAAACGGAGCCCTGGGATACTGGGCGACCTCCCAGAGTATATAGCCTTACCCGCTATGAGGCTCTGGCGGGCTCGACTGTTTAGTTCCTCTATACTCGTGGGAATTCTATGAGTAAGCATTCAAACTTTCGTTTCAGGCGGGAAAACACCGCAACTGAGATGGCTGAACGTGCGGAGCAACACCTCCTAGACGATCAACCATATAGAGAACATCGCAGGTCGGGAGAATTTCGACAGCGAGAAGGAGAGAGAAACCGAGGTCGAGGTAGGGGGAGCAGAGCGGAGCAACCCTCCGTCACTCACCCTCCTCGAAGAGAGGATCCACCCAAAGGGGTGGAGAAGGCCGACAGAAAGGCCAGAAAGAGAGTAAGGAAGCAGATCACACTTCCACCAAATGGGCAGCCAGGCGGATGGGATGACCCACTGAGAAGAGGCCTCAGTGGGGCTGGTGTGCGCTGGTACTTGCGATATCTGGAAGAGGGAATTCCCCCAGAAGAGGCAAAGAAAAGAGCAGTGGAGCGGAAGATCCCCCAGGAGAACACTCCTCGGGACAGTGCTACGAAGAAGAGAGGGGCAAATCAGCTCTCTCCTCAGAAAGGACCTGAGCTGAAGAAGAGGAAAGTTCCTCAAGCAGCCACTAGCACAGCGGGTACTAGGACAAGCACTAGTTACGCTGAAGCAGCATCCTTGATCAGGGTGGCAATTCTGCCAAGAGCACCGGGGGCCAGTTTGAGTGCAGATGACCTCACAACCCTGGAGGAAGCAATCGTGGAAGAGATGTTGCTGGGCGCTGATTGCTCCCTGCAGTTTTCCGGCATACATTTCAGACCAGGTATGCTGATTGTTGACTGCGTTGACAAGGAGTCAGCAGAATGGTTAGTTGGAAAGGGGCCACAGCTAACCAAGTGGAATGGGATAGAGCTGAGAGCGTGCATGGGAGATGATATCCCTAAGTCACACGTTGTCACCATCTTCTTTCCCAGAAGCAACAACTTGACCGAAGAGCAGCTGTTGAACTTGGTCAAAACACAGAATAAGGGGCTGGATACCCAACTGTGGAAAGTTCTTAACAGCAAGGATGAAGCCACAGGGAAGCTGGCGACTATCTCGATAGACGAGGCGTCGCGTGAAAAGATCCTGGAAGCAGGAAGTCTGATTTTCTTCCGATTCGGGAAACTCCCGGTACATGGATTGAAGAGAAAGACAGAAGGGGGCAATGATAGAGAGGAGGCTTTGACTCCTGCCAGTCTAACAGCTCCAGAGGAGGCTTCGACTCCTGCCAGTCAAACAGCTCCAGCTCCAGCGCCAGTTGAGATGGAGCAGGATACTCCCTCAGAAATTGGTGAGACGGATGCGCCGGACATTTCCAGCCTCAGCCTTCACCAGGAAATAAGGGAAGAAGAAGAGGAGAAGTTGTTGGAAGGTGCGGGGGAGATTGTCCTGCCCCAAACCCAACAGCAATAATGACATCCTCCAACAGGGGAGAAGCGCGGGTCAGGTTCGCCCAGGTGAATGCGCATCACGCTCGAGGAGCTTCGGCTGCTTTGACCGGGGTGTTTGCCAGGGCGAATCTGGGGATTGCGCTTGTCCAGGAACCCTGGGTCTACAGGGGACAAGTCATGGGCCTATCCAGCAAGAGCAACAAGGTAATATATGACACCAGGGGGGGAACTCCCAGGGCCTGTATTGTTATCAGAAATGACATTCGTTTTGTGTGCATTTCAGAATTTTTGTCACGGGATCTGGTCCCCATCAGGACATATCTTAACACTGGTGGGGCAGACCGAGAAGTGGTGGTAGCATCGGGCTACTTTCCCGGTGAGGGAGAAATTCCTCCTTCCGAGGTGAGACGGCTGGTGGAGTACTGCAGGAGGCGTGGTTCTCCCTTACTCCTGGGATGCGACGCCAACGCCCACAACGTCGTCTGGGGAAGCACTGGAGACAATGTGAGAGGTGAGCAACTGCTAGAATTTATTTTAGAATCTAACCTGAGTATTTTTAACCTGGGGAATGTACCCACGTTTGTTACAAGGGTTAGGCAAGAGGTTTTGGATCTCACGATTGGGAGCCAAAGTATGGCTGATAGGATAGTTAATTGGAGAGTATCCAACGAACCTTCCCTGTCAGATCACCAGATCATTACCTTTGAAGTGAAAGGGGTTAACATTACACCCTCCTTCAGGAGGAATCCTAGAGACACAGATTGGGAGATTTATGAGACCAATCTGGAAAGTAACCTTGCCAGAATGACTAGGGGTCTCTCAAGTCATTATGGGTTAGAAAACAAAGTTGAAGATTTGACGGAGGCAATTATGGAGGCTTATGAATCCAGCTGCCCTGTCAAAGAGCAAAGAAGCAACAGGGAGGTTGTGTGGTGGAGTTCTCATCTGTCAGGTTTGCGGGCATTGGTGCGTAGGCTTTACAGCAAGGCCAAGCACAGCCAGGCGGACTGGCAGAGATACTCCGATGCACGAAGTACCTACAGTCAAGAGATTAGGAGAGCAAAAAGACGGAGCTTCAGGGAATTCTGTGAAAACATAGAGACGATCCCTGCTGCGTCACGGCTCCATAAAGCTATGGCTAGAAGCAAATTCCAGGGGCCTATGGCTCTTAGGAAGCAAGATGGAAGTTACACAGAAGGTGAGGAGCAGAGGGCTCTTCTACTTCTGGAAACACACTTCCCAGGGAGCAGGCAAGTTGAATTGGAGGATTGTACTCCGATCTGCGCAAGTGCTAATAGGGAAGATTGGGAGGAGGCAAGGGAGATAGTTACTCCTCAACGGCTGAGCTGGGCAATTGACTCGTTCCAACCGTATAGGGCCCCGGGAGTTGACGGGGTTTTCCCAGCTTTGCTCCAGAAAGGCAAGGAGAGATTGATGCCTCACCTGTTAGAGATTGCTAGATGCAGCATTGCCTTGGGCTGGATACCAAGAACATGGCAGAGAGCAAGAGTCTCATTCATCCCAAAAAGTGGGAGAAGGGATGCGACTTTGCCTAAATCTTTTAGGCCGATTAGTCTCCTCTCGTTTACTTTGAAAACGGTGGAGAAGATGGTGGACAATCACTTAAGGATGAAGGTTCTGGAGAGGGTGCCTTTGCATCCCCGTCAGCATGCGTACAGAGCGGGCAGGTCCACGGAGACCGCTCTGGTTGAGCTGACAGATCTAATTCAGAAATCTTTAGGAGAGAGAGAAATTGCAGCATGTGCCTTCATAGATATTGAAGGGGCTTTTGATAACACCTCACATGAAGCAATAAGGAGAGCCCTGGAGCATAGGGGAGTTGGAAGGGCAACTTCTAGATGGTTGATGAACCTCCTGGCCTCAAGAAGGGCTGAGACTGTGGTCGGGAAGAGCATAATTCAGGTGAATACAACAAGAGGATGTCCACAGGGCGGAGTACTGTCTCCCTTGTTGTGGAGCCTGGTCATAGACGAGCTTCTCAGGATAATCACTGGGAATGGTCTCATATGCTTCGGCTATGCAGACGACATCGTCATAATGGCCCGAGGAAAATTTGAAGAAATTCTCTGTGATTTGATCCAGAGAGGTCTAGAGGCTGTGCAGAGATGGTGCCAGGGAGTAGGGCTTAGGGTCAATCCTGCCAAGACTAATCTGGTACCATTCACCAGGAAAAGGAATCTACCACGTCTGAGAGCGATCAGATTTGATGGAGTAGAGATTGAGTGGAAGGCAGAAGTGAAATATTTAGGAATCACACTAGATAAAAAACTTCTGTGGAGGAGACATATAGAGGAGACCATGAGTAAAGCAAAGCTAGCACTGATGGTGTGCAGAAGGATTGCGGGAAATTCTTGGGGCTGTCAACCAAGGATACTGCACTGGATGTACACGATGATAGTGAGACCCTCCATCACTTATGGTGCTATTGTATGGTCGGGGAGAACGGGTTTGGACACCGTTAAAAAAGCACTCGGCAGTGTACAGAGGCTCGCATGCATTTGCATTACGGGAGGGGTGAGGTCTTGTCCCACAGCAGCTATGGAAATGATTCTCCACCTCGCGCCCTTGCATCTTCACGTTGAGGAGGTGGCGAGTGTGTCTGAGGTGAGAATAAACAGGATCATTACCAGGCAAAATATGAACTTCGGAACTCCTCGGGATTTCTGGGATTTTCCGAGGGACTCTATAGTCAGGAAGTTTGATTTTGAACGATCGTTTCAAAGGGAACTGAGCACAAAAAGGGACTGGAGTGGAGAAAGCATCCGCACAATGTCCAGCAGCCACATTATGTGGTTTACAGATGGTTCTAAGACTGAGGAGGGGACCGGTTCCGGTGTGTTTGGGCCAGGTACCAAACTCTCGGAGGCGATGGGGGAGTTCCCTAGTGTATTTCAGGCGGAAATTCACGCCATTGATACATGCATTAGAATCAATCTGGAAAGGGAATATAGGGGCAAGATGATTGCTATAATGTCGGACAGTCAGGCAGCCATCCAAGCACTGAGTTCTCCTATTATCAGGTCGGGGATGGTTTGGGAGTGCCGGCAGAGACTTAACTTGCTAGGGAGAAGCAACAAGGTGACACTTCAAAGGGTGCCGGGACACATTGGTGTTGAAGGGAATGAGAAGGCAGATGAGCTTGCAAGGAAGGGGGCATCGACCCCGCTTGTGGGACCAGAGCCTTTTTGTGGCCTTGGAGATGCCTTCTTCAAGGAAGAAATTAAAAGGACAATGGTGGCCAAAAGAGACAGACTCTGGAGGGCCACAGCAGGGCTGAGACAAGCTAAGAAGCTGTTGGGAGGCAGGAACTTCAACAGATTCAAAGTATGCATAGGCCTAAGCAAAACCAGACTGAAGAGGGTAACAGGCTTCCTTACTGGGCATTGCCTACTGAGGAGGCATGCTAGGAATCTGGGTCTGGTAGAAGATGCATCATGTAGATTCTGTGGAATGGGAGAGGAAGACCCTCTTCATTTACTGGAAGAGTGTGATGCTATAGCGACAAAGAGAGCCAGGCATCTGGGTCGGTACCAGATTAGACTGGAAGAAATACCACATCTAGAGATCATCCAGATCCTCCGATTCCTAGAGGATCTGGGAATTGATGAATTGTGACCGAGCAGTCTCGGGCAGAGCATGGGGGGCAAAATAGATCTTGATAGGTCCAGTTGCTTAAATTTCACCCCAAATCACAATACAATACAATACAATACTAAATTATTTATATATACCTCAGTAGAAATCTTACTGTTTGATGTAGTTTTTTATGTTATTTTAATTGTTTTCCTTCACGTGTAAAAATTTTATAAATTAATATAATTGATAAAAATGTATGAATATAACCGATTTATTTGCTAATATCTAATAATAGAAAGTAATTATAGTTTGAGAATGACGTTATTTTATTAATATTTTCCCAAGTTATTAATTTGAAGCCAATCAAGGATAATTACATTTCGTATACATATGTAACGAGGCATCCATGTTTAATAGATATTAACTTTACCAGCCCTTATTATAATATAATTTTATTAATTGTAACGTTATTAATAATCACAGATTGATTTATCGATAAAATTTTTAATCAGGTCCTTTCTTTAAAAATTAGGTGTACAAAAGAACATAATGTGGCTGCACGATGAGTTCATTAGTTCATTCGAGGATTAGTAAACAAATGTTTTCGTCTTAAGTTGTCTTTGTTATCCTGATAATTTTGTTTTCTAAAATATATTTTTTTCTACAGAAAAGTGAGGACTTTTTTATGATAGTAATATATATATATATATATATGAAAATATGTGCTTTGTATTTAAACATTAGAATTATGTTTTGCATTGAGATATTAGTGCAACTTAATGAGAAATACACATCCAGGCTAAAGAATAATGTTTTATGTGATACGATGTAGAATATGTAAACCACCGTATAATAAAATAACGTCTATCAATATGCACTACGTGACAAAACTGTGAAGATGCGGTAGTGTCTCCCTGTTTCTATGTAATGAGCATAAATATAACGTCATACTACACTTACGTACATATAATGCATAAATGTTTCTAAATTTAGTAAAAAGTTTATAAACAAAATCTGTGTTATTTTTCTAAATCTATGATTATGTATGTAAAGGGGTTAGTTCAATTAGGTATGACTTGAACCCCTAATCGCGAAGGGTGTTGATAGCATGATCACACCAATCAGATATATAATATTTATCACGTTATACACAAACAAATGCACTAAAGTTTACCTTTCCTCCAACCAAGACAATCCAAGATAGTGAAGGCCACTACCCAACAACCATTCATTGCTGTAAACTTTTTTACTACCTAGATAACTCATGGCATCGATTTCGCACACAGACAGTGTGATAGTTGTATGGCATATACCCAGTAACCATTCAATGCTTGAGATCTTCATTCCCTCTCAGAAAACGAATGACATCGTTGCCCACTACCAAATAACCAATTAATATTTAAGGTCAATCGAAAACATTGTATTGCAAACGATATAATCACCCACCAACATCAGTGTTGATGACACCTACACCCTCATAAATTGAGTAGTGAAGACCCTCTCGCCCATTTATATATTAACAGTGATGATGATATTTTATACCTCCGTTCCACTCAAACATCGAATGACTCTGACGATCCCCTGTTCACTAACGTACTAGTCAGGAGAGTATCGCTTCCCCTGAGACGGAATTTACAGTCTCGCATCTCACTTATACGGTGTTATAAAAAAAATCTTCTCTAAACATAATTTTTAGTCGTCTCCATACACTTATTAAATGTTATTTTCTAAGATACTAAAGAATTTTAAATATATCCCACAATTTTAATGACAAATAATTAATAGAATATAATATTTTATGTTAAAACTAGCCATAATGATAATTTGTCAAAATTGAAACTTAAAAAGATAGTCCATTCAATAACGTTAATTGATAGAGCTGAAAACATCTCAACCTAAAATTGTTATGTGATTGACACACTGAAAACATAACAAAACATTTAAGAGCCTACAAGTAACAAATTATAGAATAAAAATTATAAAAGAAACCTGAACGAAATTTTTCAAGATTGCAGAGTTAAATTTCATCAGTATTTTGTACGTTTATTTTAGTGCTAATATTATTCAAGAAATAGCCCCACGATATTTTAGTTATACTAAAAAGGAATACAACTAAATATTCTATTATTAAATCATAAAAAATACGACAAAATAACCTATGATAGATAGTTATCTAAGAAATATCACTAAGATGTGTTCTGAATATTGTTTTCCACTGAAGAAAATACAGCAAAAAATTTAAAGTTGTACTTTCATAAACATAAAACAATTATATTCCTATAATTACTATTACAAAGAAACAGCACTGAGCTAGGTAACATTAAGTCTTCAATCCTCAAGAGTAGTCAACCAATGAATTTGAAGCAGTTGAGAGGAAGGGACGTTCCACCACACTCTTGATCTCCAATACAGCACATCCCTTCAAAGGGTCTCTTCTAACTTCGGTCCAGAATATACTTATTTATTTTTACAATAAAGGCAATATATTGGAAAGTAATCACAGCCAATATTTTTATGCATTCTTTAAAGTTATTATCTGATTAATTTAGGAGCTAGGTTAAACCTTAGTTTTTGACAGGATGGTTATTTATATATTTTTAACATACATATTTATATTTTCTGCTGATTCATATATACAAAATATATGGTGATAATTCGTTGAAATTAGTATTCATATTTTTTTATAATACTATTAATAAAAATATGGGTGAGAATATACTATATGCTTTCACTGTATTAATTTTCTTATTTACTGGGCACAAGAGAATATAACTGGCGTTATATCATATGCCTAAAATAATGGCAATTATTAAAACACTTACGTGCTTTGTTTTTATAAACGATTGTCTTTTTACAAAAAAATCATATGTTGTGGAAATTTAATTTTTAATGTATCATTGCATACCAAAGAAAGAAAGATTGACAATTATAGTAATGAAATAAGAAATACTTGAAAAAATATTAGTAGCTTCTGTTATAAATATCAAATTATTCTTCCTTGTGAATTAAGTATTAAAGAAAGGGTACCATACATTTTTAAAATTCATATTTTACTTGTATTGTAACACTCATATTATAATATTTATATTGGTTATTCCATTAAACATTTATAACCTTATTTCAAGTATATGAAGTATATTATCATGTCTAAGTACAATAAAAAGAATATGCTAATGCAGGCTTGAGGCTAAAAGATTATGTTAGCTAGGTAAAAATAAAATCAACGAAACCAACCTTGTTGTGGTAACAATGTATTAATGTTTTGTGCTACTTAGTTTTATATTTTTATTTGTTTACAGTGTTTACACATTTCTAAAAATATATGCGATATTCCATTCTTATGATATTTCATAAATGTTTTCAACTAATAATTTTATACTACAATAAAAATACAACAATTAATTCCTTTTCTACGTCTTCATTTAGGAAGTATTCAATTACATAATAAACTTAAATGTATTCAAAATTTAAGTCCTGCAATTGTTTGTTAGGACATAAATAAATTTGAACGAGGATCTTTTTATTATTTATACATGTTTTACTGTTTACAATTCTACAATTTACTTTTCCTAACAAATATTCTTAAAACTAGCAATTCAGATCACAGTATCATGTGTAAAATAAACTTTGCTTGAAGCGTTATTTAAATATAAAATATTATTTATTTCGTACACAAACTTAAAGCATATTTAGTTTATATACGTTCAAACAAAGAGTAAAGAATGCATTTTGCGTTCAGATGATGGAAACCGACATTACGATTTTCTTACAGAACTTGCAGCTACTTCTCTTTGCCGGGACTTAGCAGAACGGTCTAAATCCTATAAAAGTGAAGTTTTCATTAGCTCTAACATAGGAGACAAGTATTCTTAGACAGTATGAGTACAGACGTAATAAATATGCTGATATTTGCGCCAACATAAGGACGAAAATATATTCCTGCTAGTTATATGCAGTTGAAGTCAGTGCTAGAGGCCTAACTGCCAAGTTACTCTAATTGTTTTTAAAAGATGTTGGTTTCAGAAGGAACAATACAAACACCTTCTTGTAAAGAGCATAAAAATGGTAGTAGAATGCTCTTACAAACTATGGCTTAAGAGATCTGAAACTTGGACTCAGTGAGGTGACAGTTGTGCTACACAAATGCTCCTTAACCCTCCACACCCATTCTGCAGTCCGGAGCTCAGTGTCAAAAAGAAATTCAAATCCAATATAGAGCAATATATTTCATCACAGAATGGGCCTCTCCAAGTGAGATATACCATTATTTCTGCATTTTTACCCTATCACAATCATTGATCTAGAAAATACAAACTTTTATCATATACAAACAAATATAGTATATATTTTGATTATTTATAGCGTTAATTTCTCGAACGTTCATTCCCACCAATATTTTTAAACTTATAGTCGTTATGGCGTTCAATTTATGGTGTAATTTAGGGTCAAAAATTCTGGATACTGGGATTGAAAAATAATATTAGCTAAAAACTAGACAATGAAATTCATAAAAGTATATCACCAAGAAGGTAATTGTATAGTTTATATTTAGTAAAATAACCTATAAGTAAATGGTAACGGTAAATTACTTAGGTACTCTATAGATAAATGATTTGCCTTCCATATTATAGGTAGGTAATAACTGACATGAATGAATCATTTATTATTTTATGAAATCACATGAAATTACTACACTAAGTGTAGCCATACCGTAATGTTTCTTTTTATCTAATAGCTACGACATATTCTATTAGATTACTTGATGGAGAGATCTTATCATTTTCTAAAAGCCATCAAAAATAAATTACTTAGGCTATCATCCATTATAATATAAATATTAAAATAAATTAAAGTTTAAATAGTCAGTAATAATTATTACTTAGTTCATGATTTTAGCTATCAAATAATTATTAGTGTTATTTAAATAAAATATATTATATAAGATTAGAACCATAACTCACAAATCAAAAAAAAAAACAAAAAAAAAAAACATAAATTAATTAACTGTAAAGCTGAATCAACATTTTAACGACATTTAAGCTAGTGTGTATGAAACAGAAAACGATAAACATTTTCATTAAATATACAAATACTGATAACAGTGGACATAAACTGATTAATGATCGTCCAGCTACAGTAAATGTAATGAAATGCCAATAAAATATAATGACCAGGTTATGTCAGGCTTTCTATAGTCAGGTACTCTAGGGTTTATATACTTTATAAAAACAAATGTAATCTGTATCATCAAACGAACAATTATAGCATTATTTAATTATACTAATTGTTTTAAAATGTTTATCATTCAATTATCCATTTAAATGTATGTGTAGCTAGACATTTCAAAACGTGTTGAAATAACTGCTGATTTTATTTTAAATGCTCCCCAAATTAGGAATAGCAATACAAAAATTCATCAGAACTATATAATAACAACAAAAAACACAGATCATCTTGAAAATATACTTTAAATGAGAATAACAATTATAAAATAAAACGTTGTGAACATCTTTATTTAACTTAAATGTAATACGTAATACATTTAACTAGATCTCATATAGCCATTCTTGCATAGATAAAATGTAATTAAATAGTTAGCAATAAAGTATAATTATTTTACATTCAAAGAACATTTGTAGAATTATATTGTTGTTATTTTATTGACTATAATGCTAAAATCGTAAAACAATTATTAAAGAATTTATTGAAGGTTCTATTACATCATTAAAGGATCAAAATAAAAAGGATTCAAAATCTACTGTTAACATCATTTGTAAACACAATATTATAAAAAGCAATCTTTGTACAAGCTTTTAATTTCAGTTCAATATCCTAAGGCTGATCAGAGTTTTCCAAGTGAACCCACTTGAACAAACTAACTAAACACAAGCTTAATAATTTCATCAATACTTCTCAGCAACACAATTTTACGATAAACTTCAAGTTTAAATCATTATATAATTGTTTATTTGAGATGTTATTAGGCTAATAATTACTAGGCAAATGTTTGGTAAATTTTAGTACACTCACACTATTGACTTCAGTACAATAATGTTTACAATGATACTTTATTTCTGTTTGTATATTTATGTAATTCTATTTATGTGGCCACAAGTGTCCCCTCGCTGAGTCTCTTAAGCCATAGTTTGTTAGAGCATTCTAGAAGGTGTTTGTATTGTTCCTTCCGAGACAACAATTTATAATGTAAACTTTTTCCGAGTTCAGTATAAAAATGTCAATAGTTATATTCAATGACTATATATATAACCAAAAGAATATACACCCTAATGCATTCATAAATATCATACAGTTCTTATGAGACTTAATTTTAATAAGTTAATTTAACTTTTCCCACGTAGAAGAACTTTACCTTTCACTTATGGACATCTTGAAACTAACCGAATATAATTTCAATGTTGTTAAAATATTTGATATTTTTATAAAACATTTATTCATGAATCCAAAAGTATATTACAATACTGTATATCAAAGGAAATTCATAATATACTGAGCCTTAAACTTAAGGTTTACACTGTTAGAACATTTTTGGTTGCCTTATAATCAAAGAAACTTTCTAGAAAGCAATTTTTATATCATATCAATCGTAGGGCTGATAAGATATACGTTTTTTCACGAATTCAAAAGTATATTACAATATATCAAAGGAAATTCATAATATACAGAGCCTTAAGCTTAAGGTTTACACCGTTAGTAAATGCTTGATTGCCAGATAAAATCATTCACCATAATACCTTGAGTTTAGTTTTAGCTGCCGTAATGATAAGACCACCTGCTCTGCGTCACTACCTATACTAGGCCACGCTAGCGTTTGTTCGCAGTTAACGTGATTATTCTTGTCGTTCCATTAAAATCAATTATTTCATTATTTTATAAGTTATAAAAAATGCCGTCTATCTGAACGGTGTGTAATAATGATGTGAGTAATATTAAAGCTGCGGGAGTGATCAGTTGTAATGGTGAGTGTAAGCGGGTATTTCATATTATGTGTGTTAAAGATGATCTGGAAGGAAAGAAGATTCGTGTAGGAAGACAGTGGAAGTGTAAGGACTGCCGAAGCAACTTCATCAACACACAGTAGCAGTTCAGGAGTGAGTACTCCAGAGTTTATTACTAAAGTACTCTATAGTTTTAAAGTTGAGTATTTTGTGGAACTTAGAAACTCTCGAAGTGACTCTGCTGAACTTACAAAGTCTCTATAGTTTCTCTCGGATAAAGTCGATACCTCCAACACCCTCATGAAAGAGTAGCGGTTGAAGAATGCATCGCACTCCACGGCAGTATATGAGCTGCAGGATCGAGTTAGGTAATTGGAGCATACTCTTGACGTAATAATGTTGAAGTCGGTGGCATCCCTGTTACTCCACGTGAGAACATTGTCTGCATCGTGTTGGATGTGGTTGCGGCAATTGGCGTAAATGTGGAGGAACACGTGATCAGTACTGCTCATCGAGTCCCGAGCTTCCATAGTGCCCGCCCTCCTTCACTGGTGTTACAGTTCAAGAGCAGGATGGTGAGATACAACTGGATCAGGAAGTTCAAAGAGAAGAGGGATTCTGCAACCGCCGACAAGGTAAACTCTTCTTTTTCAAAGCACAAGATTATCGTTAACGAATATATCTCTTCAGCAAACAAATTATTTCTATCTAAATTTAAAAAGAAAGCGAAAGAATCTGGCTATTACTATGTGTGGACGCGTGAGGAAGGTTCTTTGTGAGGAAAGCTAATGAATTGAATGTTGTAGAATTGACAATGAAGCAGATATTTAGAGCCTCAAGTGAGTTAGTTTATTTGTTGTTGTTCAGATCAGTTATTTTGTTTTTATCTGTTCTTAATATTATTAAAATTTACCTTTTAATATAATGAATGAAGAAGTTTATACTTTTAATTTTGATAATCGTTTCTTTGAAAATCAAGATAGTAAAAATATTTTTTCAGCTAATTTATTTTAATATAAGAAGTATGAGGCAAAACTTCAAGAACTTTCTTCTTGATTTCCAACAATTTAAACAAAAAGTAACTTTCTTAGTTTTGAGTGAAATTTGGATCGGATCAGACGAGTTAAACCTGGAAAACATTCCTAATTATATATTTGCACAATGTAATGACTCATATAGATCAGGAGAGGTCATTTGTTATGTCTTAAAAGAAGTTTGTTCAACCCAGATAGATTCGTAAAAAATGACAAGTGCTGACTCATTACTATTATATATTAAATTCAATAAACACTATTTTAAACTTTTTTGTTTGTATAGACTCCATAATTTTACAGAGAATGAATTCATAAATGAATTAGATAATTATACACTACTTTTCAATAAATATTGTATTTGTGGGAGATGTAAATATCAATTTAATAGAGAATAGCATGATTTCCAATAAATATATATATCACTAATAAATAGTAAAAGTTTTCTATCTATAAATAATTATCCAACTAGAATTACTACAAGTTATACAAATTGCATTGATCATCTGTTTGTTAAGCATAGACATCTAAATAAATTTAGATACAAAATTGTTGATTTAAATGATCATTGTTCGTTGATGCTTAAATTTGAAGAGGATAAGACAAGACTTGCAGTGCCCAGTGTTAAACAGTCATTGGGCAATTATACCATTGATTATGACAAAGTTATTGAGTGTGTTAAATCGACTAATTGGAATAATTTGTTTTTGTGTGATGATGTAAATTTAGGCTATGGAATGTTTCATTCAAGTTTAAATAATTCTAATAATAAATGTTAAAAAATTGTAAAAATAAATAGCATTTAGGCTAAGGCTAAAATATTAAGTCCGTGGATGTATAACTGTCTTTTACGTAAAATTAAGAAAAGGAAAAAATTATATACTCTGATTAGAAAAAAAGCCATATAATATCATTTTAATTAACTATTATAATAGCTACTATAAAAATCTAAAATATGAAATTGAATTAGTTAAGAGGGAATATTATTTAAATCTAATTAGGGAAGTTAGTGGGGATCCAGCTCGACAGTGGAGAGTAATAAATAACTTAACGGGTGAAGGTTAAGTTCAATAAGATTGACGGGACTGTAAAGAACGACCCGAGCATTTTTGCCAAATCAATCAATCGTTATCTTGTGACTGTTGTTCAGTCTGATAATCGACATTCTGACCTGGCTCTTCACTATCAGCACGCTGGTTCTATCTTCTTAGATCCTATTACAAATAATGACATTTTGGATGTAATATGTTCTCTTAAAAACAAAAAGTCCACTGGTTTTGATAAAGTGAATGGTTTATTAACTAAAGGAATAGCTACTTATGTTGCCCCTGTTCTATGTCATATTAATAATTTAAGTTTTAGTCAAGGAATTTTTCCAAATATGTTAAAACTAAGTATTGTTTTACCAATATTAAAACAAAAATATTTTATTAAACCTAACAGCATAAGGCCAAATAGCTTGCTTTCTGTTTTCTTAAAGATTTTTAAAAATATAATGGTTAAAAGACTTGTTTTATTTTTAAATTACTATATATTTTTTTCCTTAAAACAGTTTGGATTTAAAAAAAAATATATCGACAGAAGATGCCCTGATCATTGTATCTAATTTAATTTATTCCACTTTAAATATCATTAACATAACTACATGTCTCTTTGTTGAATTTATGAATGCTTTTGATTCAGTCAATTAAGAAATTCGTTTATATAGATTGGAAGCAGTTGGGGTGAGGGGTGTTGCTAACGACTGGTTTCGTAGCTTTCTCACTGGCAGACAGCAGAGGGTACGTGTGGGGGGTTGCCTCAGCGACCCACTTCCCGTCACTGGCAGACAGCAGAGGGTACGTGAGAGGGATTGCCTCATCGACCAACTTCCCGTCACTGGCAGACAGCAGAGGGTACATGTGGGGGATTGCCTCAGTGACCCAATTCCCGTCACTGGCAGGTAGTAGAGAGTACGTGTGGGGGATTGCCTCATCGACCCACTTCCCGTAACTGGCAGGCAGCAGAGGGTACGTGTGGGGGATTGCCTCAGCGACCCACTTCCCGTTACAGGCAGGCAGCGGAGGGTACGTGTGGGGGGATTGCCTCAGCGACCCACATCCCGTCACTGGCGGAGTGCCGCAAGGATCTGTTACCTCATCAATTCTATTATCAGCAAACTATAAACACAAGGTTAATAATTTCTTTAGCGCTTTCAAATAGCAACATATCTTAAAAAGTTGACCATAAGTATAAATCTCTTATTTCAATTTCATTGTTGCATTATTTCATAAATTAAGTTTTTAGAATGCATGTAAAATACTAAACAAATTTTACGAATGTATAGTTTATTATTTTTAAAAACAATCAAGCAAATGTTTTAAGCCACTATGTAATTAAATGTATTATGATCCTTAAGACATAAAATACCTCTAAGACATATAATTATTATCCTCTAACATGAATAACAAAAACACGTTAGGTTTGTAATAGTTACCCTTAGTGTAACCCATACACGCACAGTGGCACTAATGCACCCACCCGCCCATACACTTACAGAGGTATTGACGCACCCATCCACTCTTGTTCGTACGGTGGTGTTGACCCATCCTCCCAAACATACACGAGCGGTGTTGTTAAACCATCCTCCACCAATTTACGTAAGGTGGTATTGATCCAGCTACTCACCTTTACCCGTACGGTTGTATTCCAATCATGGATTTTCATAGCTTGTTTGCTTTGTGAATAGCGGATTTTAGAAAGTACTTTTTCAGTGTCGGGGACTCTAGCTAAAGGTACTGCTATTACCAATACATGACATTCTATAGGTAAGATATCGTCAAAATCATGTTTTGTATGTCTATATTGTATTTTACTCACATTAATAAAATTCTTGAAATTTAAAAAAATCATTTTGACAGAAAGTGACAAAGTGTGAACTTTTCTATATATTTTAGACTATTCTTAAATGTATGTATTCATTAATTTTCTACATACAAGAATATCTTACATACATGACATACATGACAATATTATATATGTTTTTTTAAATAGTTAAGAATAATAATTTAAATTAAAAAGTTTTCAAATGAATAATGATAAAATAATATAAATATGGTTAAATGAATATGGTAAACCTACTAATTACGTTTGTTCACTTTCAAACTACAAGTTGTAGAGTATTTTAGTAACTTTGCGGTTCATTCGTGTATTATAAATCAAGTTGTGAAGTTCATTCGGTCACCGAGGTCCACGTGATTAAATATGCAACAGATGTCAGTTGTTCGCAGAAATGTATATTCTGTTAACAAGCAAAACGTTATGGGACATTAAATATTTTACCAGAACAAACTTCTTAAATATGATTGTTTATGATTAAACAAATGTTATCATAATTGAAGGATAATTTTCACATTTATGTATTCAAAACGTCGTGACCAGTATAATCTGTTACTAATAACATTTCAGTCGTATCGTAAGTTTGCAGTAAAATCTGAACCAATACTGTCTTACAATACAATCAATACAATCATACAACAATGTCTTGTAAGAATTTATTAATCTATCATTATATTAAATAAATTCGTTTAAAAACCACTACATTTACGTAAAGCCGTTTCGATATTACTGAAAATGAATCAAAATAGTTTTATCAAATCAATAAACCACCTTTTTATACATAGGGTAAAAGGATTTTTTTTTAAGTTATATGCAATTAATCGTATTCATATATTACTAAATATCGAACTCGGTCAGAAAACAAACTATAAATATAAATTAAAAAGAAAAAGAATTACAAAATTATTAGAAGCAGGCCTATAAATACTCTGATATTATTTTATTTTCGACAGAATTTAGATTATTTTATATTACATTTTAAGTAATTAGGCCTAAATATAAACAATCTTAAATGTAACGATGAACAAACATCAAAACTTGACCAGTATATAAGAAAATAATAGCATGATTTAAAGTTAATTAAAATTAAAATATGGCCAAGGACAATGACGCGCCATATTTCCATTTATTTGTCAAAAAATAAATATTTTGTGAAAACTAAGACCCTTAAGTGCTATGCAATGATCTAACAGACCTCTAGGGAATTTTTTTAAATCTGTAATTCTCATTCCTGGCACCCTGGCACTACCCCCACCCACTACTTTCTTAACTCGATGAGAAGATGATTTAGGACTGTCTGTATTTTTGTTCAGTGAGTTTCATCATTACGTTTTAGTAAAAAAGTGGTTTCACGGACGTGGCCTAGTACTAGTGTTGTGGAAGTGGTCTCATAGACGTTGCATAGTATTTACGTTTACACATGCTTTGCGGTCTAGTAGACGTGGCATAGTGTTTGTATTTCATAATTCATTACAAGTTAGAAGGAAAATTATAGTTTGTTTCCACGGATGTGACTGGCCGTGAGATTTTCCGCTGTACGATAACAAAACAGAGAGTTTTGTTTCTTATGGAGGTTTTGCGGTGTGACAACGCAGCAGACAGAGTAGAGAGGAAAAAGGAAGAAGTCTGCAGCTATTTCCAAGATATATTACAAATTTACTAACAACTGCCAGTTATGTTATACACCTGGAGCTTATTTGTGCGTTGATGTGATGTTTGTTTCATTCCGAGGTCGGTCATAATTTATAATGTACATGCCACATTATAGGCATTTATAGGCCAGTTTAGCAAATTATGGCCTCAATATTCAATGTTTAACTTATGCAAAGTCACACTACTTAGTAAATGATTATTTGTACTATAGTAAAGATAGTGATGGCCAATTTTTGAAACCAGACAAGAGGAATAATTTGCAGAAATCTACACAAGCAGTTATGACGTTGGTCAAACTCTTTTTTAATTCGAAAAGAAACATTACTGGTGGCAACTGGTACACATCTTTGGAACTCGTCAACGAATCGTTAAAAGTTAGTTTAACTTACCTTGGTACACTAAAATAAAAAAATAAAAAACAAAACAAAAACAGAGATCCCAGTTCCATTTCTTCCGAAAAAGTAGGCCAGTGATTAGTTCTCTATATGGCTACACAGAAGGTATAACTTTTATATTGTTTGTTCTGAAACTGTCAAAGGTAGTGCTGCTGTTATTCTCGATGCACCATCGGGCTGCTACCGATGATGTTACGGGAAAACCGGAAATCATCTTCGATAATAATAGAACCAAGGGAGGCGTGGATTCCGTAGACCAAATGTTTGCCAACTACTGTTGCCTGCGGAGAACACAAAGATGGTCAATGGTCATATTCTTTACAATGGTGAATGTATATGCTGGTATTAATTTCTATGTGATGTATGAAGCCTACAAAAACACACCAAAACGTAAACGGCTTGAATTTATGCTGGACATCTAATTCCCTTGTAGCACCTCTAATGGAAATAAGAATCACTGTTGGTTTTATCAAGCAAGACTTAGTTTTGAGCATAAAGAGAATTCTCCAAATCGAAGGCGTTGCCTCTCCACAACACCAAAATGCCCTAGAAAAAAGGAAAACTTGCTACACCTGTCCACCAAAGCTGAAGAGGAAGACTTGTTACAACTGTCCACCAAAGCTGAAGAGGAAGACTTGTTACACCTGTCCACCAAAACTGAAGAGGACGACCTCTTACACCTGTCCACCAAAGCTGAAGAGGAAGACTTGTTACACCTGTCCACCAAAGCTGAAGAGGAAGACTTGTTACACCTGTCCACCAAAGCTGAAGAGGAAGAATTCCTATACCTGTCCACCAAAACTGAAGAGGAAGACTTGTTACACCAGTCCACCAAAGCTGAAGAGGAAGACTTGTTACACCTGTCCACCAAAGCTAAAGAGGAAGACTTCCTACACCTGTCCACCAAAGCTGAAGAGTAAGACTTCTTACACCTGTCCACCAAAGCTGAAGAGGAAGAATTCTTACACCTGTCCACCAAAGCTGAAGAGGAAGACTTCTTACACCTGTCCACCAAAGCTGAAGAGGAAGACTTCTTACACCTGTCCACCAAAGCTGAAGAGGAAGACTTCTTACACCTGTCCACCAAAGCTGAAGATGAAGACTTGTTACAACTGTCCACCAAAGCTGAAGATGAAGACTTGTTACAACTGTCCACCAAAGCTGAAGATGAAGACTAATTACCTTTTTAAAGTGTGGTAATTTGCTCAGAATTCTCAAAAAAATTGTTGTTTTGTGTGCCGCAGAATTAATTGTGTTCAGCAAGGGAGACACCAAAACCAGTTATGTAATTCCTATGTGTTACCGTAAATAAACTATTTACTGATATTTTTATGTTACCGTAGTTGAGGTAATTGATTATAATTTTAATTATATTCTAACGTTTTGGGTTGTTATGTTGGGTAATCATTTTATATTATTTAAATTCTTATATTGTTATAAATCATTGGACAATAAAACTAATTTTGATTTTTATACTTTGGTTGGTTTTTAAATCAATTTGATGTGAGTACATGGTTTAATTTGCCTTATCCCTACAGATTTTCGTTTGCATTTTTATCATTTTTCCATGTAAAAATGCCACAATTCATCCATGTTTATTTAGTTATAATATATTTACTAATAATAAATGTTTACCTATGAAAATGTGCTGTTTCAAACAATAATAAAAATTTAACTTTTCATCTAAGTATGTAGTTATAATATATTTACTAATAACAAATGTTTATCTATATAAATGAACTGTTTCAACCATACTTCATTCATTATATAATATTATCGGAGAGTACAAATAAATAAATAAAGTATAGTTAATATTATAGAATTTTAAGTAGTCTTTAAAATAAGTCTGAATTATTTGGCGGTCTAATAGACCTCAACAGAGTAATAATATTACTTTTATATATGTATGGTCATTTGACATAGAAATGCTATAAATTTGACAACCAAATAAACTTGTGTATTGGTATTTTACAAAATATTTATCGCAATTATAAAGGTTAATTTATAGTCAACAAATAACTCCTTGGGACCAACAATTTATGTTTATGTCTTGTATTTTTATATTTTTTTGTCATAACTAAATACATTTTTTACGTATAGAGTTTTAATTTTTTTAAACTTACTCTTTAAAAAGCAAGGAAATTATTTGGAAATAAGTATTTTATCTAGAGCAGTAGTTATTGTTGCTGGTTTCTAACTATAAGTCCTCCAAAATTGCAATTTAAATTAGTGGTCTCAAAAACCAATGTATATCGAAAGCGTGACTTGTTCCATGCATAGCACTTCAGGATTTAAAATGTGTAAGTACACTAAACACCGCACCGTAACTTATTTCTGTTAATTGGCTTATCATTAATTAGTTACAAACCTTACACACAAGTCGTTCTGTTCCAAACTATAATATATCGAAAACAATTCTATATCACTTTGTCTTCATACCAGTCCTTATACTTCACCAAATTCAAGAGGATAATGCTGCTTTTTTGTGTATGCTGGCAGAACAAAGAAAAAAACATCAAAATTTGACTATACTTAAATTTAATAAATTCATAAAATCTTTATATTTCACCAAATTTATTTATGGAACTTTTAAGCGTAACCATATTAGCATATATTATTGTTTACTAACATGATTATTATGTGTATTTTCTTCCCTCAAACAAAATACGTGTATGCAGGGCTTCATAAAATATAAACACTTTATAAAAAGCTTGGATTACCAAAGTAACTAACTATTTCATTCTATAATACATTATGTTTTCTTTGTGGTGATATTCATATCATTTGGAAATGATATCTTATTCTTTGGAAATGCGCAGGCTAATGGCTGACCTAGTCTTTCTTCGCAAACTACTGAATGGTGAGGTGGATTGCCCTGACATCCTAAATTAAATGGCCTTGATGGTTCCTTCTTCTACTAGTTCAGCTGAAATGTTTACAAAGCAGTATTACCGGACGAATGAAGCAGCTAACAGCATCGTGGCACGTCTCCAGAGAGTAGGCAACAAAGTGTCTACGACTGTGGATTTCTTCAGAGAGGGCGAGACAACGTGACTTTGTTCCTATGAAGTGCCCCTGTACTTTAGGTGGCCACATAGTCTACCCCTATGATTATTTTATTTAATATTATTGTCCAGTTTATATTTTTATTATACTGTTATTTGTTGTAAGTCATTCACATATAAAAATTGGTGATGTCCGTTGGAAATAAATAAATAAACTGGTTTCCCTCATACAAGGAGAACCATTCTAATATATTGATAGCACCATTTTAAAATAAAAAATGTATCTACGTTTTTGTTTTATTTACAACACAAATTTACTACAATATAAGCACAAAATGCACAAATATACCACAATACAAGTACAAAATGCACAAATATTGTGGTGATCGATGATTATGCTAATTAAAAAACTATTTGTTTTATTTAATACAATTACAATACAATAGGATAATATACTTTCGACTATTCGGATATAATCTCATGAATTAATTAGAGCCACCATAAATCTGATTTGTAGTTGATAAATGCTCAAGGGTTTTAAGCTGGTGGCATATAATTTATAAAATTACTCACTCACTGCACGAAATGAAATATTTTAGACAATATATTGTTAATTAGGAATTATAAAAATAATTCCTAATTAAATTGGATGCTTAGGCTTTGCCTATTTATTGAACGTGATATAATGTTTAATAAGTACAGCACCACCACCCCTAAGGGTTTGTATAAATTCCCCAGGGAAAAAGTAAACACCTCGCCTACAAAAAAGTCTTTTTAATTATTTTTTATGGGGAATTATTTCCTTGACGCAATAAAAATTCACTTCAAACTAAATAATCTGAAAGAAAATTGTAAGTCAAAATGTTTCAGTGACTGAACTAACAGTAAAAAATCCAATATAATTCTTAGTAAACTGGATTGTTAGGTAATGCAAAGCAATTCATTTATTATAAAATATAGTACATCAATTATTTTTTACTGTGTATAAAATACAATATTTTTAAAAAAGTAAATTTTACAAAGGCATTTCGAAACTGAGGCTAAATAATTTATGGTGATTCACAAACAAAAGGTTGTAGTACAATGAAGCTAATTAGGTGAAAGCAAACACGACACAATCTCTGACGTCTTCGCCCGTGGCGACACTTGACATGAGACATTGTCTCGTCCTGACATGGTGAACAGTTAATATGTCCATATGAAATTGTAAACGTTTGATGTAAAAACACTCATATTTATCGGGTTTTTTTAATTTCTATTTATAGGTTCATTACAGTAAGATTCGATGTAACAAATGTTAGTTAGTACAGTTAATCCATAAAACTTTATTGTTAAGGCAGATAGAAATTTCTATAATTTTCGATAGTGTGATGATTTTAGTAGAACTATCATGTATATGTAAAACATTTGGTTCCAAGGGTTACTTCTTACACCGAACAGCCCTTACTGATAACTATTTACCCCTCTGATGAGTTTCATTCTGAATCAATATGATATTATTTACATTTTTTGTTTATTGATATGTTGCATTAAAGTTGTAAATTTATAAATAAAATATTACTTAATTTCTCAAACAACCCTTTCCTTACAAATTTTTCAAGTAGTTGCAATGTTTAATTATGTACAATATTTTTTAAACGAAATATCTCATTTTTTGTGACTTTTAAAAGTAGTAATAAGTTTGTTTTTAATTTAGGATGGATTATAAATACCATACTTAGTATGCAAAAGTATCTTAAGTTAGCTTGCCGACGTAGTGACTAAGGTTTCGGACTGCGGAGGATAAGTTCCAAGGTTCGAGTCCCCACTGTGCCAACGATCAGTACTTCACTTGTTGAGTAAAGTTCACTCACAGGCTTGTAATCCCATGTGAACAGGCAAGTGAAGTTAAAAAAAGATAAGTTATTTAACGAAGTTTTTATGAATAAACAACAAATTTATTATTTATATACCTATTGACTCCTGATGAATAAGTTGAGTCAACACCACTGTACGTGTATGGGTGGGCGGATGGGTATGGGTGGGCTTTCACTCACTTATAAAGTGAGTATATTTTGTTTAGTTTTTGTTTACTGCTAACTGGTCCATACTTTCTTATCAGTGACTCTTCCTTATCATAGAAGTAGGCTCAGGACCATTTTTATGACTCTTTTTTGTCACAAGGTGCTATAAAATTTCCTCTTTAGTAGCTAGAAATCCACAATATTGTAATGAACGGTGGCCTCATGTTGCATTGTCTATTGTGTGTACAAGCAATTTACAAAGAAGTCCTAATGAACAGCAAATTAAATTAGTTTTAATAACATTTTGTGAATACCATGAAACTAAACATAAAGTTAAATAACATTTGATAGTGATTGATTTTACAAATGTCAACAAATTAAACATTAGGTTTACAAAGAAATTTTACAAAATTTAAGTTATATGATAAATGAAATGAAATGAAAAACGTCTTTATTTTTATTCAAGAGGCGAAGTTAGGGCTGCAAAGCCCTCTCTACCACTTAACCTCATCATACATAATAAGATATTTTCAAATATAAATAACAATTTACAAGGAAATACAAAATAGAAATTGCAATGTGCGAAGTAAAACATATAAAGTCAAAAAACGTGAAACATTATATTTAAACTTAAAAATATTTCGACTATCTCAAACAAAACTACAGTTATTCATAAAATTTATTCAAAACTACATTCATTCGGCACAATCACTCATTACCGCCACCACCAAGCCACAGCGACACCAACCACTACTCCCGCTAGGCCCGCAGCAGATAGCACCTCACCTCCGCCACAAACCGAGTGCGCTTATCGATGGATCTGATATTATCAGGCAGAGCATTCTAGTGTCTGCCCGCGGAGACAATAAATGATTTGTTGAAAGTGGTGGTGCAGTGAACTGGAATAGCTAACATTGACTCACCACGTCTTGTTCTACGCACACTAATTTGTGACAGATAAACAAACTGCTCTGACAGATAATTAGGAATTTGGTTTTGAAGAATACTGTGCAACAATATCAGGATATGGAATTATCGAAGATTGTTTAACTTTAAGATGGATAATTGGTAGAAAAATGGAGTAGTATGATCCCTTCGCCTCAGGTTGAAAATAAATCTGATACAGTAGTTTTGGGCACGCTGTAATCTTTCCGCGAGCTCAACAGACATGTCATTGATTACAGTATCACAATAATTAAAGTGAGTGAAAATCTGGTAAAGAAGTAAAGAAAAAGTAAAGTAAGTAAAAAAAAGTAAAGTAAAGCAAAGTAAAGAAAAACTTGTAAATTAAAACAAAAATCTAAAATTATCGCGTTCAGTTTTTTATATATTCTACTTCCTATAAATATAGGATTTCATAAGTATAATCTCAGTATTAGTGTATATTATAAATACTGTACATTTTTTCTCACTGTAGGCAGAACTACAACATCGTCATAAAGTCTCAAATACCTCGAGCAAATATATCGAGAGGGTAATACTAGACCAAATATGTATGTCCCCATTCATTCTTAATTTTACACATCCAACAGTAAAAATTCCAATACACTCTACTCGCAACCCCCACTTTAACTTTAATTAAATCCTTTTTGTTTGATTTTCTCCTCAAAGAGTAAAGTTGCATGGCTTGTTTGCAGTACAAAGTATTTTGCTTTGAAACCTACAGATAACAATATAAATACAATTATTTTCCGATTAGCTCCCCAAAGTTCCACTCATACCATATTATTCGATACTATTCGTGATCAATATACACTGTAGATCAACATGTATTGAATATTTTATTTCTATATACTGTATCAAAGAAAGAATTCTCAACAAAGGGTCAAATTCTTCATGTTGAAACAGCTTTAATATAACATTAATCAAATGAGTTTCTGTCATGTATTTAAAAAAACAAAACCTAACAACGTTAACTAAGGTTCTGAAATAATTATTAATTAATCTTTTAAGGATTTATATTTTTTATAATAATATTGAATACAGTTAAAAGTGCAACTCTATTATATTTTATATTTAGTTAATTTTAGTTAAAATAAAATATACTCTTCAATTGCGTTAGATTTTCTAAGCACTAAGCGATCAACATTTTATTTAACTTTGCCTTTTTTAAGCTATTTAGAAGCATACAATCCATTTTGAGATAGTGGTTATAGCTGTATTATATTCATGATATCTTCACTTTCGCCAGTTTCGTAGTAAATTTGTGTATAATACGAATGTGATTAAATAATGAATTATGGCTTTTGGTGGCGTTACTGGGTTCAAGAACAGTTGGGATATTAATTGTTAGCCCTCAACATTGTTTTGTAAAATATACATTTACGTTACTTACCTGAACTATGAAATTGTTTTACTATAGAATAAATACAATATACGGGTTTATAATATTAGGTTTTAAACTTTAGGTTTACGTTTTATTTTTTGTATATATTCCATATAAATTCAGGTACAACTATGAATGGTTCCAAATTAAATAATAACTAAATATTTAACCATATATTATAACTCATTTATCACAAGTATTTATTATACTATATAATTAAATAAAAAATAAATTAGGCAATTTGAATAATATGTTATGCATATCACTTTAAATTGCACATTATTAACAATTGAATTGCATATTATCCAACAAGTTTTATTAAAGGGCAACTAAGCAACTAATTTTGTATTGGTGGTGAAACAAATTGAACTCCATACGAGGTTTTTGTTGGTATTTTTGCTAAATAAATGGAGAGAACGTAATACAATTGTTGATAAAATGGCTCATTAAATAGTACTGTGTAGTTAAAACCACAATTTGCTTTAATTTCAACTGCCATATCTGATTTGACTCATATGACTGGTTGGATATATGGTACGGAAAACTTTATATAGTTTTTTGTGCACTAGTTAATCTTTTTTTTATTCAGACATATTTTGTTCATTACCAAATAATAACCAGACCAAGATAACCTTCTTACATGGTCACCAAACTAAATTTAATCATATACAGAAAGTATTTATCAACTTACTAACACGTTTTAAAATAACCAATCATTTGCTTTGCCAACCTGATAGCTGACGTATTATGAGCTGTTTATTCGGTTAAATAAAATGTCCTAAAGATTATTAAATAAAAATCACCTTTTGAATGACATAAGTATAGTACAGCATCTGACACAAACTTACAAACGAAAAATATTGTTTACAGTTTAATGGTAGGTAGAGAACCCTTTCAATAAATAAACCATCGCCTTTCATTTAAAAAATCACAGGTATTTATTCAAAGCGTATACTTTCTGAATAGATGTGTGACAAATACGTAACCCCGTTGGACCATTTCAAACATAAATGCCAACTTTTTTTAATCTAAGCTGATCCTTTAAATCACAGGTCAAAAATTATGTTAAAAAATACGTGAATACTGACGTTAAAAAATCGATAGGCCATGCACTAGTGTTATACTACTGTGCAGAATATGTTGATATGACATTTAGAATTTTAAAGGTTGAATTTTATAATTAAAAGAAATATTATTTATTAAGCGACATTTTAAATATTAAAACTACTGACATACGTTTAACACTGATAGAGTGTTGAATACCGTTAAATACATGTTTTAAATTTGTATGAATTTTAAATGACAAAAAGTGGATTTACAACACCAGATAAAAATATTTAGCTATATTAAAAAGTTCAATTCCTAAATTCAGTAGGTTTACAAGCATTGTTACAAGATATTTGTTCAAGTCTATGAAAAATTAACTACTGGTGTAAAGCGTATTTGTGAATTATATAAATCACTAATAATATTTTTATTTTAAAAATGTTTAAAATCAGTAATTATTGCTATTACTACACCAATAATTTATCTTATAAGAACTTTAAACTAATTATTGTTGTAGTTGAGAAGAGTTCCTCCAGACTGCGGTATGTGGGCCTTATCGCTAGTTAGGGAACTTACAGTAACATGCCTTCAATGCTATTCAACTAACTTCAAAGTTATCCTCCTTATTAAAAGCGCTGTTAGAATCTGACTCATGGTTGATAGCATGCAAACAGCAAATGAGTGAAAGAATTTGTTCCCCCCCCCCCACGCACTGGCATATGCTTTTAGTACAGTCACTGCTAGAAGCATGGATCTGTCATTACAACAATGATCCTAATTTCAAAAATGTTTACATTAGATCTTTTATTGTTTTGGTTAATCAATTGAGTTATAATTGATGGATTAGTTTAAATTATAGAGTAATTGTCAGTTTTACTAACATAATTAAATTGTTTCTAACCATACTTGACATATTTTAATATAATTTATTTATTATGTTTTGTATGTGACTGTACCTTGCAGCCCAATTCCACTGGAGGGGAACTGTGGCGGGAGAAGTAAGCATTATTTTGTTCGGGTTTATGACTACCAAATTTTAGTTCGTTATAGCTTTATTTTATTTTTATGTACTAGGCCATCATACTAAAGTCCCTTTTCCATTATTTGCTTATAGACCTAAGCCTTGACCGTTAATGATGGACCCAGGTCGAAATTAATATGTCCTATTACAAATGGCACTGGAATACAACTACTGTATAAGGTCCCTCCATAACAAAGAATGATTATGTAATGAATATATGGAACGCCACTGCCGAGCTTTTATGTCATAGAAAGCAATGAAGATATAACATTGTCTATACTTTGTAACCAGAATATTGCTTAGATAATAGTCTATGTGACATCTACAACTAATAAAACGTAAAAAAGGCTATTTGTCTTTTTAAAAAATGAAGCAGTTGGAGTTGACAGTATACTAAGGATGTACGATTAAATATACAAATTGCTTTTTGAATGTGATGGTATATTATTTTTACAAAATTACGTGATATGTTTGCATGTTTATTATATTGATTGTATATTGTTGAACTTCATTTTTCGTAGGTTTCGCCACCCTTGCTATCAATGTCTACTTCTTACATCATTGCTATAATTATATTTATATAAGTAAACGTTGTATTATTTTAATATTTGGAAATAAGAGCAGTTGAAAGATCATCAATTAGTTAACTTCTTAATGGATTCTGGCTCATATGATGATAACATAAGTAAATCTTACATCATTAAAGCTCTTTGTTATGAGTAGACATAAACTAGGGGTTTGAGGCTAACTTTTCTGGCCTCTGATTGGTCGAGAGCGGTCACGTGACTTGTCCAAGATGGCGGCGCAGTGGTACCAACCCCCGTGGGAATTTTCCCTCCCAAAATTTCCCTCAAATTCCTAAATTTCCCTCCAAATTCCCACATCATACTATATAAAATACACTCTTAACCTAACTTTTTCCGTGTTATACTATATAAAATGCAATGTTTACCTTGTTATACTATATAAAATACACTAACTTTTTCCGTGTTATACTATATAAAATTCACTGTTAACCTTGTTATACTATATAAAATTCAGTCTTAACCTAACTTTTTCCGTGTTATACTATATAAAATTCACTGTTAACCTAACTTTTTCCGTGTTATACTATATAAAATTCAGTCTTAACCTAACTTTTTCCATGTTATACTATATAAAATGCAAAAAAGATGACGGTCTTTACACTATATAAAATGCTTTTGGGTATTCCTCTGTGGCTACCTTCGTACGATGCACGCGTCGTCTGCTGGTCTGGCGCGCATGTGCGGAGACTTGTGCTCGGTGGACAAGCGCGTTACGTCACCACTCATACAGCGGCTGCGAAACTCGGGTATAGGACTCCAGGACTGGTTTTCCCGACGCGACACTCAAGGGCGGGCATGCGTGGGAACTACCAACAGCTGTGCGCGGGATGACGTAATCGGAGTTTCAAGTCTGGACAGGTGCCTGATCCAAATGCTACGTTCTGATTGGTTACCCCCTCCCCTCCCCCTCCCCTCCCCTCCCCCTTCTCTCCCTACTTCACCTACCTACCACAAGTAATCTTTCTCACTTCTGCTCTTGCGCTCGCGCCGATCAGACGTTGATTGCTCCTACTCGTTATTAAATACAATTATTCTCATCATAAATACTTTAACTTGATTCTTGTAATTTATATTTTGGACACCGTTCTCTGTACGGTATTTTGGGCCCTTTGTTTTACTTTAATTTAATAATTAATTTCATTGTATCCTAACCATGGAATCCTTTGCCATTAACGATAACCTGGTCACCATATCCCGTCGATTCGACACTTCCGGTTCCGATCTCCTTCACGTACTTACTGAACATAAAAATAAAATTATGTCCGAAATAAATAACCACCTAAACAGGCTCGGGGGAGTCAAATGGTACATCGCGGTTCAAATTAAATTCACAAAAATTGTTAACAACGAAGAAATGACTACAACTCCCTTCTTTCATGGTAAAACTCGTCCTTTGCTACCTTCCGACTCTCTAGACACTCAGTATTCCGAGGCTACAGACAAAATTTTAGAAAGCGTGGGTAAATGGGTTAGTCAGGGTAGTGGGTGGGTAATTGAAAACGTTTTACACCTAGATCTGTTCATTGTTAAATTTCAACCTTTGTACGCCTCTTCTTACATACCCACCCCGAAAAAAATTAACCATTCCAAACAGGGAATTGTAAATATTAAGAACGACGATCAAAAATGTTTCCTCTACTCTGTACTTGCCCAATTGTACCCTGACCGAAATAGAAGAGTAAGTTATTACAAAAAACTTGAATCTAAATTAAACATGTCTGGGATTAGCTATCCTGTCAAAATTTCCGATTTAGATAAATTTGAAAAATTGAACCTCGCTTTATCCGTAAATGTCTTTGGATTTGAAAAAGACGAAATTTATCCTTTGCGTATAACCAAAGAAAAATTCAGACTTCACCACGTAAACTTGTTACTACTGACTACTGACACTACCTCCCACTACTGTTTAATCACTAACATGTCTCGACTTTTAGCTCACTTAACTAAATACCGTTCAGCTATGTTCTACTGTGACTACTGCCTACACAGATTTTGGACTAAAGACTTACTTACTAACCACTTACCTTTGTGTTCACCACACGGTGCACAAAAGACCAGACTTCCTACTGAAGACGAAAAACTTATGTATTTTAAAAACTACACACTCACTCACAAAGTCCCATTTACCATTTACTGTGACTTCGAGTCCTTTGTCGTTCCAATCGACACAGCACTGAATGACCCTACTACTTCACACACTACAAACACTGCCCACCACGTCCCCTCTGGTTTTTGTTACGTAATTATTGACAGTGATGGCAAACCAGTAAAACAACCCAAAGTCTATAGCGGCCCCGACGTTGTAGATACTTTTCTAAATTGTTTGATTGCAGAGTCTAAAGAGCTCTTACCAATTATTCATAAAAATATTCCTATTAATATGTCTCCACAAGACAAAATTGTTTTCAAAAATGCTACCACCTGTCACCTTTGTCAAAAACCTTTAGACGGAGACAAAGTGGCCAACCATAATCATTTAACGGGTGAGTTCTTGGGACCCGCCCACAATTCATGTAACTTAAACTATAAAGTTCCCGATCACATTCCAGTCTTTTTCCATAACCTCAGAGGTTATGACTGCCACCACTTGATCCAAGGGCTAGGCAAATTCAAAAAAGAAAAACTGTCATGTATCGCTACAACTAGTGAGCGGTACATTTCAGTCACCCTTGAGTCACTTCGTTTCCTGGATTCTTTACAGTTCCTTAACGCTTCTTTGGACACACTCGTGTCCAACTTAGTTTCTGACGGGGCTTCCAAATTCAAAATTTTAGGGCAGTGTATGACTAATACTGAACTAATTCTACGCAAAGGTGTATTTCCATACACTTACATGACCAATCAATCAAAATTTAACGATACTGAACTGCCTCCCAAGGAGGCGTTCTACAATGACCTGACCAAAACACATATCACTGACGAAGACTACTTACACGCACAGACTGTGTGGAATACTTTTGACATGACTTCAATGAAACAGTACCACGACCTTTACCTACTGACAGACGTGTTATTACTTGCCGATGTGTTTGAAAATTTTAGGACGACAAGTATGACTTACTACGGGATTGACCCCTGTAACGTCTACTCTGCCCCCGGACTGGCATGGAATTCTATGCTAAAGATGACAGACGTACATCTTGAATTACTCAAAGACATTGATCAACACTTGTTTGTTGAGTCTGGGATCCGGGGCGGTGTCTCCATGATACCTAACCGGTACGCCCAGGCCAACAATCCCTACTTACCCAACTTTGACAACACAAAACCCACAAATTACCTACTTTACCTCGATTGTAATAATTTATACGGAACCAGCATGTCCGATAGACTCCCAGAGTCTGGCTTTAACTGGATCGACCCACAGGACATTGACATTACAAACGTACCCGACGACTCTGACATAGGTTACATTTTAGAGGTTGACTTACACTACCCAGACCATTTACACGACTTACATTCTGACTTTCCACTGGCCCCCGAACGAAAAGTGGTGACATACGACATGCTATCGACATACTGTAGGGACTTACTTCATGAACTCGACTATAAACCTCCCAAGACTGAAAAACTACTGACTACTCTCTCTGACAAAACCAAGTACGTTGTACACTACCGCACTTTGAAACTTTACCTCGAACTTGGACTTGTACTGACTAAAATACACAGAGTTCTTAGCTTTAAACAGTCTGCCTGGTTAGCCCCATTTATTAACTTCAATACCGAAAAAAGAAAACAGTCTAAAAATAACTTTGAAAAAGATTTTTTTAAGTTAATGAACAACGCCACATATGGTAAATCTTTGGAAAATGTTAGGTCTCGTATTGATTTTAAACTTGTAAATAACGAGAAACAATTGGTAAAATGGATAGCTAGTCCCAGACTCAAGACTTTCTTTGCTTACAATAAAGATATCGCGGGATTGGCTTTAAAAAAACAAACCATCTTCTTAAACAGACCCATTTATGTTGGATTTACAGTTTTAGAAATTTCGAAATTAATAATGTATAACTTTCATTTCAACTGGGCAGTTACAAAGTACGGGAAAAACGTTAAGCTTTGCATGACTGATACAGACTCACTATTCTACAACGTATATACTCCGGATGTCTATGCGGACATGAAAAATGAATTACACCTTTTTGATACTTCAGACTATCCACCTAGCCACCCATGTTATAGTAATGTAAACAAAAAAGTGTTAGGAAATTTTAAAGACGAACTAAACTCAAATCCAGCTAGGGAAATAATTGGCTTGAGAGCGAAATGCTACTCTGTTTTAAACTCAGATCTAGAGGAAAAGAAGGTGGCTAAAGGCGTCCCCCGAGTCGCGATAAAAAAGCACCTAAAACACCAAATGTATAAAGACTGTTTGCTTAACCACACGTTAAAAACAACATCAGCTCTAAATATCCGCAGTGACAAACATAACATTTACACGCAAAATATTTCAAAATTATCACTATCTCCCTTTGACGATAAAAGATACATTTTGGAAAACGGCATAGATACTTTAGCCTACGGACATCACATTATTAGTAAAAAACGATCTTTAGAACACGACTATGATTACACAACTAAAAAACCAAAACTAAAATAAAAACGTACCTTAAAAAAGTTCACCCATGATGTACATGAAAAAAATAATAAGTACAGTACAAAAAAGTAATGTCGTAACAACAAGATTGACTTCCAGACTTCTATGAAGTCCATCAATACGTTCCTGTATCTCTAAACGCTCCATTACTGACTGACTGACATTCCCTCCCCCCACCACTCCTTCCATTCCCCCATACTGTTCTTATTGCGTCACTTGCACTAATGGCGCCAATCGGTTCACTTGCTTCTCTCGCTGCAGTGGAACTATGTAAAAATTTTAATAACTTTTTTGAAATTAAACAATTAGAACTTCCAAAATCAATCCAACAGTACTTGATACAAATTTACTTTTCTAAAAAAGACGGTCCACCACAGTATCACTTTGAAAACGTGAGGCTGGACACTTTTCTAAATTGATCAGTCCCATTCCTCAACCCACATGTAATGGTAAAAGCTGGCTTTTATTATTTAAATTATAGCGACGCAGTTCGCTGTTTCTCATGTGGTATACATATCGGATGTTGGGAAGAGGGTGATGTTCCATTTGATGAACATAAAAAATACTCTCCAAACTGTAGGTTTGTTAATGGCCTACCTTTAATACAATTTGCTGGTAGAGATGTTTGTGGAAATAACTAAACCCTTTTACGGTCTGAATGAGATGGAATGTTTGACTGTACGAATGTGGCTCTGGGGTGTGAAAACCCGTATCCAAAAGCGAATGTGGCTCTGGGGTGTGAAAACCCGTATCCAAAAGCGAATGTGGCTCTGGGGTGTGAAAACCCGTATCCAAAAGCGAATGTGATTGAATGAGTGTGTGAAAGGACACTCTATGGCTGGATAGTATCCGTAGGTCCAGGGTGTGTGAAAGGGTTTAGAATTGGCAGGGAGGCAGTGAACTTTATTTATATTATTTTTATGGTCGACTGCCACCGTATGGAGCGAGGATGGGGCTCCATACACCAAAAAAAAACCAAATAAATTGTTAAACTTTACCTAAACCCTTCCATTCTTCCATTATGAGTGTAAGAGAGCAGATAGCAAGAGAGCTACATGCTCCAGTTAGAAAAAGATTCCCTACTAGACCTGTAGAAGTTAAGGGAATACAAGACTTGTTCCAAGCGGACTTGGTTGAAATGATACCCTATTCTAAACAAAACCGAGGCTACAAGTACATCTTAACAATAATAAATTGTTTTAGCAAATACGCCTTTGCTGTTCCATTAAAAGACAAGACTGGACCAGAAATCGTTAAAGCCATTACACCCATATTAAAGTCGAATAAAATGAAACACTTACAAACTGATGCGGGTAAAGAATTTTACAACGCAGGATTTACAAAGTTGATGAATAGCTATGGTATAAACCATTACTCGAGCTACAGTGACAAGAAGGCGTCCATCGTAGAGCGGTTCAACCGCAGTCTCAAAGCATTAATGTGGCGAAAGTTCACAGAGCAAGGTAAGTATCAGTGGGTCAAGATGCTACCTTCCCTGTTGGAAGAATACAACACAAGAAAACACAAAACTATTGGCATGGCTCCAAGTCATGTGAACAAAAGAAATGAAAACATAGTCAGAAAAAACATTAATAAAAACAGACAAAAATACAAGAAAGTGGATAAAAAGGTCCGTTTTAAAGTAGGTGACAAGGTGAGGATAAGTAAGTATAAAAAAGTCTTTGACAAAGGATACCTACCCAACTGGACTAACGAGATATTTACTGTGTACAAAGTCCAAACTACTATTCCTACAACCTACCTCCTCAAAGACCATACCGGTGACGTTATTAAAGGAAGTTTCTACGAAAAAGAGCTACAGAAATCCAAAACAGATGATGTATACTTGGTAGAAAAAGTAATAAGGAAAAAAGGAGACAAAGTACTTGTAAAGTGGTTAGGGTACGACGGTAAACACAATACATGGGTGAACAAGAAAGACTTGGTATAAATAAAGACTTCCCTTACACTTTCATTCATAACTCAACAATGCGTGTTATTGAACAGACGACTAAACTTCCAGTTGAAAACTTTGACATGTACACTATACGCACAGGTAGTGGCATTAAACATGGTCCATTATTTCCCTCCACTATAAGGTGCATAGTGGCTGGACCTAGTAATTGTCGCAAAACAAACGTTGTGTTCAACATGTTGTTCGATCCAAACGGATTAAGGTTTGAAAATGTTTACATTTTCTCAAAGTCTCTACACCAACCCAAGTATCAATTTTTAAAAAGTGTTTTACCCAAGGAAATTGGTTACTTTGTATTTGATGAAAACACTAAAGTCTTACCGCCTAAAGAAGCTAAAAACAATTCTATTATGATTTTTGACGACATTGCGTGTGAGAAACACGATAATATACGCAACTACTTTACCATGGGTCGACATAATAACATTGATTCCTTTTATATAGGACAAACCTACAGTAGGATACCTAAACAGTTGGTGAGAGATAATACAAACTTGATTATTTTATTCAAACAGGACGAAACAAATCTCAAACATGTGTACAATGACCATGTAAATACGGACATGACTTTTGAAAAGTTTAAAGAAATATGCGCTTTAGCTTGGAAAGATAATTACAGTTTTATTTGTATTAGTAAGGATTGTGAATTAGATAAAGGGAGATACAGAATTGGTTTTGACAAGTTTTTAGTCTCGTAATATAAATACGGTCAACTTTAATTTACAACATCAGTTAGTGACAGGTTACAAAATGGTGCGCTTCTACTATTATAACGACATTGCCCAGTTTAAGAAACCAGAGTGTAAGGTAAAGACACGCATAAGTTCAAATTTATGCACAAAGTATTACGCAGATAAAAAAAGGTTTTGTGGGAATTATTGTAGTAGAAAGTTGAGTAAATTTAACAACAGATGTTGGAGACACAAACATACAATTTTACAAACACCCGCGGTTGTACTATTAATGATATCCTCGAGTGAAAGAATGTACAATCGTGACTTGTGGATACGGTTTTTAACAAAAATTGAAGAGCAAGGAGTACACTTTCAACTAGTTATCTACCATGAGAACATGTTAAACTGTACGGTTCGACAACCTCAAAATATGATTTCAAGATTTAGACCGTTCCCCGACATCTTTGGTACGACTCTTGAAACAGATCACGGGGATATCAACTACACACAGATTTATTTAAAAATGCTGGAGTATGGGTGTAAAGTCCCACATGTCAGTAGATGTATAGTGCTAACAGAAAGAAGTATACCGATAAGATCTCCGTTGAAAGTCTACAAAAGAGCGTTACGATCAAAGTGTCACATTTACGTCTCTTACAACGTAGCGTTTGCACCGCAGCCTCCCACCTCACCTACAGGTCCAAGAGGTAAACCGTACCCAGCAGTGAATAATTTAGCCCAAGGATTATTTACTGTAGATTTTCTTAAAGCTGCACTACCCACCGTTCCCCTACATTGTTCAACGTTCGGTATTTCGTTAAACAGAGGAGTATATACAGTATCGGATCGTGACTTGCTAAATAAATGGAGAGAGTTTACATCAGCTAATCTGGACGAGTTCTGGTTATTAAATTCCTATATAGTACACAACATAAATAGAAGGAGACCTCTAAAGAAATTGCGTTCTTTTATGGAAAATTCAAATGTTAACGATTGCTACACTATAGCCGAAATACCCGAATGGCGAGGTGGATCAAAAAGAACCTATATATTCAAGGACATAAACAAACGGGTGCTCATTCCAGTTTCTGATCTCGCACGTACGTATTACAAGGGACTCAGTGATAGAGTTTCACTGATGGATGTTTTAAGGTACGTTAGAAGACACAAAAAGAGTGCGTTATTCTTTAGACAAGTTGAACTACCGTAATGGTAAAGAAAAAGGTTCATTTTAATGACACAGTAACTGTGTTTTATATTCCCAAGGAAATGTTAAAACAGGATAGAGAACGTTTTAAACGTAGGATTCGTGATGTTGAAAGAATTATACGTCCGGTGCTTTTAGCTTACATTAATGGATGTGGTTACCCACGTCCTATAGCAAGATCCGGTCTTTGTTTGATGTTACAGTAAAACTCTTTATTATACAAAAGAACAAACTTTGAAAATTTTTATTCATTTATAAACATGCAACGAAACAGTAAACATCAATCTCTTACGAGAAGAATTGTACAGTTGCAAGATGCTGTCCGCCGCAAGTATCGCGCTTTCAAGTTGGGTAACATGTATACTGAGCAAACATTAGAAAAACAGTACAAACCAATTTTGACTGAACTTAGAAAGAGAACGGAGATGGAAAATGAACCAAAGGAGGAGCCTATGGACCTCAGTGTGGACGAGCAGGATAATTTTAAGCCAGACTACATGTCTACACCTAAAGGACCGTCGTGGAACACACAAGTGTTTGAAACATCGTCTCCCCCTCCACCCTCAGTTAGTCAATTGATACAAAGCCCCGCAAAGTTTCACGAGGCGTCACAGTACGTTTTAGAGACATTTAACGTACCCATTACACAAAAATATATGTTAAAACTTTTAAAAGACGAAGTCGGTGTTAAGAATAAAATGGACAACATATACGGACCACATATAGACGGTGATAAATTAATGGTTGGTAATCAACTGCTTACATTCGACAACGAAGGAAACATTCACTTGAACAATGTACAGTACAGAGGAACCGAAGGCCTTTACGAATTATTATTTAAAAGGCAACCCGATGAAAATGTATACACACAAGATGATTTGGATGCTTATAAAGATGTTCTGATAAAAACGAATGCGCATAAAAAAGGTTATTTACCTCATAATCACATTAACCGACCGACAAATTCCATAAAATATAAAAACATAATTTCCGTATTATTCCCCAAACAAATGTACGGTAAAGGGCTAAAAGACTTTGGATCACGTGACATTTCCTATTGGGACAATCCAAACGAATTATGTGATAGATTAAAACTTATTATAGCTTCGACAGAGGCCGGAAATGCTAACCATAGGAACGAAATTCAAAACATAATCGAAGAATTAAAAGAAGCTAAAATAATATCAGGAGCTGGCAATAGCCGTTACAAATCATTAGTCAGTTGAGAGTAAACATGGATACTTATTTTGATTTGTGTATAAAAAGTATTTTCATACGTATATTTTCATCAGTTAGATTATGTCTGTAGACAAGTTTGGACGTGTCTTGCCCTCTGAGGGTAATGTCATTGGCAAAGGACCACCGGGCGAAGGTTTTAAACTAACACCCGAAGGAAACTATGATATTGAAAATAAACGAATGGTTAACGTCGGTGTACCCATAGCAGACAACGATGTTGTTACGAGAACATACTTTGAGGATAACACAATGCCAAACTTACAAAACAGCTATTCTGCGCGTAACAAAAGAATAGAAAATTTAGCATCGCCAAAGGAGCTCGGAGATGCCGTGAATTTAAAAACTATAGGTGAACAATGTGTACTGTACCAACAAAAAACAGTCAACGTAGGAGATAGGCTTATAACAAGGGTAAAGGACCCTACAGGTCCGAACCATGCGGCGACCAAACGTTACGTAGATGCTGCCGTTCCTTCTAAAACTAGTAGTTATTGGAGTTTTGAAAAGCGACGTTTAGTTTCTGTAGCTGACCCAACTGATAATCAAGATGTTGTAACCAAGTCATATCTACTGGCAAACTGTCCAAAGAAACGCAAGAACGACTGGGACTTTGATAATATGGGAATTAAATCTGTTAGAGATGCGAAAGAAATGGACGAGGCCGTAAACTTAAAAGTGTTAACAGAAACAAAATCGCATATTTTGGAAATATTAGGTCAACAAACAAAAACGATAGGTACATTGCTGACATCACTTACTGAGGGACTGAATGATATTAAAGAGACGGTTAGTGCACTGGAAGGGAAAATTTATGAAAACAGCGTTAAATCTGATAAACAACTTAGAACATTCGGTCAGTTACTCTTTTCCCATATTCATGGTGGCACACATTTGAGGAGTGCAGAACCATTGACCGCCGATAACTTCATAAACTGGGAAGAAATATTCGGTACACAAGCTGTTTCTCTACATCCATACAATGAGGGGTAATATAATGTGGAATAGGGTTAAAGTTTCTCCATTCTTTAACTAACCTTCGTAAGAGACACATCTAATGAAGAAGAAAACTTCACGCTGCGGAAGAGGACTTGTATCTAGTGCACTCGAAGGAATTGGAAGTTTAGCTGGAACAGCCATAAATAAGGGTATAGATCTACTACCTTGGGAAGCTCACCTCCCAGGTTACAGGTACTGTGGCCCTGGGACCAAATTAAAGAAGAGATTAGCCAGAGGTGACAAGGGAATAAACGGTCTGGACGAAGCCTGCAAGGCTCACGACATAGCCTACTCCCAGTATTCAGACACAGCGCGGAGAGCGCAAGCGGACAGAGACTTGGCCGAGCGAGCTTGGCAAAGGTTTAAGGCTACAGATTCGTCTATAGGCGAGAAAGCTGCAGCTTGGACAGTTACATCAGCCATGAAGGCGAAAGCAAAGTTGGGTGGCTCTCATAAGAGAAAAACACGTAAACAAAAGAAGGGTAAGGGTTTGTATCTAAGACCCTGGGTAGGGAGAGGTGTTAAAAAAGCACCTAAACACAAGAAGAAATGCACTTGTAAGAAGAAAAAAAAACTTCAAATTAGTCTACGTTCCTGAACACGCCCTCACAAATCACGAACTCGTTAATTACGCTAAAAAATTAAATATTCCAAACTTTCGGGGTGTCTACATGAGGGACACACTTCCGAATAAATCTAGATTGAACGAAAGCGCAATTATTAATTTGGACAGTATACAAGGGGAAGGTACACATTGGGTTTGTTATAAAAAGCGTGGTAATAATGTGTTGTACTATGACAGTTTTAGTAACTTGCGTCTTCCTATGGAATTGATCAAGTATTGGGGTCCCAGTGTTAATATAAAGTATAATAACGAAAGACAACAGAGTTTTGACTCAGTACTTTGCGGGCACTTGTGTTTAGAGTTCCTCGTTGATAATGTTTTGCCTTAGTGGACAGAGTTCAACGCTAAGTTGTGACATATTTCCTTCGATCGATTTATCGACAGGTGAATGGGAGATTGGTTTGATCGATCTCACAACGTACAACTCAATACCGAACGTAGAAGAAAATGTAAACGACACATTTCACTACGGGGACACTGTAATGAAAATTCCGACTGGTTCCTACGAGATTAGCGATTTAGAGAATTACATTAACAATAACATTAAAACTGGTGTAAAATTCAGTTTAAAACCAAACAACAGTACTTTGAAAGTTGAAATTACTTGTAGCGAGCCCATTCACTTTGAAACAGAAAACAGTCTAGCTACCTTGCTCGGTTTTAATAAAGTTGTATACGAAGCCAATAAAACTCACATGTCCGAGAATGAAGTTAACATTAACTCAGTAAATGTCGTTCGAGTCACATGTAACGTGGCAAGAGGCTCATACCAGAACGGTCAAGAAAGTCATATAATACACGAGTTTTATCCGTCAGCTCCACCTGGCTACAAAATAATTGAAACGCCTCACAACGTGATTTATTTACCTGTGAGTGTGCAAGTTTTGAATTACATTACTTGTGAGCTGAGAGATCAACAAGGACAGTTGATAAACTTTAGAAACGAAACAATTTCATTACGTTTACACCTAAAGTGAAGCAATGGGATTAGTATTTAAGGAAACAACTGTGCCGAAACAGGTCATTAGACCCAAAACACTCAAGGTGTTAACATCGAGCAATACAAAGTTTTTAAGATACTTAGGATTTAAAATAAAATTACAAAATGTTGGAAATTGAGGGAGAAGTCGAATACAGCGATGTTATTACAAGCTGTGAGTATCACACACACAAACCGTACGCCTCTTCAACTTTCAAAAACAATGATGAAATACGTATCGCCGTCAGTCAGCAGGACATTATTACTGCTCCGTTTGAAAGTTCTCTGCATATTTCTGGTAAAATTACAGCCAAAAAGGTTGGCGGTGCAGGCGCAGACGTATCTTTGATTAACAACGCTATGGCGTACTTGTTTGAAGATATTAGATACGAAATTTCTGGTATAACAGTGGACCGTACTAAAAACTTGGGTGTTGTATCAACTATTAAGAATTTACAGTCGCTGAGACAGAATGAAACAAATGCATTGGAAAACGCTTGTTGGTTCGGTCCAGGGACATCACAAAAAACAACCGAGTTTACTTTTACCGTTCCATTAAAATTGCTCTTTGGTTTCATGGAAGATTACAGGAAAATTATTGTAAATGTAAAACAAGAGCTGATACTGTTGCGGTCAGCCAACGACACGGATGTGTTGTTATCAGAGGATGCGGTAACACACACTCTGGAAATAACCAACTTGTACTGGCGTGTCCCACACTTGACTGTTTCCGATAGTTACAAAGAAAAACTTTTAAGACTCGTTAATAAGGACACACCGATTCATCTTCCCTTTAGGTCGTGGGAGTGTCACGAGTATCCCACGCTCCCGCAAACAAAGAGCCACAACTGGACCGTCAAAACGTCATCTCAGATAGAAAAACCCTGCTATGTGATACTGGCGTTTCAAACTGATAGGAAAAATAACATAAAAAAGGACATGTCGGGTTTTGACCATTGTGATTTAATGGATATCAAGTTATACCTCAATTCAAGTTACTATCCCTACGACAATATCCGAGGTGATTGGAGTTTATTCTATGAAATGTACGCGAAATTTCAGTCTTCATACTACGGTGTTTCCAATTCACCCATCATGGACTTGGATACTTTTAAATCGAAATGTCCGATCTTTGTAATTGACTGCTCCAAGCAGAATGATTCAATCAAGTCTGGACCTGTCGATGTACGCGTCGAATTTGAATTTAAAAATAACGTACCGGAAAAGACTACAGCTTACTGTTTAATAATTCACGATTCCCACCTGATGTACACTTTACTGACTAACGTAGTAAAAAGCATGACGTAATTAGTCAGTCGAAACGGTTATGTAATAAAAGGGGGAGGGGGAATAGTATTTAGTAATCAAACTAAATCAGTTTATTCAGTCGAGATCATGGAGCCGCTAGGTGAGTATCTCACGCAACATAAGCCAATCGATTCGTCTAAGCAGGACCTGACAGCTTTTCTAAAGGTTATGTACAACATAACCTCTGATTTTTCCAAGGTTGTCACCGTGGGTCTGTTTGATGAGTTTAACTTTAAAGTGGGCATTTTGTTTCATAAGCAAGGCATGCGGAAATACGTTTTACTAAACAACGAACAATTCTCAAAGTTGAAGGAATTGGAACCTTCAATCACTCATGATCTGAGTAACAAAGGTGGTCTTCAAAAGAGGCTCATTGATGAGGACATTAAATGCACTATCCGTAACATATACCAAAAGCCCCATGTAGAGCTTTGCGATAAGTTTAACGAAACATCTATTCTTTTCACTAAAGGTGAATGGTTGACCTTTGTCAGCTTATTACCTTGCATTTCACGGTACGTTGAACAGTTGTCCTGTGTAGAGCCTTACCTAATTAGTCACATCGATCGGGTTATGCTTAGTGATTCAGTCTATGTACCCCCACCACCCGAGGTAAATGGTTGGGACGCAGACCGTTTGCAGGACGAGGTTGTTTGGTATAAAAAGACAAGGTTCACAGTAGGTCGATCTGGTGCTAATTTTAAAATAAAAGAGGAAAGTTTAGAAAACGGGGGTGGTGGAGGGGAGGGGGGTATGATTAGTGGTTGATAAAAAATATCTTATTCAGTTGAGAGGATGGAGCCGTCCGGTGAGTATCTCACGCTGCCTAAGCTCTTGGAGCCCATCGACATGTTAAACGGTATTTTTCTAAAACATGTTTTCTTTCTAAATGAAAACTTTTCCAAATCAGTTACAGTTGGGATTTTTAAAAACCGAGACTACGGTCTCGGAGTAATGTTCAAGGGAAGACACGACTACGTTTACTGGTCGTTTGATGTATTTAATCAGTTTTGTGTGAATTTTAATAACATTTCCAAAGCCCTCAAAGATAATAAAAAGATTTATTTGGAAATCAATGAAGAAGAAGTTGTTAAAGTTTTATCGATCTTTGGGGCACCGCATGTTTTCCTGGGAAGTACTTTAACACTTAACCCGAGCGAGCAAGCTCAGTTTACTCCCAACCTCCCGGGTAGCACTTTGTCACTTAACTCGGACGAGTGGGCGCAGTTTCTATCCAACCTTCCGCTAATACAGTTGGAGTTGAGAGAGTTGTTTTACGAGGAAGAACTTATAAAACAATATCTCTGTGGAGGATTCAACAGTCCATCTCCGCACATTTTTAACAGATTAACTTGTGAAATTAATAGAGTCAATGGCTGCAGTAGTTGAATTTCAAGCCTTTACTGACAATAATAACCGTTTTATAGTGAAAGAATTGGCAATAGTAAGCGAACATTTTCAAACACAAATCGTTTTCAAGTCACCTTACTGCAAGTGTGCACTTGATGAAAAACAACAAAGGTCAGCTAGATGGTTGATACGACACTTGCACGGAATAAAGTGGGAAGAGGGTAGTATAGAATACGATGAAAATTTAATTCGAACACTTTGTAAACCTTTTACTAAAATTTATAGTCAAGGGTTGGAAAAAGTCAATTTTTTAAAAGAATTTCATCCTAACGTGATTGAAATACCGAAAGATTGTTCAAATACTTGTTCAAACGCTTGCATATTACCTATACACGCTAATTGTAACTTCAAGTGCGCCTTTAGAGCAGCACAGCAAGAGTATAAAAGACTGTCCAAACTTTAGTTTGGACATTATGTCTCTAACAACCATGGAGGACACATGGACTATGCTCTCAAAGGAGCCGAAGGCTCCAGTCGGTGTTATGACCGACAGCTTTATTATGAAATTTGACAGATACGTTAAATGGGACCTACTGTCAGCCCACTATGATTTTTCACTAGATATGTTGAGAATTTACCAACACAGGGTAAACTGGAGTTTGATTTTAAAAAGTACAAAGTTTCCCGAAGATATACTGAGGGAAATGGCTCCTAACTTTAATGTTGATTGTTGGACAATAGTAAGTAAATACCAGACTTTGTCAGAAAAATTTATTGATGACTTTGCAGACAAAGTAGACTGGGAATATATTATACTGTATCAAAACGTAAGTGGAGCGTTTTACATTAAACATTATAACCGTGTATGTAATACAGATATCTCTGTGTGAATGTGCGTCCTATGGCTGGCCTAAACTCCGTAAGTCCAGGACATGAACTGTCGAGGTGAGGGCGGCCCAAATTCAATAAAAAACCGCCCGACTGTTCTCTAAGGCAGCCGTAAAACGTGTAAGTCCTGAGACAGTCCTGCAGCTTGGGGCTGGGCTAAACCCCGTAAGACCTCGAGTCGCAGATGCATCTAGTATGCAATGGGCCCTCGTACAGTTTAGTTGAATGGAACACTCTATGGTAGGCGTAAAACCCGTAAAACCAGGGTGTGAGATGTTTGTATTACATAATCATGGTACTGCAAAACCCCTTTGTAATTTTGTTCGTCACATTGAAAGGCTTCTCTGAGTAAAGTGATGTCTTTACTTACAGAGGGACCCAAAAAAAGTATAAAAAAAATAAATACAAAAATAATAGTGGGAGGTAGCAATTTTGTTATGGAGTGGCTACCACCGTAACTTGCGATGGATGGGGCAAGTTACAATAAACAGCCGTTCTCACGGCTAGTGAGACTAGGCCTACTGGGGAAACTCACTATAATAAAAAACGCGCCGAGATCCTACCTCTTGGGTGGTGTGGAAACTGGATCATCTAATCAATTGAAAAAAGGTTATTTTAATTCTGCAGCCCCTCCACCGCTGCAGAAAGTGATGGCCTTCCGAAAAATCACACTAGTTGCCATCTCCTAAAAATTAAAAAAATTTCAAAAAATAAAATGAAGTGACAGAGTGTCAAATTTAGAATAGAAAAAAATATTCACCAGGGATCCACCGGGAGTCTAGAATCTGAAGGGATAGAAAGAAGTGTCTTCAAAACACATACATCCGTACTTGATAATGAGACTTCTTTCACAATTTTGGCATTCAGTTATCAGTTCCTGTGATAGTTCCAACCACTCTCTCTCGGGCATGGGTCCGTAGGTGTTGGTGTGTACCTCATCTTCATCATAATAAAAAAGTTCGTCTCACATCTCTCTACAATCCCCACAAAATATCTCACCTCGCCACATAAAGAATCTTATGACCACAGTTGTACATGTAGCTTTGTGTTCATGTATTATATCCCAACGGACGGTAAGGGGGACTTGTCCGAGTATAGCCGACTGAATGTCGCGAAGGTCATCAAATTGAGACGTGAACCTGCTAAGACACAGTTGATACAAGGAGGGAACCATGGTGTATGAACTGCACTGAACAAGTGAATGTGCATCGGAAGGAGCAGGGATGACGTCATGGGTGGGGGGAGCAGACTCGCGGAGTGGACGCTCGTCACGTCAACCCACTTAAAACTATGTATCAGTATTTATGGGGCCCTGAAAAGGGCCGTTTTTAGCAGAGGAGGAGGAGTTTAGGTGAAAATGAATGATATGTCATGATACTCGTCATCGTCTGTTACACCGGGGCTTACAATGAGTTGGACATGAAGTTCGGTGCCCTCCTGCTCCAACTCACACTCCCAATGGTCCACACGATGAAGATTAAGGAAGAAGGTATTTGGGACCAATACGCTTTCCACTTCTGTACCCTCTTCATTTCTACTGATTAACGTACAGTACAGACGTACTGTACGGTCTTGGAAAGGGAATGAACGGAGTTCCCTGTGGAAACCTAGAAACTCCTCCCTGTTCCGGAGTACTCTGCTGATTATGATTGATGCTGATGGTTCCATGGTGGAGAGAGAATGAAGCGGACACCAGCGGGCTCACGGAAGCTATCATAAACCACAGCGTATCTTTACCGCATTCCTGATAAGATAAATGTAAGCACTTTGTGTTAGTACATGGTGCGCACGCTAGGTTAGTAGTTACAAGCTTTGCCACCAGGTGCGCATTTGCACAGAGTAAAAATTGACATTTGTTATTTTTTAATTGTGGAAGTTTTAAGTCATTTAGTTATGTTGTTAGTAAAAAACAACCTTGTGTCCGAGTGGTTCCGCATCCGACTCCTAACCCGACTTTGACTCATCAAAACCAACCAACTACCTACTTTACCTAGACTGTAATAATTTGAACAGAAATATACCATTTGACTCCCAGAGTCGGGTACGCTAACCACTGGACCACGGAGGGTTGATAGCTTTTTGTCTAATTTGTTTAATATATATTTATGTCTTGGAAATTGCTGCTAGGAGCGCTGTTGACGCGCCTGTCGACACATCTGGACCCTGCGCATGCGTCACCCGCGCACAGCTGATGCCGCTAGGTGCGCTGCGATCGATCGACATTGCCGCTAGGTGCGCTGCGATCACGTCAGCCATATTGCGTTTGTTATAGTGTATATTGCCACGAAGTACAGCTGTTTAATGTAGCAAGTTCCCGCGCATGCGCGCCAGACCAACAGCCGACGCGTGCATCGTAGGCTAAGAGCGTACAAAGTAAGTCAACGTTAATAATCGAAGTTTTAAAAGTGCATTTATTATAGTGTAAAGACCGCCATCTTTTTTGCATTTTATATAGTATAACGAGGGAAAAGGTTAGGAGTGTATTTTATATAGTATAACAAGGTTAACAGTGAATTTTATATAGTATAACACGGAAAAAGTTAGGTTAACAGCGAATTTTATATAGTATGATGTGGGAATTTGGAGGGAAATTTAGGAATTTGAGGGAAATTTTTGGGAGGGAGGGGGGAGGTTGGTACCACTGCTTCCGTTTCCGGCGGCCATCTTGGGTCCACTTCCGGTCGCCATCTTGGATCCGATCACGTGACCGCTCTCGACCAATCAGAGGCCAGAAAAGTGAGTCTCAAACCCCTAGTTTATGTCTACTGTTATGGATAAAGTTTTATGATCTCTATACTCTACACTTAGTACTTAACTTTTACGAACGTAAATGTATTAAAGTTTATAACATTTAGTGCTTTTCTTTCATTCAATTCTGTTATTTTTGTTACAAGTGTATTAACAACTTAAGTTGTAAAATCATTTATTTTCAGAAATGTATGTGATTATGCAAAGAATGAGGAATTAAGATAGTCTCAAGTAACTAACGACAGTAGTGAATTCAGATGACAAATCCAAAAATTAAATTTGTAGAATTTGTCCATTTTTTAAATGTATGGTAATTTACATATTAAAAAATGAACCATTAAGTTACAAGGATGATAGTATTTTAAATATCAGAAGATTTGCTAAAGTCTATTGAACAGATCGTGTTATTTAATTCATTTTTTAAGAAGTTTAAACGTTTGGATTATCCAATTTGAGCATGGATTGAATTTCAATTGATAAAAACAAACTATGTCGTTTTTTCGTTTTTGATATGGCTAAATACAAAGGTCTCAGTTTTGGCCACTTATTACTATTACTTAGCATAAACCAAAACAGCTTTAAGGGTGCCTGGAATATCAATAACTGTAAGGCATTTTTAATAATGTCGATCCTAAATTCAAATCGTTGTCAATTGAATTTAACTCAAATTACAGTAAGACAGGTGCAGTATTTATTATCATACTTGTTAAAATGAAATTAAATAATACAATGATAAGTGAAAAACTTATTATTTTCCATGGTTGATTTTGTATGTTATTTTTTAACTGTTGTAGGAATTTAATAAAGTTATTATGTTTATATCAGATTATTTCAAGATATTATGATTCAAAAAGGACTCAACGCTAAACTATAGTAAAATAATAAGACTCTTTGTATTCAGGGTTGTAGAAAGCACGACGTTCCTTCGATAATGGGAATTTAATCTTCAACAATCACAGGTGATGCCATTTAGTAAACCATGACCCTTAACAGTATGCTATTAAAAAGTCATCTTTTATATTATGCTGCACACAATACATAATAATTTTAATTAGATTTATTCATATTACGTAAAATAAGTTACTATCACCTTTGAAATATGTATTAAATGGAATAAACTATTTTTATGTTCATGTATAATTGTATAAACATACATTAATTAACATGATTAAACGATGTTCAAGATATCCGGTCCATTATATTTTTAAATTGCCGTAGCGTCTTAGTATATAAAATAGGTTTATCCGTTTTGAAATAATAATTAACATACATATTTACTGTTTCTTTGATCTTTAAAATCTACACTATAAAATTTTAAATAATAAAAAACAGCAATAGAACAATACGACTTAAATAACCTAATAAGATACAAATTAATTTCGTACCTGTAATCTAAATTGGCTTGGTAATATTTCTTTGTAAAAGTATTTGGAATTTTACCAAAAGATAAAATTATCTGCCCATTAAAATAAGAGGCAGCTGGACATCAGAAACGTCAATAAACTACGCGTGATATTATACAACCACACAAGAATATAGATTACAAATGTTAAAGCAAACTGATGTCCAATTGGATGCATTCTTTTGAAGGCAACACTGTAAACACTGTTGTTTTATTTAGTTTTCCTGTGATTTATTTTTTTAAATCTTTAAAACATTTTTTTATGTTACATGTTACTAATAAATGTAATAATTAGGTATATTTCAAGAAAATAAAAACACTATATAAATAAGTAAACACTAATCCATCTTAGCCATGCACGAATAAAGTAAGTGGTTTGGTTTTGAGAAAATTAGACATGTGGACATGATATAGTGTATGTTCTAATTTTTTTAGTTTTTAGTTTTTCAATAGAATTATTCTATTGGTCCATCGAAACATTAAACTTGTTTTCAAAAAAGTATTCGATGCATAACAAGGTATTTTCTTATAATAATTACGTTTATTTTAAGAATATGCTGCAAGTATTTTATAAGATAAAAATAATACATACTATACTTAACAGTATGATATGATCAAATATATATTTAGAGTATAGTTTTTTGTTAACTACGATTTGTTTATTTCAAAAAAAAATCTGTGATATATATTTCAACAAAATCTAAAAGTCGTTATATTTATTAATACAAATATAAAGTGATCTCCTATCATAAACCTAAATCCGACCCATCAAGGCATTTAAGACCTGCTTAACTGATTCTAGATATGCAATCAAATTTCTGTATAAAAGAGCGCGGGGAACAATCTCTGTTAAGTGATCCATTGTTTGGATAGATTACTCGCAATCACATGACTTATATAGTGTAAGTCCCCTTTTATAGGGCCTTGGTCAGAATAACAATCGTTTTCAGTGGTATGTGACTCCTTGTTTTTGGGCATTGACCAAGATGGAACCGGTTTGTTGAAGACATAACTAGGTGATTTATGAATCATACAATTAATAGTGTACCTTAAGTCTAGGTAAGTAGTGTAAGTACGGGAAAGGGTTAGTGGTGTTAGTCTAGAGCAACAACTTAGTAAAGCATAGTCACTGTAGACTAAAGTTAGTGTCTCCCCAGACACGTCACTGCGACACATCCCACCAAATTGAACATAAGATCTCAGGGGGAAAAAGTTTCATCTTTGAAACATAGCTATGAGTACACCGACTGTTAAGTCCTTAACTTTTACAGTAACACCAGTACACAGACTTTCTAATAGTTAATGCATTATTAAGATTGTGGATTTGTTATAGTTATTAATCTACAAGTTGATGGAGAATATATTAATAGTAAATCAAATTCATCATCTATTAACTATTAAAATAAACTCCGAAAAGTGAAAATATCCCATCATCAGATTTTTTTAGCAATTTAACAAGTAGAAAATTTCTAAATTATATTCTACGATTATAATTTAAGATAAACACTTCTTAATTAATGGTCATCACTCCAAACTTTACATGACATTCACTAATTACGACATTGTTACAAATGTTAAATTGCAAACTGATAACAACAGTACACACATATTTAATTCATATGAATATAAACACGTACGGCTAAACCAAACTCATATAAATATGGTTGAGAAAGAATGATAGTTAAGTTTTATTTGTTTTATGTATTTCCATATCTATCGAAGTATAGTTTTCCATTTAAGTAAGTACAGGAAGTAGTGCTTGTAGTGACATTCTATCTGTTGCATTCATCTTTATATTACCATGAATCAACAATTGTTTAAAAATATTTCATCATTTTTTCTCATCAGTAAGACTATTATATATCCACAAAAATCTTTGTTATTTATCCTATTTGATTTTACATTGATTTTGTCATAGATAATTCTCATTTTTTATCAGTAAAAGGACTAGTAATATTACTAAAATGAGATTACAATAATATGTTATTGTCCAGTATAGCTTGCATAGGATATTATAGTTATTCAACTTAAAAACTGTTTAAAAATGTTAGTTTATATTACGGGTAAATTAGTTAATACTTTGGAATGTCCAGCATTTGCTCTCAGTATTTTTGCAACGTAGGTTTATAAATACTATTTAGTGTAAAAACACTACTAAATCGTTCGTTATTTAACAGTGCAACATCTGTTAAAATAAAAACCATCACTTCTAGCATAACATTATACTAATGGGACTTAAATTGACATATTTATTCTATTAAGATATTAATTAAATAATATCTAAAATTAATTAACGAGATGTACAAAAAGTTATAGAATGTATTGTTTAAATATCGGTGTTAAATATATGGTAAGACTATGGAGGGTTGTTCTAATATCGGTCCCGTCTACATGTAAGCAGATACTGGTAATGGAGGGCAGGTGGAAATTTTAGAAGGGAAGACACATTTGCCAGAGTAAGCAATAATAAATGAGAGTTACGTTACTGATGCACTGACATATAATGTTCACAGTTGTTACCCTATACAACAACTCGTTCTACATTTAGAACATATTTCCGTTATCTCCTGGTACATCAGGTGAGATAGATATATTTACCAGTGTAGGTGGTGATAAATGACAGTTAAAGTAAATAGTCACTAAGATGTAGTGTCGCCATATAAATAGTCACTTATAAACAGCTCATTTTATATGTAGAACTTACTGTATTTTTTTTTTTTTTGTATTATCAGGTGAGAGAGATCTATTTCCCAGTGTTGATAATGACAAATGACAGTTACAGTAATGTGGCACTGACATATCGTGCCACCAGTTCATACCTTATGCGCAATTCATTCTATATGTGACAAATATTTCTAGTATGTCTTGGCCCATGAGGTGAGTAAGACCTATTTTCCAGCGTTGCTGGTGACAGATGACAGTTACATTAATGAGGTACTGATATATAATTTTATATGTTGTTACCCTATACACAACTCACTTTATATGTACCAACTACTACCAGTATATCTCGGTACATCAGGTAAGAGAGATCTACGAGTATTTGCTAATGTAGGTGCTGATCAACCACAGTGATATTGATGAGTCACTGACATATCATGTCACCAGTTGTTAGCTTATACACACTTATTCTATATGTAGCCATCACTTACAGTATATCTCGGTACATCAGGTGAGAGAGATGTATTTACTATGATTAGTGGGGACAGTGGGAACTAATATAAATTATGAAATTCTTCCATCCCTTATATTTTATTGAACTATTCATAATTATGAAACAAGGCACAGGAACCAGCTTAGGTAATAATCACAGACTTTCATAAACCCTACCTCAGAATATAGGCCCAAAACTATATAATAATTTACCATACCAAATACGTAATGTAGATACAATAGCCACATTTTAAAATTCCTTACATAATTTTTTGATTAAAAAGGCTTGTTACTCCATCAATGAATTTCTCCAGATGTAAATAAAATATAATTATTGTCAAAGTATTCCAGGTTATATTATAACTATTTTCAAGGTATTTCAGTTAGATATTTGATTCATACATAAGTATAATAAAACTTAATTTAATTTTCATTACATGTTAAAATATATTTTGTTTGTAATTAATACAATTGTAATTACTTACTTAATTTTTAGTTATAAGATTGACGTTTGTAATACAATGTAAATTATCAATGTACAATAAAGAAATTTTTAATATAACTCATAAACTCTTTATCTGGTTTATTTTAGTTAAGTAGTTTCTATTATATTTTACAAGCAGTGCGTAATCCACTAATATAAGTTTCCTTTTTCAGTTATCTATTTATTACCTTAGTAAGTACAACTAGTTTAAATATATAATGTATATTGTGGTAGGGACTAATTAGATAATAACATCACTGTATAAGTGAAAAACTGATTCAAAATTATTTATCATTTTTTGTCATTGTTTGGCAGAAACATTTAGGCTAATATAAAGTCATGCGATTTTAAAACATGTATAACATCCGATAAAATGTATCACACATTTTTTGTTTAGTGTGTTATTAGTTACATATCTTTAAGTTACAAAAATAAAATATTCATATTTGTAATCACTAGGTTTTATATGTTTAAGGTTCTATATTTAAAGATAAATTTACAAAAATTGCAAAAGTAGTATACAGTAGTTGTAATAAAACAGACACATACAAAACATTGTGTATATTTATATTTGCATGATAAGATGGAAAAACATTTTTATTGCAGTGCAGATAGATAGCTGTTAAACCTAATACTTTGAGATTTAAGACAAGGAATTATAAATCAAATTGTTTTTAAAAGATAAATCAACAGTTAAAATATAATAATAATTGAAGTCATGTAAAAGAATAATGATCTATAAAATAATTGTTGTAGTGTATGTGAAAGTCAACATAGAGTGAAAAACAGAAGATTGACAGTATTTTTTTGTTAAGTGCCTTAATCTAACTGATGCATAGTTATGCATCAGCTGTAGCACGCCACATAATTATTTATTGTAATCGTTGATTTTAATTAGCATAATACGTGTTGGTACAAATACAGTACAAGTGAATGTCACACAACATAAATGTGCAACACAACTATGTCGCCCAACTAGTTTGTGGTGCTCCTATTTATTTGAAATAAGTTAAAAAGATTATCATATTGGGCATAAAAGTAAGACAAACAATTCTTTCCTCTCATAAAACATTAACCACCACTGTACGTGTATGGGTGGACGGGTGGGTCCTCACCACTGTACGTGTAAGGGTGGGCGGGTGGGTCTCGACCACTGTACGTGTATGGGTGGATGGGTGGGTCATCAACACTGTACGTGTAAGGGTGGACGGGTGGGTATTCACCACTGTACGTGTATAGGTAGACGGGTGGGTCTAATCCACTGTACGTGTAAGAGTGGACGGGTGGGTCTCGACCACTGTACGTATAAGAGTAGGAGGGTGCAAACATTTTCTCCAACCACATGAGCTACGAAGTTTCCCGAGTCATAATTAGTCAAATTATTTCATAAATTTGACCAGCCAGGGCCCTGGCTGGAAACTAAAAGAAATTTGTAATAATCAAAGGCTACTTTTACGTTGTTTACGTCTTGAAAATTAATTGTTTATCTGTTAGTAAAGCAGGACAATGATACACTAATATGGGAGGAATTTGACGCAATATTCCAGAAGTATAATGGTGACTTAACGGAATGGAATTAGTTTCACTGAGACTATTTTATCAATGATCATTAGCTTTGGCAAGTCAGCCAAGTTGTACTAAATTTTTTATCAGCTGATGTCAGTTCACATTATATTAAAACTAAACGTAGTTTTGTTTTTCTCTATCATTCAGTGATTGATGTGGCATGCTTTGTGTCTCTGTGCGTACATGTATTGTTTAAGTAAAGTGCTCCCTCAAGTTTTAACACTCTATTTGCTCAATGATTAACATTTTTAACGCATAATCATACTACGCTTATGTGTGTGATTTTATTGATGCATAATATTAGTCAGTTTGTAATAATAAACATAAAACAAATATACTTGATGAAATAATTTACATTTGTAGTACTCTACTAATGAGGATCCTTCTTTACATGTAATATATTATATTCAAGAATATATTAGTACAGGATGGTCTACATATTCAAACAGCACAGGTTTCGTTATTTAAAAAGTTCTCTTTTAAAAAAAGTTTATTTTTATTAACTAATAAACTTACGAATTTATTAGTTAATGAAAAATTAGCATCTTTGTTGCAAATGTGTAACAACAATATTATATTTCCAGGGTTAGTGATAATTTAAAAACATGTGTTTGCCTATCAAGTACCTGTTTAATAAATTATATAATATAATCTTTATCTGGAAAAACATTTACGATATTATTTGAGAAATAAATTTTAAGCACAATTATAATTCAGTGATTATAATTAAAAATATAAGTTGTTAAATATATTTGTCATTTATTTTATTTTTAACGTTTAGAAATTAAATTGTGTGACTGTTATTATATGATTCAATATTTTAGAGTCAATATATGTCAGACCTATCTACATACACCAAACGGAAGAATTCCCTAGTTCTCATAAACTAAAGGATTATATTGTATACTATAGAAAACACATTATAGTTGGTATATATTAATTTTATAAAAATGTCAATCATGATTGTTATTACAAGTTACCTTAACTCATTTATTTATAAATCTAAGTTAGCAACTGTATTATGTTTTATGAGGGAATTTTGTTTAAACATATTACAGCACACCGGAAATAATGTTCAAGTAATCCACATATTGGATAGTAACTGTGATGGAGTTAAACACCAATATGTGACGCCACTTTTATATTCGGGTAAAGTCCCTCTGCAGTAACATCTGTGTGACTATCAAATAATATCATTATGCTGATATGTATGTGAGGCTTAGAACAAATGCATGGAGCCTAAATATATTTGTCGGCATTTCCTTATAAATTATAGGTAATTCTTTCACATTACATAATAAGCTGTTATTTATTGACTATTATTTAATCAAAACTGATAAATTAGGAGTTTCTTATTGTTTTATATACTTAGGACCATCACTATAGTAAATTTTCACATAAAACAAGACACGTTACCTTCCTAAAGTCGAAAAAGATGTTTTTTCAATATAATGGTTAGAATAATTTACCAATATAAATGTTGAGTATCATAGTATTTTATTTTTTAAAACAAAAAATAAGAGAAGGAATTCTAGGAGACGAATTTGACAAAAATTAAGAAGTTAAAAAAGACAATAATGAAAATAAAATGAAAGTGATTATGAAGTCTGTGATTGTAGTATAAAATACGATATTTTATATTTCAAATCTTTCACAATATGCAAGATACCTGTTTTTCAATATTAAATGAGAAATCTGTTAAAGGTAGTGATTTTCCTTTTCAAATATATTAGGATATTAACTAAATAAAGATTAGTTTTATTTCATTCAAAATTTGCTAACACAATAGTGTTTCTATAGCTAAATAAATATAGACATTTTGTTTTATTCTAAACAATTATAAACAATGAATAAAATAAACTCTACGTGATATGGGGAACAATTTGCCAGTGAAGAGAGTGACTAACGACTGTTAGATTAATGAGGCACTGATAAATGGTGACATCACCTGTTCCTCGTACATCTGACTTGTATTTATAGTGAAATATTGCTAACGAGAGAAACATAGTTTTAGCTGATATCAACGAGCATAAGTAACACATATATTATTTCTTATCAGCTTAACACATTTTTAAATACATTGTTGTTTTTTTTTTATTTATTTTAATTTGCTTTGGTATTACCATATACAATTAAAACATATATATATATATATATATATATATATATATATATATATATATATAGGCTCTAAAGTGTATGGAAATTATTCATTCAATTTAATAAAGAGTTAGTTAATTTCAGTTACTTATAATTGCAATAGTAATAATGTGGCTAATCCAATGGTGAACGTAAAAAATATACTACTTATTATATTTGAAAACTTCAGATAATGTGTCTGTATTGAAGATACTTTTCTTGAATAATATGATGAATAAAGCTACATATAAATGATATAAGCAAACATTTTTAATAAACATTTATTTAAAATATGTTAAAATAACAGCAAATTATTTGAAAATGGTAAGGGTATATTAATATTAAGATGTAAAACTGTTTTTCAATATTAAATATGCATTACTTATTAGTGAACAAGCAGTCGTAATACTTGCTTGGTGATATATTGGATTTATAAATAATTTAAAATATAAAAATAAATTTGTAACTTATCTATGAATAACTATCATATCAGCTAATAAATTAACATTTATTAGTTGATATTTATTTTGGACAAATTTTGTTTTTTATATATTTCTGCCACTCCGACAATTAACTTTAACAAGTTCCTGAAAGTCATAAATGTGTGACATAAATGTCTGATCAGTACCATAAGCTTAGACATCTACAATTAGACTATTGACAATAAGTGTGTGTTCAGCCTAATAAAGGCAAATGTTGTACTATGATTAATATACAATTAAACTGCGGTTTGATGGTATATTTTTACTAGTAGAATTGCTAGCCATAAAAAACAATTTTACCATAGCAAAAAGTTATGTACTATATATGAAAAATTAAAAATCAATAGAATGACAGTCTGTTTTGAAATTTTATTTTTTACCTCAGATTGATCGTGACCTCTTTTGTTGGAATACTATAAATGTACTGCTCATAATTATTGGACTCAGCTGTTTATTTGCAACCATAAATGAGCTTATAAATTATCAATTTTTGTATCGTATTATATATTATGAATGAAGATGCATTTATTAAAAGAAATTTCTTCAACGTATGGCAAATTTATTGATCAAGTTTGTATGTAGTTTGCACATACTTAGACGTATGTACTTTTGTGAAGTAGATGGTTTGATGCCTCAGCCCTACGAGACAATGTAGGTAGACAGCCTCTAAAAGTTATTTGTATGCAAATTGAGAGGAGACACTTTCTCATTCTACAGGAAACTATATAGAGGTTACAAATTTATCAAGGTATTCTTTATGAATCTATGAAAGTATGCTACGTCTTTGACAATAATGTTTTTTGTGCTGATCATAGTTTTTGTATGATCTGATTTAGGATGATGTATATTTTTCTTGTAATAAAAATGATACAAAAAATTAATAAATAGGCCTACATCATTTTATTATTTTTTGTTTCAATTACGAGTATATAAATGAAAGTGATACATTAGTAATATAAACTATTTTGTCAGCTATATAACAATGTACTACTGACAAAGTCCAAAATTTGTACTCAACTATAATTCAGCCGTTCTAGCTGTACCAGTGATGTTCGCGGGCAAAACTGGAGAATCGATATAGGCATCGTCGCACGCCAGACCGCCTCAGCCCTCCTCTAGTTTTTACATCCAGTGCCTCACAATTGGGAAAAATGTAGGATGGTACAAATTTATTTTTTTAGTACGAATTAACAAATTTTTAGTATTTAACTGGGAAATACTTTTTTACTGTTTACAAATTTTTATCACTGATTATTTCCTTTTTAGTAAGATATTAATTATACATTATTTATTTGCTATTCAAAGGGGATACAGTTTAACTTGGTTATACGCCAAGTGTATCTAATTCAGTTGAGAATTGTGGTAAACGCAAGAGGATGTATTGTTGAAAGTTCACAACAGACGAAGCTCCTAAATATTCCATAATGGGTGTTCACCGGTAAAGCACTATTTGACAAATAAAATGAAAGAGAACTCCCTCGTTTGATATTTTTTGTATCCATATATCCATACAGAATTTCAAATAAATGGTGTTAATTTCGTCAAAACTCTACGTCACAGAACTTATTAAAATTTATTTTTATCCACCTGTATATTTTGAAAAATATTATACATATAAAGCCTTAATATAATCTAATATTAGATGTGTTACGTTTAATAACTGAATTCAGTACTGATGATCTAATTTAAAAATTCAAACTAAAGTTGTAGTAAGATATTATCGTTAAATTATATTGTTTGTTAAATAATGGTGGTGGATCGAACCTGTTTTATTACACTTTTTTCATTTATTTTGCTAGCTGAATTTCATGATACCTCGAGGTTATAACTAAATAAAATGTTATAACACGTAAGTTGTCAAAAAACCATTCTAATATTCTTGATCCTTTATAAGATTTCCTGGTAATAAACCATTATTATATTTTATAAATGTATATACTATAGTGCGGCACTCATTTTGAATTACCAATTCTATGTTTATACATGTAATTTACTTGTGTAATTTATAAATAATGCTCGATATAAGAAATTTTAATTTGCAATCTTATTTAAATTGGCTTTGCAAATTAAAGCTCCTAATGTAAGATTTAAGAAGGCTGATATAAAAGCTGCAAAGGCCATCGTGCTTTATAAAATGATCATCAACAATGTAACATTACAACTGCTCTATTGCCATCTAAATACTTTGAGGCTCGCAATTTTTATTTTCAGATAAAAGTACAGTCTACAATTACGAAACACAAGTAAATGCCTACTTTCTACACTATTGTTTTACTAGATGAACTTGGTTGGGGCTGCCCAACTTGATAACAGGATGTTACCCGAGTTAATTATGGATGGCTATGCAAGATGATAATCATCTGGGGCTACTAAAATTGATCACTGTCCTAAACTCTCTCATCTGTATGATGAATGGTAACAAAGAATTAACTTGTACGATATTAGGACGTTTACTATTAGGAGATATATTTCTACTTTTTGGAGAAAATATAATAAAACGCTTGCTTTTTACCCATAGACAGAAACTCCTTAAAAGATCTGTGAACAGTAGGAATAATAAAAGTTGAAAAAAAACGCTATATATTGGTTTGCCATGAAACTTAATGATTGTTATTTACAATTACATTTTATTGACATACGCTGGTCTCAGATGATCTATTTTAAAATATTAATATTGAGCCAAAAGCAAATAAAAGTGTGCACATCATGTCATTTTTTTCAGCAAAACAGCACAGTTTACTCATCTCACACGGAGTATATAAGGACTACTTTTGGGTAAGCAAAGTACAGGATCTCTTCATGAAACACCAAGAATATAATTTATGCATGAATAAAAAGTAACATATTAATAACATAGTAATTTTAAGCGTTTAAGGATTAAATTAAATTTATGTGCAAATCAGGGATAAAGAAAATATGGAGAGCACATCTAATAGTGTTCCAAATGGTTATCCTGTTAAACACTTCAAGTATCGAGGATCTAGTTGTCCAGTTTTCCAAAGCCAATTTTGTAGTGAATCTCTACTATCATTCCCTTTCAAATCCTTGAGGACAAGCATAGTAATTATTACTATGGATTTATTAGGATGTACTTTAATCTTAATGTATTTCCTACAGCCACCTTTAAGGTGATCACTGCAAACATGGGAAAGTAACATCTGTTTATTTTGTATCTGTGGTACTAATGTAATTCAATAAACTGAACATTAATGGTCAAGTAACATTGTTCGAAAAATGCATTACAGTCAATAAACGTTAAAATAATTAAGTATGGCAAATTTATAATTTGTTGTATCATTTACAATTTATGTGGTGGGTCAAGTTATAATTACTGTTTAAACTGCAACAGCGTTATTAGGGAGCATAAAGTGTTACAAGCTTTATCTCACAAAATACGGCACAAAATATGGCATTGACAGTAGTAATCTTTTCAAATAAGACAATGCAATGTTAGTTTTAATGAACCATTAATCAAAATATTACGTGTCATAAACAGTTTGCAATGTTTTAATGATAGTTTTTTAATGATATGTGATGTTTCTAGACAATATGTTTTAAATATAACTATTAATTTTTACGTTAAAATACATATATACTATAACTGCTTCATTTTTATTTTTATTTATGATTTATTACTTACGAACTTCTATAGTAATCAATAAGCAGAATTACATAAAAAATAGTTTAAATACTATGGAAAATGTGAAAAATTTATAATTGGTACAAAGTTATATAGTAAAAAACCTCACAAAGGATTTTATACTATAATATCAATATTAGGAGAAATTGTTGTTTCATGTTTTCATATGTTATTATTATCATTGAAAGCGGGGGAAGCAGAGGACAGTGTTCGAAGTAAATTAACATGAGATATATGAAAGCCAATAATGCATTCTGCAACGTCTTTATGTACATTCTAGACAGGAATACTGTCAACTAAAAATCACAAGCTGAACATTGTCATTAAAGTAATTAACATTTATATAGAACAGTCGATATATATGTTTTAGAATAACAATACCTAATAACATGTATTTCGTTTGCCTCTCATTGTATTGTAATACATTTCCAATAATTTTAACTTGTGTTTTAATAAGATTATTTCAAAGAAATAAAAAAATTCAAATCTAATTCAAGACTTCTACGTAATAAATTAAACGCAAGAAATTTAAAGGGTTATAATATGGAACATTTTATGTAAATATATTTTAGACAATCGTAAATGTTTTCCAATTGGGGTTTCAGAGCCTGCAAATTCTGACAATATCCTATCATCCTACAAGCATTAAGACTTTTGTAAAATCTAACATCATGTGAATAAAGCCTTACTAGCAACTTGAAACACAATTAACTCTGGATTGGTGTAATCATCCACTTGAGAGTGAGAGATACAGTCTATCTAGAGATTGGTGTAATTATCCACTTGAGAGTGAGAGATACAGTCTATCTAGAGATTGGTGTAATTATCCACTTGAGAGTGAGAGATACAGTCTATCTAGAGATTGGTGTAATCATCCACTTGAGAGTGAGAGATTCAGTCTATCTAGAGATTGGTGTCTTACGAATAAATAACTAAACAATATATTCAAATATTTTATGATATTTATTTACCAGCTATAATAAGATCAAAAATTGAAATTTTAAAAACATATACATAGATACAGTTGAATGCATTGAAAATAAAACGGTAGTTTATTTATGAATGCTTCTTTGTACTATTGCATATAAATATTGAAGAAAAAAGTGACTATTCCACATATTAGTAATGGTATTATTTGTAAAACTGGTTGTAATCGGTGGGCGATATCTTGTTAATTATGTCGTACTTTGTTAAACAGTAATTCATATAATGATCAAAGTAGTATATACACATAAGTGATTGTACTAAGAATTATGTAAAGATATCTTTTAAACTGAAATAACCTAAAAAATAAATAAAACCTTTCTAGCAAATTTATCACTGAGCAGTTCTTTGATGGAGAAAAATGGGTAAAGAAGATTGCCACAGACATGTCAGCGCTTGTAGTTAGTTGATTTAGTGGGATTGTGGAACGAAGAACGAGTGAGTTACAGCTGTAGTTTTGCAACCTGACACTGATTAACTAGTGGTTTAGTTACCAGTGAAGTTTATCACAAATTAATGCAAGGGGTTCAAACTTGGAGTTTACAGTAAACTTATTATATTAAATGTGTTACGTTATTTTCTCTATTTTAAATTATCGTATATTCAATGTAATGTTGTCAAGCCAACTATTTTATAATTACTGAGCAATTTTAATGAATGTTTAAAAATTTAATGAACGTTTATCAGTTTAAAACTGCATTCGGTATTTTTCATAATGTATAATGGAATATCATTAATATAAAAGATGAGCAACTTTTTAAAATATTATATACCCTCAGTTGAATATTAATACTATAGTATAAAGCCTATGTTTTGTTTAACGGATGAGTTCAGTATACAATATGATACAAATAACTTAATATGAGTGCATTCAAAATTAATTTAAATAAGATAAACAGTTATTAAAATACAAGTTTTTCTGGACATTAATTGTTTACACACCACATTTATGTTTCTGTCAACACTTTAACTGTGCTGGTCTTATGTAGTTAACGGTAACCCAATGGTTTAGGAGACTTTGGGGTCTGCTAAAGTTTACTTGTTACACAAAAGAAAAACCGAAACACAGTATCCCCATATAATCGACAAAAATAGGTATATATTATATATATTTAGTAGATATGTGTATAACTAATCGTTAGCAGGAATATATATGTTTTATTTTATCGTGTGTTTCTGTAGTTTAGACTACTATTCTTGGTTTGGTTTTGTTATTCTTACCCTGATTTTGCAACTAATCATTGACTTTAAAACTGTAGGGAGGAATAATGTAAACCTGTAATTGAAAGAAATAAAAATTCAATTGCTTTAAATATATTTTTGACATGTTCCGACGAGTTGTATTCCACTTGAAAAATGAATTTCAAATGAAACAATCAGAACAGTATATTTTCTATTTTCTTTAATTTTTAATTTGATTTCAAAGTTTGAGTATTATCTAACAATCCGAAACTGGCAAACCTTTGTCTAATGAATTGCCAGTTAAAATTTTAAGAAAAACATATAATTTCCTAGAAACAAATGAGAATTATAACTGAAATAATTTTATAAGTAATTACAATGAGAAAAACGACAATTGTGAAAAAGGTTTGGCAGTATAAAGGAAAACTAACAACTTGTATCCAACACCAATGATTTACCTCCTTAATTCTGATATACACATGAATATCACTATAATATTAATTAACAAGGAGAAAACAAAATAAGTGTAATAAAATAAACGTTATAAGAACAAAACTTTGCGATTTGTCAGAAATATGGAAAATATTAATAAGTACAAAGGATGATGGAGTTTATTACGTAGTTTTTTAACCATTAGATAGCATTTCAAAGTATTATAAATTATATTGGTTTCCCAAAAATAAGTAATTGTATTACATTCTAAGCTATCATAAAGTTTAAATAAATATTCTTACCAATTGTAAAAAGGACTTCAAAGTTTACCTTACCCAAAATTGTCTCTACATATCCATGTGTATTTCTACTAATAAAATGTTATCTCTAACCAGGACACTTTAGGGGCCATTTATCACTGTGTCATATAGTGATCTCCTATGTAAATATATCACCTTTCCTCTGAAGATTTATACTCTTCCTTAATATAAGATGTGTTATTGGTTATATAACATTAATATGAGATTATACCTGACCATTACACTTTAGGGCCCATTTATCACCGTGTCAGATAGTAATCTCCACTGTAAACATATCACCCTTCCTCTGAATATTTATTCTCTTCCTTACAGACAAGATAAGTCACTGGTAACATAACATAATATAAGGATTTCCCTGACCAGGACACTTTAAGGACCATTTATCACCGTGTCCGATAGTGATCTACTTTAAGGGACTGTTTATCACCGTGTGAGATAGTGATCTTCTCTGTAAACATATCACCCTTTCTCTGAAGATTTATACTCTTTCTTACACACAAGATATGTTACTGGTTACATAACATAATATAAGGTTATCCCTGACCAGGACACTTGGGGGGCCATTTATCACCGTGTCAGATAATGATCTCCTCAGTAAACATATCATTCTTCCTCTAAAGATTTATACTCTTCCTTACACACAAGATGTGTTACTGGTTATATAACATTAATATGAGATTATCCCTGACCATTACACTTTAGGGGAATTTTTTACAGTGTCAGATAGTGATCTTCTCTGTAAACATATCACCCTTTCTCTGAAGATTTATACTCTTACTTAATATAAGATTTGTTACTGGTTATATAACATTAATATGAGTTTATCCCTGACCAGGACACTTGGGGGGCCATTTATCACCGTGTCAGATAGTGATCTCCTCTGTAAACGTATCATACTTCCTCTAAAGATTTATACTCTTCCTTACACACAAGATGTGTTACTAGTTACATAATATAATATGAGGTTATCCCTGACCATTACACTTTAGGGGCAATATATCACCATGTCAGATAGTGATATCCTCTGTAAATATATCACCCTTCCTCTGAAGATTTATACTCCTTCTTACACACAAGATATGTTAATGGTTACATAACATAATACGAGGTTATCCCTGATCAGGACACTTTAGGGGCAATTTATCACCATGTCAGATAGTGATCTCCTCTGTAAACATATCACCCTTCCTCTTAAGATTTATACTTTTTCTTACACGCAATATATGTTACTGGACACAACATTATTTACAGAAAAGAAGATAGATATTTACAAGTAATTTTCATTTAAATAAATATGAACCCTTTTACTTAAAACATTACAAACCTTGTTAATTACACTAGGAGTTTCAATAAATATAAGTAAATATATGTTTGATTACTTTGAGTTACCTGTATCGTTTTAATAACAAACCTATCCAAAACCATAGTAGTCAATGTTTACTTGGTATTTTTTCCTTCTTTAAAATACACGTCTATATGTGTAAGAATATGTAGTTTAGGATCAGCTAAATAGTGAATTTTGTTTAGCTATCATTGTCTAACCTATCCGGCATAAAATCACTATATGTTTTAAATTTTCGCATTTAATGAAAACATAACTTAGCAACAAAAATCGCTTTGATCAATAAGTGTAATTTGATATATAACTAGTCATAATTAAAGAGTACCCTAAACAGTCTGATGAGCTGATTGGATGAATGTACTAACACCAATTTTTAAAGTAATTTAATATTTAATAAACCCTGAATAATTATTGTTGGACTATTTAATTGTATTTTATTCCTTTCAAAATAAATAAACTTATACTAATTGCTCTGACCTAACTGAAATAAAACAATTGACTTTAGGTTTAAGTACTCTATTCAGCAAAATCTCCACATTTTCAATACTGTAAAGTACATGTTTGCTTACTTATAAACTATAAATAATAAATATATAGATTTGAGGCATGAAAAAAGCAAGACGTTCCCACATCGATGATTACAGTTGATTGTAAAATAGCCGATTTCTTGAAAAACTGATTACAGCTCTAGTTGTTTTTTCTTGTTAATTTAACTGTTTCAAAATAAAACGATCGATTGGGATAATTTTGTACCATTCAATCAAAGTTTTACATATCACGGAAGAACATTGTGCAATTGATAGGATATATTATATAATGGGTTTTAAATTATGTATAGAGTCAAATAAAGACTCCCTTAAGTAAAGCAACATTTTAAATCTTTAATTCAAAGCACGCTGTCTTGAGGTATTCCCGACTAATGTTTCTTGTAACAGGTAATTAGGCAAGGTCGAAGACCTTAACTTTCCACTGAACACCTTGTTTTCTCTTCACAGTCAACATTATATATATAATTACTAAACTTCGTATCAATGATAGTTATTTTGTTTATGGTTCAGTACATTTTCAATTTCAATATTATTATACAATAATATTTAATACATCGAGAATTAATAGAAAATAGAAGTAAGTCACCGCAACTTTCATCTCATTTTACATTCAACTGTAATTATTTTACATTTATTTCATTTTAAATAAATAATTAAACTCACAATCAATATAAACGAATTTCTAAGGGAGATTTGTACTGATCTCTCAAAAGTTAACACGACTTTGTTGGTGAAAAAAATGATTGTTTGGTCAGTTATTCTATTGATGGGTTAACAAATTATTTCAACTAATTACCTCATGATAGTAAGGATATATATTATATGTACTTATTATACGTATATATTATATGTACTTATTATATGTGCTTATTATATGTATATTATATTATATGCATATATTATATGCTAATCAATTATTTGATAATTTGTGTTAGAACTTTAGTAATGAAAAAAACTGTTAAATTCGAATGTATTTGGTTTCTGTAATAATAATATGGTAAATAATTTTAAAATAATTTACCTTGAATTTAAAAATTTACCCACTAACCCTCCCTTACTCGTACAGTAGTATTAACCCACCCATCCTCCCATAAACGTACAGTATTATTTACCCATCCATCTTCCCTTACACGTACAGTGGTATTGACCCAACCACCCTCCATTACACGTACAGTGGTATTGTCCCACCTACCCTCCCTTACACGTACAGTGGTATTTACCCACCCGCCATTCAAATACAGTGTTGTTGACCCACCCTCCCTCTCAGACATACAATGTTGTTGGCCCATCCGCACACCCCCCTCACAGACATACAATGTTGTTGACCCACCCGCCTATAAACAAACAGTATTGCTGATACCCTCCCGCCCTCACAGACATAGTGTTGTTATAGGTATTCACTAAGTAGGGTTCTATCTACATAATTGTATATGGTAATTATAATTCTAGATATGTAAATAAGATACATGCTGAAATATTTAATAAATAAAGAAAACAGTGTTTTTAAGTTTAAAATAGTCCTGCATCTACTTAGATATTCCACTCGTCTTCTCCGCTTATAACTGAAATACTTTTGGCACAGTTTTCAAACTTACCTCAACTTTTATGATACTATTAGCTATAACTTTTATTAAAGTAGTTGTAGGGAATGTTAAATATGATATGTCTCGTTATTTTTTAAGTGAAGATGTAAGATTTGACTTTTTGTTACATTATTAGCATTAAATTAATACCCAGGTCATCTTGTTAGACTAACTGATAAAGTTAGAACTTGAAGCTTTGCAGCTTATCTTAAATCTAATTTAACACTGGATTTAGGTATTTATGGGATTAAAGGGATTGTATGTCACTAAAGGGGTTTTAACAAAATCACAAAATCACGTACAATACGCAAAGTAATATAATATATCTAAAATATATGTATATAAAATAATTGTAAAAAATATGGTTACAAAATATATATGTATATAAAAAATATTTATAAACTAAGGGGAGAAGGTCGCCAAAAACCTGAAAGAGGCCTTCTCCCCTTATTATTAGACTATTTTGACAAACAATAATATTGAAATAAACAAAATTTCTAGAATGTATTTCACTTTAATTTTTTTATAGTGACCTCGTCATAGTAACTGGAACAGTTTAATGACACTAATTTGTTAGCTTTGCAAACAAAATAATATGTATTATATAAATTAATGATCAATAACAGTTATTCCTCTTATAGAGTTAAGCTCAGAGCGTAGATTATTGCGTAGTATTTTACATTAATATGTCATGTTATTGTGATTTGTGTTTTGAATAAAAACTGTTTTCTACAAAAGAAAGTAGAAACAATAGTTCTCCAGGTCCAGTGCAATGATAACAGTAAAAATGTCTACTATGTTCCTTAAATCGGAATTAACTTTAAACATTTCTGAAATTAATAAAGTATGTCCATTATATAAAATAAATAAAAAACCAAATACGAACCAAATTTGTGCATAGCTGTAAATTAATAGGGAAATTAAAAAGCTATAAAATATAACAATTATTTTATTTTACAAAATAAATCATTCTTGTGTGAAAACCATACATAAATCTATTTAGGTCCACCACAAGCATTTTTTATTGCTCATACAATACACAGTATCTGCCAAATAGCTCAAATTGTCATTGATAGGTAGGAGAACTCTAGGTATCCGAGTTGGATGGTGGCCGGGATAAGTGTAATCAGAGTAAAGGAACTGTGAACGTTAGGATTACCCGTTAGCTTAAAACAATACTGGTGCTTCAAACGTTATTACAGTACGTAGAAAAGTAACTTGTACAACAAAACCAAATTATTGGTAAAATTAATATTACTTAATTGTTTTCTTAAATCATTATTTACCTGCCAAATTCCTTATAAATATTCACAATGGAATGATTCGTTTTCCATTGAAATGTTATTGAGGATAAATAACCGCAATAAAATATAAGTTTTAATAAAATTTTTATTTCTTACTATATATTAGTATTTAGTATAATGTACTAGTATAAGAAAACTATAGATTGTCTTATAGTTCTAATTTATCATATGTTTGTTATGTAATTAAGAAATTCGACTTATTAATATTACATTTTATTTACTACTTTGAACTTCACTCTTAATTCTTTTTTTATATTGAATCCTAAACTAATTTAATTTACAAATAATCGGTTAAATGGAAAAGTGTATTATACTACACCACTTCGTACCAGTGTTTCTGTGGTGTAAAATGCACTTCCTAGCAGTAATATATTATATACTGAAACACATTTCCTCCATGCAAATGTATTGTATCATTGATTAATTTTATTAAGATTCAATACGTCATTTGACGTAATTAATATTAGTATGGTTACTACATATGTTTTATTGGTTATTGGTGACACTGATGATCAAATAACGTTTGCATGGAGGAAATGTGTTTCAGTCATTAATATATTACAGCTAGGAAATGCATTTCACACCGGAGAAACACTGGTTGGAAGTGGCGTAATGCTAATATCTGATGGAGTGACGCTTCCATTATTTGAAGACATGACGTCTTCTACCCACGTTGCATATCAAATATATCGTATGGTTTGTTGTCTGCTATCATTTGTTAATTTCAAAAAGCTGCAATGTATATTTGGATCCATGGCATGTAAAAGTCATGATGTCATATTAATTAACGCTAAATCCAATCCAACTAGCTATTTAAGACTTGCTACTATGATTCTGTTTATGTTGGCTAATCCTTCCGTACGTATAAATGAAGTCATTTACTTTGCATTTTATGCATTGTGCGAATAGATCAAAGCTAAAACAAAAGTGCCAGATTCCCAAAAAGTTTTACACATGGAAACAATACACTGCGTGTTAGTTTCTATGAGCAGTGGAGTTAAGCATTATCATAGAAAGTGTAGCCTATTTTATATTGTGGTTCCTCTAATGATAAATGTAAAGATTATATAAACCCTAACCAAATATTATTTAATTTACTTCCTATAAAATTATATCCTGTATCCAAGATATTTGCCTGATTGATATAATACTTGAGCCAAATTGTGATGTCAATTTATATTAAATGAATGTTAACTCAATATGATAGAAATTATTTTTCATTTAAAAGATTTTTCATGTTAAAAACAAAATAACATGAGAAATCCTATATGAGAAACAAAAAAAAATAAGAATTGAAAGTAAAATTCTACTTACCCAGACACTAAATTAATCATATGTTATGTTATTTTCATCTGTTTTGTTTTTATAATTGTTCATTTATTATAGGTTATATTATTTACACTATGAAGATGGTCTAAGAAGCGAAACCGGTCATGTATTATTATAAAAAAAGAATAAAAGAGTACTTAATTATAGTTATTTTTCAATTTATTAAACTAGTAGCCCTAACTTGTGAACCAACTTATACATGGAGAAAATAATATAATAAAAAAAGCTAATAGTAATAAACATTCCATGCTGAATTTTCAATTGTTTGCTAAATATGTTTGAACCTTAATGTACAATACATGCTTATAGTTCCACCTGTGATATACATGATACTATCCCATGTATATTAAATAGTTTTACATTTTACAGTTTTAAAGTTTTTTAAGGGGCAATGTACATTTCGACTACTAAAAGTTATAATCTGGCAAATTAATACACATTGCACTGATAAAGTACTTAATAAACGGTTAAGATCAAATTATTTTATTGTTATTTTACCAATGTGTACTGTTTATCTTTTGTTAAAAGTATTATTATACAAACATTGATTAATTTGATCTAGCTATTTAGCTAAATGTAAGTATATTCACATTTCTAGCAAAAACATGTGCAATTGCTTCTAATGAGAACATTGTTACAAATTAATTCCGTTATACACGGTGAGTGATATTCTTGAAAATTTGCCAATGGCGAAATACGTTATTAAATCTGAATCTCGCTAAATACAGTATTAATCTCCCCTATTACGGTGAAAACAATGTCACTGCCTCCTACAAAAGATTACCTTGGGCTGTGACGTCAGATAATGACAGTGTTTGCTCTCAGCTAATTAAATTATCTCATTGAAGTGTTTCGACTCATAATTTATCAAGAAGATTAAAACTGTTGATGTTGTTCTCTGAAAGGAACAGTAAAATATTGAAAAGTGTAGCTTTGCATACACTTTTCCTCATTGAAACTTAATAACATTGTTTTATGAGAATTGTAATATAAATCAGATCATAATCTTGTCAGTTACGCTTATTAAACATAAACCAAAACTAAATAGTACATAGACCGAGATGTTTGAAAGAGACGAAAATTCTCCCACCAAAGTTTGTCTGCAGTGGAACATGCTGGCAGAGACTGTCTGTCATCAGGGAACTGTGCGTAGTGAGACAGAATCTGACGCACGACGCACATGCACTGTTTGCACGCCATTTTCCGTGGTCTTAGACATACTTATCACTAATCTCTAATTATAATTAATCGCTTTAGTGTGAGAGTTTATTTAGGGGTTATTTATGTGAAACTAAGGACTTTTATGTTTTATTTCTTGTATTATTTTTAATTTTTCTCTATGTTACTTACAAAGTATTGGATCTTCTCTTATATTATTTGTTTATGTATTCATAATACTTAGGATCAAATATTTAAATAACTAAATCCACCATATTCTTTACGTCACAGAATCACAAAGTAATGTTGAACTTACTAGTTATTTTTGTTAAATAATTCAATATCTTTATAGTTTATAACAATTCTAAAAAAAACACTTAAATGTTTATAGTATTTTATGCATTTCTCATTCTGAATGTCTTTCATTATCAACTTTAAAATACCTTAATACACCCTTTTCAAACTGTACTTTAGATTACCATGAGAATTTTAAGAAATATGTGTTCCCTAAACACGTTTCTTAGTGTTTCCTAGTTTTTAGAAAACATTCGTTTATATTATACAACCTTTTTGATTTCAAGCCCGCTTCCAATATATGTAGAAGAATATAAAATTACTTTAAAATGGCCCCATGCATTTTTTCCTTGTTTTTTTTTCAAAGATGTTTATGAGGTTCATATAATATCAGATAATACATGTCTTCTAAATCAGTTTATCCAGTTTGTTACATTATTCAGATCATTAATATAATAGAACAAATACAACATTCTCTAAATCTTAGATATTCCTATTGAGACATATTTATTTATTTCAGCGTAACCAATGAGGGAGGATAGCTACTAGTGAATTCATTTATGGAAGGACTGGTTAAGTGTGAGGTCGGGGAGATGAGAGTACCGGAGTTACGAGTGGTGGCTGGAGGAGCCTGTTGCTAGATGGTGGATTGCGTCACCTTAGAGGGAGTTTGGCCACTGATGAAGTCCTATATTAAAGTATTGGGTAGGTGTGAGGTTAGACTGATAAGATAAGTTGTCTAGTGTTCGATCTAGACGATTCTGGTAGTAAATATTGAATGAAGGTGCAGTTTCTTTCAGGTTCCAACCCAGCCCCAAACCTGTGGGCTGGGGGGGGCCTTCCAAGGCTAGCATAAGCTACGTGACCCCATTTTATCCACCCTTAGACATATATGCACGACATTACATAATGAATTTGAGTTCTATTTTTTTAATACTCTTTTTTAATTAGAACACTTAGGAAACCACATTCGTTTATTATTTTGTATATTCTATGGATAAATTTAACAAACAAGAATGTTTTAACTTTAATACTGGTACTTTACATTACATCCCTATAAAAGGCAAATACCACTAACTCACTGACTCATTCACTCATCGCTGTAACTAAAAAGGTACTAAGCCTACGAAGTTGACATTTTGTAGTTTCAAAGGGCTTAGATTTTAGATGTGCAAAAAGAAGGGATTTTGAAAAATGTTTAGTACCACAAAAATGTTAAATGCCACAAACAGCGTTTCTCTAAATGGAATGTAGCCGCTAAATGAACGGTTCTACAGCAAAAATAACACCATTTTCTGTACCTGATTTGAGACGATCTACAATTTTCGCCCCATGACTTTTTGCTGGATCACCTCCTTCATCCATAGGTAGTGCTAGATTTTTGATTTGTGCGTGTAAATAAAATTGGTTTCTTTATTTACACTATGTAAGAGTAGACCTACAGGTTTTTCTACACTATGAAACTTGTTATTTAGAGAACAAAATGTTTTCAATATTTCAATCGGAAAATTAACAAAAGCATGCAGAGCCAGATCATAGGACATGGCTAAACACGGTGAGAAACACAATATTTTATTGATTCAGTCGGATATAGTACTTTGTGCTCCCTAAAAGTAGCCTTACAGATTGTTCTAGACTATGAATCTTTGTTATGAATCGTTGAAAAACTAAACAAATATTCAAGAATGAGGACGGAACATACTGGAGAACTAACTACTCGACACACATTCAGCGCACTATTGAACCCACCCGCCCACCCATACACGTACAGTAGTAATGACCCACCCGCCCACCCATACACGTACAGTGGTAATGACCCATCCGCCCACCCATACACGTACAGTGGTAATGACCTATCCGCTCACCCATACACGTACAGTGGTAATGACCCATCCGCCCACCCATACACGTACAGTAGTAATGACGCACCCGCCCATACATACACGTACAGTAGTAATGACCCATCCGCCCACCCATACACGTACAGTAGTAACCACTGTAGGTATACACCTACACGGGTGGGTGGATCAATACCACTGTACGTGTATGGTTGGGTGGGTCAATACCACTGTACGTGTATGGTTAGGTGGGTCAATACCACTGCACGTGTATGGTTGGGTGGGTCAATACCACTGTACAGTGTACGTGTATGGTGGGGTGGGTCAATACCACTGTACAGTGTACGTGTATGGTCGGGTGGATCATTACCACCGTACAGTGTACGTGTTTGGGTGGGTGGGTGGGTCAATACCACAGTATATATATGGTAGGGTGGGTCAATAACACAGACACACCCTAAATTAGCAGCACCTAAAGGAGAGGATAAGTTAACAAATTCCTTTTTCTGCCAGTAAGCTTATAGACGTCTTGAGGGGTGAGTGACGAGTCAGCTGATCGCTGGTAGCTTTCTCTAACGACGAAGTGGCAACACTGTCCGATCCAGTGTATTACACACACACTGGTGTGTAATAAACTGGTCAGTGTTGTCACAAATTAAGCAGTGAGCGCTTTGCGAGCGCCCACCCGAGCGTTGGGACCACTCCAGTGTGACTAAAAGCCTCACAAGTCACCCGACTGGAAGCGGTATTATGATAATTTCATACAGATTTCACTAAACAATTAAAAATTGTGCGTCGCTGCCGCCACTCCAACAGCCCCTTCCAACCACTAATACACTGCAATGCACACACTACACTAATTTCACACAATGCAAGTATAAAATAGTCTACCCCTACTATACTGTAACAGTTTCTTATAAAATGCTATAATACATCTTTTATGACACTTGTGTACCTCACTAGCGGTGGATGGTGAAGTATTGCTAGTGGTGTAGGGTTCGGTAAAGTATCAAAGCCAGTATGGGGGAATCAGTGGCTTTGGCTAGGTAGTTCTGATTGAGTTGGTTGAGGAACTGACGCAAGGGGATATGGAACAGAGTGTAGAGGTTTTGGGAGCTGTGGTCGGGATCCAGGTGATAAACTAAGCGCATGGCGCGTCACTCGGTTATCATTACCTTAGAATACATTTTCATAACAAAGCAATGTGAACAAACAGCACTTTTTTATAAAGAATGATTTTTGATGTCAATCTATTTTTTTAACTGGCTATTGGGCTATTAATAAATAGTTCTTTCTGAGCAAAGTCGAACTCAGATAATAACAATGACTACACTCGTTCATTTACATTCATCAAACTCATTCACACCTCATATTCGCCCATATATCTACGATCGGCGTCTTAGAGATGAACAAAGAATTAATAATACCTTATCTGGCAAATCTAATAAAAAATAACTGAACAACACTTACCCATCCACACGAACAACATGTGAATCATCCATTTCACGAAAGGCACAATTTTAAAGTTTTTTCATGACAGCAACCTAACCTGTAATCAATGAAAGCACATGCCAAACTGTTTATTAGGTTTAAATGACTGAAAAAAATGCTGCCTCTAGTGCCAGTTGTCAAAACCACTACATATCATGGTTATAGTACAACACTGTCACTGATCCTTCTGGAAGGATGTCAGTGCCAACTGGGTTATACTTGACATCAGCTGTTCTAAATTGGATATTAGATTAAACAATTGTTTTTCGAAAACAATGTGTTTAGTTGATTTTGTAGTGTTCTTGATTTTGTTGAAAGTTTTACTTATATTTTGATTGCAAGACTTTAAACTGACAGCCTGCTGCACATTTCGATTATATAATCAAAATCAATACTATGACTGGTGAAGCGTCATAGTATTGATTTTGGACTAACACCTGGGTGGAGTTAGTCCATTTATATACTTTAAGGTACAAAAAAATCCCTCATTAGTAATTGACACTGAGCAAAGTTCAAAATTTAAATATATATATATGATGACTGTTGCTATGAATGACTCAGCAGACCAGCCTGAGTAATAAATAACACACTTGATGACAGGATGTTGATGTCCTGTCAGGAAGCTGTAAAATAGATAACGACAGAAAACAACACTGCAATATTTCTGCTGACGGTGAGTGTGATGATGTTGCTATCGATCTGCTGTAGAGTTGAGAGAACAGGGAAGGGTACATCACGTCGGTAATACTATCCATAAAGTGCCTTAATACAAACTTGTATTTTAGCTGAACAATTACTACACGTTTTTAAATACAGTAAACAATATAATAATATGTAACCAGTTTTTTGAATAATCTTCTCCAATTATCTCAGAATTTAACTGTGTCAGTAGATAATAGTGAAGCAAACTTGTCCATTAAAATTTTTTGCTTAATAAATGTCTAAATCATGAATACTATTTTATTGAAGCAAGTTGCAATTTTCCATAGCAAGTTACAGTTGATTGGAACTGGGATATAAATAATTCTGATTTAGTACAATTAATGAATATATATACATATTTTTTTAAATACCAAACAATGTTTTTTGTATGAGACATCTACAACAATGTTTTGCCTTTAAAACAATGGCCTGATACATTGTGTTGTGACTTAATTTTGAAACAGTTGTAAGTGTAGCATTATGAATACATAGAGGATAATAACCACTGGCATCGAGGAATTATAATTAATTACACAGTAGAGTGAATTTAAAAAATACGTTTATTTTACTATAAAAAAGCTAATTAATAACAATTACAATACACGACTGAAACCTGAATGAATACAGTAGATTTTAATATTACAAAACTTTCAATCACTATACATAATATTGACACTGTATTCTAAGAAAATATATTTTAAATGACACAATTATTAGAATTAAAATGTAAATGATTGAATAGTGTTCATACTATGTAAAAAAATTTAATTAAAAATTATTAATTAGGTGTTATAGAATCACTATGTATGTAAGGAATATTCTTCTAGTCATAATTAATAAAGCAAATCAATAATTAAATATTATAGTATTATGTACATTTATTTTAAATTAATAAGTGCTAAACACTTTCCTTTAAATCAGTTTCAAACTGAAATAGGTAACATTTGTAGGTTATTTTAGTTTCAGCTTTTTCAGAGTGGTGACCAAACAATGTAGTTTTTGAACCCAATTTCAGAGTTTTTAAGAAAAGAGTCTTTTAATGTTGTTGAATATTTTAACTAGTAACATTCGACACATTTAAGGATTTGTTATCAACTGCAATGAAAACCACCACTAGTTCCTAAAATAAGTTGAATTAAAGAGTTTGTGATATTATATTTCTAAGCAATACTCGACTTTATTTAGTGATACGCTTTTCATGTGTAAACCCAATTCTAATACATGACGTAGTTACTATGAAATTTAAGAAACACTTTCTTTGATAACTCAAGAGACTGTACTTTCTCCAGTACAACTTCTCTCATTGATAGCCTCACTCAGCACATCAACATACATTTGAGTCATACAGAATATAATACGATCAGAAAATACATGAACAATTAAATATTTTACATCACTGTATTATTAAAGCTTTTGACATATTGATAGAAGCCAACATGTTTAAAATATCAATGTTTGTTTGTTTTATTGTAATCAGTTATTATGATTTGAAATGAACATGATACTCCAAAACTAACATAAGATGATTGATTAGTAAAACTGTTTTAAATGTTTAAAACTACACACTAAAAATATCCAACATTTAAAATGCATGTATAAATCAAAATGCTCATGCTAGAAGATGTAAAATACACTAGTAATGAATTATAATAGTTATATTTGACGATAAAGGTTTTTTCTTCAAGGCCATAATATCATATCGATTGTCAATTACCTAAGTTTATGAGTTAAGCTACAATTTAAAATACAACTTTCGATAAATATTGGCATTTATCAGCAAGTAAAAAATGTTTGCTGATAGATTCAGATAGTTCAAATGCTTTTTCATTGACACCTTTCAACAGCTGGTAGTAACAGAACAAACCACATATTGTATTTGAATTTTTTGCAGTTAAAGTCCAGCCGATAAATTAAACCTTTTTTATTTTAAAATTAGTACTAATGTTTTTTTTAATTATTATATGGTTTATTGTTGACTTATTATGTATGAAACGGTAGTATGCATATCACTACTGCTAATATAATACGAATCTAAGTTTTTATCTATATAATACAAACGAATATATACTGCTTGCTAATATTTAGCATACAGCGAAATTATCAGAATGTATTTGTGTGAAAAAGGTGATAGAGAAGGCTTCTACTGACGATGGCAGTTTTCATTTTACCTCATTATAAAGTGTCACGTATCAGTATGTTGAATATCAGCTTGCTAAATTTCCTTATGAGATTTTAGTTTGTGAATAAAATTTACTTGTAGTGTAAAATCTGTTAACTTACCAATGTTGTATATTTTTTTTACTAATTTTAAATAAAATACGTTTAATGGACAATTATATTCTTTTTTTAATTTCCAAGACCTATAGTAACATGTTTCGGAATGTGTGTTATAACATGTTACGTTTGTGGTAAACTTGCACTTGTAAAAAACATAATAACCTGTTAAAAATAATTAATAAAGTTGTATAATGGATTTCCTTGCATAGAATTATCCATAAAAACTGTTTCAGGTGTGATATGAGAAACGATCTATTGATTACGTAACAAAGTTCAAACTATTTATCAAACGTATTTATATTTCTCACAGTAAAACATCAGCCAATATTTATATTCGTTATGTTTAAACTAATACACAATTAAACACAACAATATATTGAAGTGGTTACAAATTCATGAAGTACAGTGTTACATTTACTTATCTGTTATTTTTACCTGTAGTTGTAATTTTCAAAGCCCAACAAAAGAGTACTCTGGATGACGGTTTCAACAGAGAAAACACAACCTTGCGTTGGCATAGTGTTGTTATTTAAAGTCAAAGGCACACAAAACATCGGTATGATGGGAAACCATTTGAAATAATGGTTCTAGTTGTGCGTGCCTATCTTCGTTTCATATTAATTATTTAATGTGTACCCATAACATCAACCATAATATATGCTATTAATAATAACATTAATCATGGAGATTGTTATGGTTTATTTCTCTTTTTAAATTAGTGATTATAATATTAGAAAATACATAAATTATAAGTTTACTTTCAGGAAAAAATCAAGACAAATGATCATCGAAAGAGTTTTATTGATCAATACATCATAACTTTGATGTTGGTTGATTGATGATGGATTTTCTTAAATTAATGAACACTTATTTGTAGGTTAGGTACGAACTGAATTTAACCAAAAGATAAATACGACACTTTCAACGTAAACATATACATCATCGTAATATAATTAAATGTTTAGATATTGTTATGATACAGTAAACTCATCCTTTGAGATGCATGCACTGAAAGAGGGAATAGAGCATTGATGAGCAATATTGTAATCTATTCGTGCCTAACAGACCACGCAAAGGAATTCTCAAAGTGGTTAACTATCCATGATTTGAAACACTTTTGTCACGTAATTAGTAGTTTAAATCTCTTATCTTTATAGTAGTAACTTAACTCGATTTATTGGACACTTTATAATGGCTATAACATTGCTGTAGTCGAACTGTTGACATTAAGAAACCTGACGAGGCGGTTCACAGTAAATAACAAAACAAAATATAATTGTCTGTTTAAACCATAAATATATTGACATTCAATTTATATATGACATAAATATATTGAGATTCATTAAATTGACAACTGCTTATATAACTTTACTTCTGTTGAAATGGTACGTTATCTTGCTTATTATTTCCTATATTATGGGCCCCTTTAAATGAGATTAGCTTCTGTATGATGGTTTTAAGGGTGAGGAATACAAAGAGGGTTTTTGTCAGAGAGCATTTGTTTTTTTTTTAATTTGGCTATTATTTTTTATATTTATTACTATTGTTATTGTTTACTTTGAGTGCTTATCACTTGTGCAAGTAGATTTTTTCAGATCAAGTAATGTTATGTTATCGTATAGAAGTTATCGTATTTAGTCCCATATTCAAGTATAAGTTGTTTATAAAATCAGGACGTCAAATGATTGACTCATTCTTTGACAACTAAAACGCTTCCATATTATATTAAAATGAGTGTGTAAAGATTAGGTATTTTAACTGTATTTAATACATGAAACTCTTGAAGTGAACTAACTACTACTGTATTGTTAAAACAACCCTTAAATAATGAAGCAAAGATTCAAACTAGGTGTCATTAAAGTTAGTCGGGTGATGAGGTTAGACACAAATAAATACATATTTTGTATCAAAAAGAATATTTGTATTTGATGGAAAACATTTTAGATCGTTCAAATTTACGTTGAACTACGTCATGCAAAAGGAAAACCCGTGTTCTTGTTTATAAGGAGTATTGCTGATCTTTAAACTTTATATATAATATATTTAGAAGATTAATTTTAAAGACATGATATTGTTTTAATGGTTTTGAATATAAACCTCTCCAACTTATATTAATCAATCTATCTTTTAGTGTCATTACAACTTTTGGAGTGTTTTAAATGTTGGTTTTTAGTTTAAGTGTGTTATGTAAATATTAATTCTTATTTAATATAATAAATAATTGGACTATTGTACAAATATTTCTTACTTAAATTTAATTTACTTATATAATAGAGAATTTTACGTAGAAACTATCAATATTTTCCTGTTCCTAATATGTTGTTAGTACAGTACTTCGCGTTGATATTAATTTAAATAAATCCAACATGTACAAATGATTGTTACAGTGTTAATTATTTTACAAATAAACTTTTTAAAGAAAAACTTCATTCGTACATTTAAAAACTCAATCTTACTTTATATCCTAAAAATACCAAATAAACTATACAAAATCAATTATAGGTGGGAGTACCATTTTACGTGTATGGGTGGGCGGGTGGGTCGGTACCGTTTTACGTGTTGTGTGCTGGGTAACTGGTAGGGCACTAAGCATGTTGTGTGCTGGGTGGGTGGGTGGGCATTAAGTGTATTTTGTGCTAGGTAGATAGAAGGAACTTTCATTGGGTCTCAGTAAGGACGTGTCTCCGCCTAAGCCTCTGTGTTAGTCGATTGTGCCACGTAATACAAATATAATCATTTATTTTGATTTTTTCTTTAAAAGTGGTAACTTACTACTAAAAATTAAATAAAATACATTACTAATTCCCAAAACCCATCACAACTTTGGGTTGAGTTATGTTTTTCTACCATCGGCCCCAATTATATAATTGGGATATTATATGAAGTGAAAAGAAATTTGTTCATTTGTGTGAATAATAATTTACATCCTATTTGGTGATAAATGACTTGTATTTGAAGTTTCCTCTTGTGAGTTCGTTTGGTCATCCATATTCTATTTGGTGACAACCCTTTCGACCTAACTCTACAGTGTTCTTTTGTGAGTTGGTTTGCACACATATACCCTCCTTAGTGGCAACTCTCACGCAATTACTCTGCAATGTCCTCTTGTCTGTTGGTTTGCTCATCCAGTAAACTGACCTTATCTAGTAATTTTCGTCCCATATTGAGAATAATAAGAATAATTATATCACCAATCGTCTTACATCACTTATTGATAAGAAAATCAATATTGTCAGCTGTCTTCTTGGACTGCTATTGGGTAGACATCGCACAAAACTTCGTGAGAACGATAACAACATTCTCATATGTGGTGCTGGACTGCTCTTAGGTTGACATTGTACACAACTTCGTGAGAACAATAACACCATCCTCAGATGTCGTGGTTGAATGCCCCTAGCTAGTCAATATAGATAGTTTTGTGTCAGCAGGAGCTAAACATTTATTTCACAAATGTATTGGTTGTCAAATAATATTTGTTATTAAATATGTTGGGAGAGCCGGTGGCCGAGCGGTCTAAGGTGTCAGGACTTTAAGCTTGGGTCAGAAATAGAGCTGGTTCGAATCCGGCCAATACTGCAAGATCTATTAGTAATATTCACATTCTACTATACTGGTTCACTCCCTTACTCTGTCTTATTAAGTCCCTAGCACAGATCAATAGTCTAGGGGTTGGCCTCTCCTTAAAAAATAATTACATGTATTCTTAATATACGTCAAAAATTAACGCATTTTAAATGTAACGTAAATCTGTAGAGTATTTTTATTTAAGTAATTGGTTATTTTGAAATAATTATTGTAAATATTATTCAATATATTTTATTTACTTATTCACTATTTAATTTTAAACATAAATTTAATTAAATTCTTACTTAAAATAAATATTTTATTTAAAACGCTAATGTCTCATAAATTGGATGTTTTATTTATATAATCGTTATAGTAGTTACTTATGGTATAGCAAATAAGTTTAGTATCAACATCTTTTTTGTATACGAAAAATTATATGTTTCTTAGTAAAATAACATTACAACAAGTATTTAAGACATTTTTACGTTGTAAAGCTTAGTGACATACCTTTACAAAATTGTAGCCGAGATTCACATATATTTTTGTATTTTTTATAAACAGCTATTGAAACATCTGGTACCAACAGTCATGCATGCATCACAAATATAATAGAATAAACATTCTATACAGTCTGAAATAAATATACACGTTTTAATTTATACGTTAAAATCTATGTATAGTCATAATACGTTACTTTTTTTAAATAATTAAAACTATTTAGTACTAGGCCTATATTTATACAAATTATTAATAATTATACCTCTTTTACAAACATTTTTTTAAGAGACAGACGTTTTTGTACTAAATCAAAATTTACTATATAACTAGTTTTATTTATTAAAATTGTTTATTTTTCTACCATTTTACCGAAAATCTTCAAGACACATATTAAAATATAAAGTATTTTTAATAAACAAGTTAAATTTTTTAAGATATAATATAGTGAATGGTAAAATAAAAAGCACTCTTATAAATTAAGAAATAGTTTTATATTAAATAGTTAAATTTTACTACACAAAGATTTGTAGTTATTCTTTAGATTGCCCAGTTAATTATTATTTTGTATGATGGGGACAATACAGTTTGTGATTTGATAATAGACATTACAACTGAATAAATTACCAATAAACAGAAATCTAGTTAATTATATGCCAATAGTCTGAACTATTGGACAGTTATTATCTCTCGGAAATAGCAGATTAACTATTACTGAATTTTACAGATAACTCTGTTTAGTTAAGTTTATATAGTCATTTTAACTCATTTTATAATCTGTAAAATTTAAATTTTCACAGTTCTAACAAACATTCTTAGAATGTCATTGATATATGATAACAACAATGTAATTTACTGATAGATGGCAGGGGTATTATTATTTAAATAAAACTACATTGAACAATTATTAACGATACCACTACGATTCCATAACCAGCAATTAATCCATTTTTAGAGTATATAGCAAAAGTATGTCATGAGATGTGTTTTATTTTCTTATATTCGATAAAAATTTACGTTATTCTAATATGTTTACATTAAAGTTTATCATTTCAGCAGTAAGATCTATATTTTTCCATAAATAAGTAAAATTTAAATAATTGTTTACTAAATAATTTTATTTTACTGTAGAAAAATTAATGGCTGGTGCCTGGATATTTGATCTAGTCTTTTAAAATCGTACATAACTGTATCCTAATATACTATATTATATATGTTTGGAATCAAAACAACGATGAATGAAGACTGATAATCTCATTTATCATTTATACATTTTAGAAAGTTCACAATCATACTTTAAAATTTTTAACATGGCCTTCAAATCTTAGATATGGAGAAAACAGATGAAATAAATAAAATTTACCTTCCCAAACATTACTACCTGAAAATTATTATATCGAGGCCTTCTGAAGTTGACTGTAAAGAACAAGTAAAAGTTAACCAAGTAAAAGTTAACAAGAGCGTGTTGTATGAGTCACGCGCCTGTCCAGACTTGAAACTCCGATTACGTCATCCTGTGTAGTATTGTTAAACTGGTTCATTTATAAAATATATGTTACGTGAGGCCACATATTTACATATGAAAAGAAATACTAAAAGGTATGACATTAAAAAAAGGTATTCTCCATATTATTAACTATGACTGATAGACAATATTTGTACATTTACAATGCGTTTAGAGAAACAATCACAACGTTTCGACAGCCATAACAAACTCTTGTCCTTATCAGGTGTTCCTACTAAATTAACCTACTTTTAAAAATAGTTTTTCCCTTAAACCATACTTATATTATGGTTGACTGATAAGAAAGTAAATTTTTCTTGAAAACTATTCAACTTAACTGAACTATTCAAAATATAAAACACAATATGACATAAAAAATACAGAATATGATAATGTTCAATAGTAATGGAATATTTAAATAAAAATGTTCAATGGTAATAGCCTGCTGACTGCAGGTTATTAAATAGACAAAATATTCAGCTTATCCAATTATCTCTCCAACTCCACCACGGTTGGGACGACTGGATTCTACGCACTACCACAGTCACGAGGGTCAAGGACGAACTGAATACTAGTGGCAAGCCGATCCGTGGTGAGAGGTGGGGAAACCCCCTCCATATGATGTCTAGGTGGACTGTGGAAGGTAATTGGGAAGGGGTTGTTATTGGAATTGTTTGAAATATTTTTCAGACTTTAAGGTAAGAACCACCTCCAAGCGGATCTAGTGGCACGGGTGGTCCGGGGGGGGGCTGAAGGATGCTGACCGTGTAAATTGCTTATATTTTGTGTCCTAAGTTTGAACGTTGTGAGTGTTCTGGGACGTGCCTCCAAGGTAGTATTCCTGAGGACAAGACATATTCCCGATTGGATAAGTTGAATATTTTGTCTATTTAATAACTTGCTATATGTTTTGTTGAACAGGTTCATATTTTGTATTTCACTTTGTGTTTTATATTTTGTATAGTTGTGCTATGCTTGTGCATCTTGAGTTAAGAATACTTGACTTTCTTAACCGTCAACCATATACATATATATATATAATAAGTGTGGGTTAAAGGGAAAAAATAAAAAGAAAACTAGTTTTCTATGTAGGCTAAGAAAGTAAGTACGCCTGAAAACGACAGAAATTGTTGTACCTGTTGAAACGTTGCTGCTTATTTCCCTAAACACTTGAAGCAATGGAAATCTCTAAGTATTATCTACCACTCATGAACGATCCAATGCTATCGAATAAATTTCAAGCAACAGATATTAACCAGTTCTTAAAGGGATATCTAGTAACATATTAAGATAATTGTTAAAAAAGAAGTTGGAAGAGTTTTAGTACACCCTTAAGGGTGAGGAGACAGTAATAATTTTGTTTTTAACAATGTATCTTACTTTTTAATATTATGAAAACTAACAAATTAGCATTTTACTTCTTAAACACAACCATCTGGCTGGAAAATTTAAAAAATAAGTTGAAAAATAGATACTCTTGATTCAAATTTTGATATTTTATTGGGAAATTTCAGTTAACACGGAAGCGATGCAGTCAAGATGGTGAAGCTGATTTCCATAGGACGTATATTTAACAGAAAAACTTATGCAGTGGGAGAATTAAAATTATAGGAAAATAATTTATTATTGCTGCAATTAATTATACTGTACATGATTAAGCGTTGCAACTAATTAGATTAAATGCACAGATTATTGGGTTTGTTACAACAAATTTTCTTAAGAAATAATGAATGAACTTCTTTAAAATATAACCCACTTTTTCTGAAGAAAATGTAAAACTCAAAAACATCATAAACTGCAACAGGTAAGAGCTGGTTTGTAATTCATGTTTTCATCCCTCAAATGGAACAATTGAGTATGCAAGGGGATGAACCTCGTTATGTAGAGAAGCCATGAAATTCACCTTGTGTGCTCTTTGTTACTATCATACTTTACTTATGTTTCCGATTTAAGTACAAATTATATTATTCTGTGATTGTAATGAACTATGGTATAAGCAAATCGGCTAATATTCATTAATCCAAAATGGTGATCTAAAAAAAGTAATTTTTGATTACTTCCCCACCAGATTATCAGATAAACTCTATTTTGTATTCAGCAAGGAACTTGTATATTTGTATATATCTATGATTGTAGCATAATTTGGTCAATTGGTTTATGTTAGAAGGTATATCTCAAGAGATGATATTTTTAAAATATGTTACTTATTTTCAAAATGGCGGCCTTTTTTAAGCGAATAACAAAGATTTCACTGTTTATTTCAACATCCGTATCTGACCAATACACTGATTTCCAAACTGTCCGTTTTAAAATGCACACTTGTGGAGCTCCATCCTCCGTAAAATATATAGCATGCGTCAATTTGTTGTAGCATGCAACTTTTAAAATACTCAAACAACTCAATCATAATGAATTGCAAATATATTTCACCATTTAGTCTTTGTGGCCGATAATAGTACTAGTTACAACTCACCATACATGCCCATACGTTCAATGATGTCCATACATGCTAACATCACACCATACATGCCCATACGTTCAATGATGTCCATAACATGCTAACATACACACCATTACATGCCCATACGTTCAATGATGTTCAAACATGCGTAACATCTCACCATACATGCCCATACGTTCAATGATGTCCATACATGTTAACACTCACCATACATGCCCATACGTTCAATGATGTCCATACATGCTAACATCACACCATACATGCCCATACGTTCAATGATGTTCATACATGCTAACATCACACCATACATGCCCATACGTTCAATGAACATGCTAATGGTGTCTAGAATAAACTATCTTGTAAGGGTTTTCTCTGCCCATTGATGTGTGTTATGATAACTTAAAATGCCGTGGCTTTTGAAAGCAGCTTTATCTTAACATCACTTTCTATATAAATATAGGGTATCGAGTAAAGTTTTATAGCAATAGTGTACAAAAACCCAACCCGTTTATGGTCAGTTGAGTGAAGTGCTTGAATGCTTTGGATAAGATACGATGCAGTTGCTGGGGATTGAAATCAAAATGAAATAAAATGAAAATTGCCTTTATCATGTGGTAAAATTAGAAGTCCTCTCTATCGCTTAACCATTTATTCAGTTGCTGGATATTCAACATTCACCTAACAGACATGTGGAGAATACCTCCCATTACTGACTAGATTTTCCTCTGATGTTCACACGAAGGTTTTCTGCAGCCAATTATCTAGTGCTTTAGAGCCTCCCATAGTCTTGCCTCGTAGGGAGTACATATTTAGCTTGATTATTCTAAAGAATTCTTTCCGATTAAATTTTAACTAATTTTATTTTGTGATACCAATTATTTATATCTACGAAGTATTGTTGCTCTTTATTTCATGTTAAAGTTAAATAAATGCTATTCATACGACTATACAGTTTTTTTTGTATTAATATATATGAGTATACTGATATTATGGAACTATGTATACAATATAAGTGTTAACAATATTAAAAATAACAATACATCATTGTTATATGGGTTATGCTTCATGGTGTATCATGAACAGTTACTTTTGTAATACTATATACTTGAAGCTGTAATAAAACATGAAAATAAAATAAAAATAAAATATATGCAACAAATAAACCAAAACATGTACATAACATTATTTTAATGTAACAGGTGAAAAGTTGTGTGGACCCTCACAACCCTCACAATTAATTTTGTTATCGTCATTGCCGTACTAATGGTTAACTTTCCACAACTTGTTCAATGGTTCAAGGTCATTGAACTTAATTTTAAGGTTGTATTGGAGAGACAGCCTGTTTGGCTATAACATACTATTACAGTTTAGGTATTTCTTTATTAGTCATTTTTAAGAATCACTTTTTGGATTTAAACTTTAATTCTTCAGAGTGTATAATAGAGGAATTATAGAATGTATGGTTCTAACTATATTATTTTCAATAACCATTACTATAAAAATGTATAATATAATATATTTTACTATAACCTTTTTTATAATTTATAATTTACAGTAAATTCTGTGTTTTTTAGAAGTAATAATACTTTGGCCTGCTAGTCTGGTTTTTTCTAGTCTGGCCTGCTAAATTTAAATTACTTAAATTTTAATTTCTTTCGTATTTTATCTTATATATGTTTTTATACTCTAGATTCAAGTTTTAAGGTAGGCACCTGGTATTCTAAGTTTTTTCATGTATGAAATGTACGCGCACGTCTATATGTAGGTCATTCTTAATGTTACAGTCAGTTACTCGTTCCAAACCACAAATATTCGGTCAAGATAGATTAGTTTTTCTAGTATAAATGTGTTGTATTAGTATTCTATAAACAAAAATGTAAAGAATATGGTAAATAATTAAACATATTTGGATACAAATTTGTTATCTTTAAATAATTGATAACTGTTTGAAAACTTATTCTAAGGCAACTGTAGTTGATTTACGAGTGACTTCAAATTCATTACTATTTTATCCATACTCCATTTTATATGTATTATACATTTTAATTTGTTTTATTCGGCTTAAAAACTCTATATAAGGTTTGTTTGGTACATCTAAAGCCTCAACATGTAATTTTTGTTTCTATGCAAAATCAACGTTAGAATTGCCGTTCTAAGTAAATGATTTATGTGTCTCTCGGTTAATAAACGATTCTCGCATTTTCATATTCTTTAGCTAAACTTATTTTCGTTACAATAAAAAATATTTTAAAAAATTATTTACATTTAGATATCACATTACTTAACCATCACAATTTTTTTTGGGGTACATAAAAACAAGGTTCAACTTTATAATATATATAATAGCAATTTTCTAGTACATACTTATGTAAAAAACATAAGTATCTTCACTACATTAAGAATTTTTTTCGATCATACGAAGGCATATTATGTTATTTTAAGTTAAAAAAATATAATTGTATTAGTACAATTTTATTTTTACATCCAGATAAAGGAGAGAAAAGGGTTAAGAGATAGGGTAAATAATCTTGTTTGATGACATCATCTCTGTTTTGTTGGTCCTCGTTTGTCATGAAGACGCCAGCGCATATTGTGTCATGTTCCATGTCTGTTGGATGTGGGAGTAGTTTTTATTTACGTACAATATTTCAAATGTGCAACTGTCAAAAACTATAAAACAAAATGTATTCTTATATGAACAAAACTTTGTATCTATAAACGACCCCAAAGTCATGTTTGAAAATAATTCAATATTATATATGACTTGAACAAATATCTATCTAATAATAACATTATTATTTGTTTGATAATTGTTATTTACCATAATTTCAAATTCATTAAATAATACATCTTCATTATAACGAACATATCCCATTTAAGCCACGTTACAAAATATGATTCATTAACTTTTAAAGCAAAATTGAATCATCTATTTTGATTGACAAAAGTATCGAAATCAAAATTATGACATTATAAAAACAAACGAAAATCAATTTTTAAATTAATAAAATTTAATTTAAAACAAGTGTAATGTTTTTCATTGCAATAGCCATGACCTCTGTTGACAATTTTGTACCAGAGAAGCCTATAACAATGATATCGTTAGAGAACAATGAAATCGAACTGTCTATTTCTAAATAAAATTATAAACTCACAAAATAAAATTTGTCATTATAATATTTCAATGTAATAATAACAATATCTTAATTTTTTTAATTTTACATAACATTTATATTGACACATAAACTGCGTATAGCTCGTAATAAATCTCCAAGTAATCAGACTTGTGTCTGTGTGTAGCTCGTAATAAATCTCCAAGTAATCAGACTTGTGTCCGTGTGTAGCTCGTAATAAATCTCCAAGTAAACAGACTTGTGTCTGTGTGTAGCTTATAATAAATCTCCAAGTAATCAGACTTGTGTCTGTGTGTAGCTTATAATAAATCTCCAAGTAATCAGACTTGTGTCTGTGTGTAGCTTATAATAAATCTCCAAGTAATCAGACTTGTGTCTGTGTGTAGCTCGTAATAAATATCCAAGTAATCAGACTTGTGTCTGTGTGTAGCTCGTAATAAATCTCCAAGTAATCAGACTTGTGTCTGTGTGTAGCTTATAATAAATCTCCAAGTAATCAGACTTGCGTCTGTGTGTAGCTCGTAATAAATCTCCAAGTAATCAGACTTGTGTCTGTGTGTAGCTCGTAATAAATCACCAAGTAAACAGACTTATGTCTGTGTATAGCTCGTAATAAATCTCCAAGTAATCAGACTTATGTCTGTGTATAGCTCGTAATAAATCTCCAAGTAATCAGACTTGTGTCTGTGTGTAGCTCGTAATAAATCTCCAAGTAATCAGATTTGTGTCTGAATGGCAGATCCTCGATTTCATCTGATTTTAAGGTAAGCCTAATAATTTGCAAGTGGTCTTGACCGGAAGGTTTCTGACGTTATCGTAAGACGGTGTAAAGCAAAATCGAGCGTATAATTTAATTTAGAAAAGGGACTTAAATATAAAATTAACAATTATTCACTGTTGAACATTATTTGCATTCTATATAATTTAAATGTAAATCATAATAACGATATTCTATATAATATATTTATTAGATATTAACTATTTGAGCTGGAACAGTTATACTGTGTATCAAGAACCCTCATAAGAATAAATTGCGAGAGTATTTCGTACTTGTGGCGTACTTAATTTGTTAAAATATTACTATGTTACAAAATCGTAATAAAATGTCTCTTTTAATAATCGAACAAAATAAATTAGGCGTAACACTATAGATTAGCCTCTCTGTTAAGGATTGTAATTTAAGTGTTAATTTGAAATTTCATAAAACTATACTCCTTGGGATATTAAAATTACTTGCATTATACAACATCAAAAACCATGACAGCACATTAAGTTTGGATAGTAAACATTATTAATACATACAATTACTAGGTTTAACTATGTTATTAAAAATATAAATGTATTAATACTACATTTAATATTTTTAATTATTTGTCATTTCACCTGAGTATTTAATTTTTTAAGGATATTTCAGACCAGGCCGTTGAATAAAGCAATGGGATCTTTAATTGAAACTGAATTCTTGTAATAGGTTTATATTACATTTTTCAATTATATATATTGATTTTAAATGTTCAAACCTATTAAAACAACCTGAAATATATTTTCAATAATATTAAACACACATAAGATAGGTAAAAATATATCTAAACATTGTGTTTAATTTTCTTTATAACTTTGCATGTAATATAAAAAGATCTTACAACAGTTTTAAATTGGCAAACTGTTAACAAGTTCCCAGCTGAGCCTGAGGCCAAATCTGAAGCAATTGAGCAATAAAAGTCAAGATGCTTGTTGGAAGTTGTTAATCAGTTGTACATAGTTTATCTTAGTCCCATTCAAGTCACATAGTAATACAAAACTCACTAAAATTGGTCGGTAGCGTAGTTGGTTCAATCCCAGCTTCATGTTCTCAGTTCGATCCCAATGAGAGGCAAAATACATTTTGAGAAGGATCAGCTGATAACCACCGGCTGTACATTTGTCATTGGGCTATTAATTAAAGACACTTTCTAAGGAATAGTCGGCCTTAGTTTGTAACAATGACTACATTCACTCATCTACACTCATCACACTCATTCAAAATCCATATTCGCCCATATCTTTACGATCGGCGTCAAATGAATAAAGAAATAAAATATGAATAGTTTCACTTTAAATACTTAATTTTCAACTTTAAATGAGTTCATTAAATGGTTCAACAAAGACAATTAAAGTGTTTAAATTTTAATTGCCTAGCGTTACAAATATATGGAATAATAATTATAATATGACTATATGAGCTATTAATACCACGAAGGATAGGTACATATATCATATCAATTACACTTATATTTATACTTAGACCTCTAATCAATTACACTAAAATAATATATGGAACCTCGTGATTCAAAGTCATGTGAAACACTCCCTACTATATTAATAGTTCACTTCTTCCATCTGGCTGCCATTGTGCTTGGCTTTGCCAGTTCCGGCCTGAACCAATACGCCTACCACAATCACTGGGGGTTTATGGTGAATTGGATTGTAGATTGTGTGGTCTGCCCAAGCTATTACGAGGGTATCATTACACATAGCCTAATGAGTGCTATTTAATATGACATATTAGTATGAGTAATTGTAACCAGGATAACGTAATATTAATTAGTCAGTATCAACATTAATGGTAAGTTTCCCCATTAACAGACCGTTGTATAGACTACAATATAATAAATGTGATTGCATGGGCAGATATATATCTTCTATTATACTTTACAGATAATAGAAATGAATAGAAATCGTGCCCTTCGTTACTTTAAAATAGGCAATGATGATGGTATATTTAGTAAAATTAGTTATCTTTCCCTCTCTTTGTAGTACTTTATATATAGGCAATTATTGTTCCAAATATTTGTATCTAAATTGAAACTATTGCAGCTTTTCAATTATTACAACCAATCAATTTAGTTTTTAATAAAGTAAATGTTATTATGCTAAAAAGAAACGTTAATATATTTGCTCTACGTTGAATTTGGTAAAATTTTGAATATTTGAAAGTTTTCAATCTTAAATTATTGTTTATAAGAAATATTATTGGTCCAAAGCCTTGTCGGTTTTCTTTCAATTTCACAACACCCTGTGTGTGATTTGTTTAGTTTTCTCTAATTGAAGTTCATATCACACAATTATTGAATTGGTAATACATATTTTGTTTTTATTTTAAAACACAGCATAGTTCGAAAATCTTACTAAAAAAGTAATCTTATGAGGTATTTATTTTCATAAAACCAACCACCCTTCGGAGTTCTGATCTTGCAAGAGAAAGAGCTTCAGCCTTGTTGGAGTACGACGGCCCCGACAGGACCTCCTTGACTTGCCTTTTACCTGGCATTGCCTCCCAGGTCACCTGGACCCATGTAGAGGCAACCCTCTTGGCGAGGCTGTAAACAGTCAACTAGACGTTACTCAGTGCCTGTCCTGGCACAGTGGTCTGCAATCTCGTTTCCCAGTACCGCGGTGAGACCTAGCACCCGTGACAGGATTACCCTATTGGAACGTGCCAGCGTTTTAAGAACCTTGCCATCATCTTACGAGGTATGATCAGATCTACTTCTATTAGCCATATCACTGTTTTTTTTTTTTTTTTTTTTTTTTTTTTTTTTTTTTCAGCAAATAGAGAACAACAATTCTAACAGGTTTTTTAAAAGTTGCTCAAAAACCTGTTATTTTATGCCTTTGTATATTAACACCCATTCGCCTACCCATACACGTACAGTGGTACTGGCACACCAATTCATCATAGTTACAAGATAGCAATCTATAAATAAATCGTGAAATAAAAACTGGGATATCAAACTATCCGAACTAGCCTTAGGTATAGGCTTAAAACCAAATAAGATGTGCACAAACACCAATCCGATTGTGATAATCTCTTTGAAGTCCTCCTAGTAAGGGCAGCTGGTCACGTTTAAATTGACAAACTGTAAACAGTATTTTCCCACAGCTGTTTGGGGGAGTTAAACATTTAGTGGGTGGTAAAATGTTTTTCAAGTTAATAATCCTGTCTAATACTAGCTATCTGTTCCAATATTATTAGCATGCCTTTTATTAATGTTTTCTCTTTTAACTCCAATAGTCTAATGGTCACCAAGTACAATAAAGCATTCCAACCACTACTAAAAGACTTATTATATTGAATGGTCTTTATTTAATAAAAAATTAATATAAAATGAAAATAGTTATACAACTTCAAACAAAATTAACCACTTGCAGAACAATTTTAAACACCTATTTTATAATAAAAACTAACATTTTAAAATAAAAACTAAATTGAATAATTATGGCAGGTGGTTTTGAAAATGGAAGTTTCTATACTATTGTTTTGATTTTCTGTAAAAGTAAAGTGATTCTCTGTATTTCTATAACGTAAAGTTTTAGTCAAATAAATAAGTAGAATATAACACGAGCAACTGTTTGAAGGATATGTATAGAAGTTTCTATATAATGCAACATGGCTAATTATTGCAGTCACTTTATGTTGTCCAGGAATGTCTAGTTATTGACCTTGCTATTGAACTACTTAATAGAACATGTACAGCTGCGAGGGACGCATAAATTAGACGTGACGTAACATCAAGTCTGTTTACAGTATTGTTTAACTTGGATACATCAAGTATACAACTACCAAGCACGGTTTTATGTTTCAGTTGTAATATCACGACGTATGCTAATTTTCAGTTACAACGAGAACAAATTATATAGTTTGTACTCATTCCGCAGTCAATTTTTAATATAAAATTAATTACGTTCAACAGTTTTACATATTATAAAGATTGATTACCAATATTTTATGAGCAATCAAATATATTTAACTGAAATGTGCGTGTAAATGTACCGGCAGGTGTGATGAATTTTTATAATTTACAGATGAACACACTTCCATTATTTATTAGAATTCAGTGTTTAAGTATGTAATGGCATGTATATACAGGATGTTTAAAAAAGAATGACCAGATTTTAAATAAAGGGGTTATGTTTATTGAAAATAAGTTCTTTACCCAAACATATTAGACATTATAATACTCACAAAGGATTTACGAATTTTACTATGCATTTTGTAATAGCATAAAAGGTAGTTGTAAATACAATTGACCCTTGTTAACAATAAAACATAATTACAACTTCCCAGTATTTAGCCTAGAATATAAATTTGTGACAAGACGATCGATGTAAAAAGAAATCATTCGATACGTCTTATATTTCATTGTTTTAGTTAAAATAACATTCTGTAAATTTTAAATTAATATTTACTTGTGTATTATTTGTTAATTGTAAAAACGTTTTGTATTATCTATTTATAGAAAGTGTTATATTTTCTTAAAGTGTATTTAAAATTTTCAATTTTACATTCAAACTACACCTGGTAAATATAAATTAATACATTTATTTATATGAACGTTCATTTTTAAACGTAATATCATACAGTGTCTTCTTATGTTTTAGGTCAAATTTGTTTTGATGAATTTATTTTATCATCAAATATATACATCCATACATTTTTTTAAACTTTATCAATAACATTTTATATTTTTTTTCCGAAAATGTATGTAACATTCGTCGTAGAATAGAATGTAAAAATTTTTATACCATGCTATACAGCAAGTGAGTAAAAAAAAAAAAAAAAAACAAAGGCTTTTGAGCGTAGAGAATTGAGAGGCCATTAGTTAGACGGGAAAGTGGCAGTAAATAAAAGGCAAAGTCCACTTTGCCAGAAGCATTCCTATTTTCCAGGAATCTTTAAAGTTAAATGATTCATGTGAATATTTTATTTTGTTTGTGGAATAGAGAAGGTCTAAATTTGATTTTTTTTTCTTCTTACTTATGTATTACGTGCTGCAATATTTCTTTTACTAGGTTCCAAATTAACAATAAAAGGAATATAGTAATGCAACATAAAATATTATATAACAAATAAATGAATTAAATAACAGTAACAGTATATATTAAAGCAATTGTTAAGTTATTGTTTATTTAGTTTTGATTATTTATCCTTAAATCTTAGTGGAATGCTGTGTTTAAGTTGATACCAACATAACTAGTAGCAGATAATAATCCTAACTTAATAGTTAGGCTTTCTTATTTCAAGTATTGCCTTTTCCAAAAATGAAAAGGTAATCTGCAAAAATGATTACTTACTAATAACTACATTTTAAGTATGTAACTACAGCCATACCAAGATAAAAAGCCTAAAATTTTCAAATATATTTATTATAGTTATTAAAAATAATAGCTTCAACAACAAAAAGAAAGAAAATGTTTACAGTGACTTAGGGTAAACTATTTTAGTAACAGATCTTTATTAAAAGGGATACCAAAATATTCATAAAAAAATAAAATAAAACAACATGGAAAAATTTTCCCTTACCATTTATTCCATACGTCTTTTTTAACGTATTTTATTTAAATGGCTCCTTACAAGTCTTTAGTAGTTGAAACCATCGTTCAGTAAGTAGATTGTTGTATGTATTAATTTGAAAATAATTTAATAATATGACTTTTAGGCATATAATGTCCCAGTTTAGAATAACTATTAATTCCAACTGATGATATAATATACATATATATATATATATATTTTTTTTTTTTTTAAGTAAACGTGTTTTTTATAGTAATTTAAAGGCGATGAATAATGTATGTCAAATACGGATTTTTCGTGCACTCGTAATGGTTGTTATGCATATTTACATTCCCTAATGAATACCATTTAGCCTGTTTAAAAAATAAATCACTAGCATGAATTGATTTTCATCTTAACATTTTAAGAATTCTCTTTATTTTCATAAATTAATTTTACACTGTTTAGGCTAAATTAACTTTCATTAGTTTTCTTCTTTTCCATATTATTAATATGAGCAATAATTAGTAGTAATCCTTAAGCCTACCATTTGATCATAAATTTGTTGGAAATTCACATAAATACCATCAGGAGATTAAGACTGTTTTGTTTTGAGAACATTGTTACAACTATCATAAACAACTAATGTTGAGCAAAAAATACTTAACATCATTTCAAAATTACGAACGATACCTGTGAAGGTTTAATTAGCAGGAGATCATTTTGGCCTACATATATTGACCCCCACAAACCCACCCACCCATACACATATAGTGATACTGACCCACCCGCCCGCCCATACACATACATTGGTATTGACCCACCCACCCATACACGTACCGTGGAATTTCCCCTCCCTACCATACACGTATAAATGAATTGACCCACCCTCCCACCCACCCATACACGTACAGTGTTATTGACCCACCCACCCACTCATACACGTACAGTGGTATTGACCCAACCACCCATACACGTACAATGTTATTGACCCAGCCGCCCATCCATACACATACTGTGGTATTGACCCACCCGCCCACCCATATACGCACTGTAGTATTGACCCACCCGCCTACCCATACACGCACATACACAGTGAGAAAAGTTGAAAATGTTTTAGTTAACCTAACCTAAGTAAATGACAGTTTAAAAAAATATACACCCTTTAATTAAAGTATTTTAAATACACAAGTAATGTATAAGACACAAATTCGTAATTACTTTACAAAAAATTAAAATAGTGTTTTTAATTAGCAAGCCTAGTATGGAGATAAGCCTAATTTAGTTTTTGCAAAAGAAAGTTACAAGGGTACATGTACAACCATACACGTACAATGGTAGTAACCCACCCATACACGTACAGTGGTATAGGCACACCCACTTACCCTTACACGTGCAGTGGTATTGTCCAACCAACCCACCCTCTCATGTGCAGTGGTAAAGACTCACCTACCCACCCATACACGTACAGTGGTGAAGGCCCAGCCGCCCACCCATACACGTACAGTTAATCACCTACACACCTATAGAGTTTGATTAACTGTACGTGTGTAGGTGATTATCAATTGACACGTACACACTTATCATCACATATCAATTGATCAACTGTGTTTGTATTAAAACTTAGCAATAGTATATAGGAGAGATTGGACATCAGCAACTTACCTTAGAAGACAAGTTCACTAACACCAGATAGTAGTAACATACACAAAAGAAACACATAATCACAAAAATTGTCAGTGCAAACCCACCCATACACGTACAGTGTATTAATCTACCCACCCAACCATACACGTACAAAGGTATTGGTAATGACCCACCCCTACACACAGTGGTGTTGACCCACCCGCTCACTCCTACACGTACAGTGGTATTGACCCACCTGCTTACCTTTACACGTACAATGGTATACACAAAAGAAACACATAATCAAAAAAATTTTCAGTAGTGTAATTTTTTTCTACTGTATTGTATTGTAAATGTTATTCACCCACCCATACAATATCATCAATATCTTCGGTAATGTATGGATAGGTGGGTGGGACGATACCACCGGACATGTATGTAGGTGATTCAATAACACTGTACGTGTATGGGTGGGCGGGTGGGTCAATACCATTGTGCGTGTATGGATGGGTGGGTGGAACAATAACACTGTACGTGAATGGGTGGACGGGTGGGTCAATACCATTGTACGTGTATGGGCTGGATGGTGGGTCAATTCCAATGTATGTGTATGGGTGGATGGGTGGGTCAGTACCATTCTACGTGTATGGGCTGGAGGGTGGGTCAATACCACTCTACGTGTATGGGTGGACGGGTGGGTCTATACCACTGTATCTGTATGGGTGTGCTGGTGGGTAAATAACACTGTTAGTGTACGGGTGGGTCTATGCCAATTTTTTGTATGTGTGGGCGGGTGGGTCAATGCAAATGTACGTGTATGGATGGGTGGGTAGGTCATTGCTAATGTACTTGTATGTGTGGGCATGTGGGTTTTAGTATATGCGTTAATGATGACCCACCCACCCATAACTACACATACAGTGGTGATGACCCTTCCACCCATCCCTACACATGCGGTGGTGATAACTCATCAGTCCATCCCTATACATGCGTTGATGATGACCCACCCGCCCAACCCTACACATACGGTGGTGATGACCCACCCGCCCATCCTTACACATGCGGTGGTATGACCCTCCCACCCATCCCTACTCATAAGGTGGTGATGACCCACCGACCCATACATACACATACGGAGATGATGACCCACACAAATATACTTACACTTGCGTTGGTAATGACCCCCCCCCCCCACCATTCCTGCACATACGGTAGTAATGTGTACTACCACTCTACGTGTATGGGTGGGTGGAGGGATTAATACTACTGTACGTGTATGGGTGAGTAGGTGTGTCAGTACCACTATACGTGTATAGGTGGGTGGGTGTGTCAATCTAGGCGGGCTTTTGATTAATTGTATTTAAATAGTACTTATAAGTTCTTGAATCACAATACAATTAGCACGTCTGAAGAAAAAATTATGCGTGTATTGATCACTAATTGCTGTTAACCTGCATAACAGCTGTTGTACTTTTGGAGTTAGATAATTAGTAAATATCTCCTTGCAGTATAATTACCGGTAGGACATCAAGACGTCGTATTGATCACTAATGGATGGTAACCTGCGTAACAGCTGTTGTACTTCTGGGGTTAGATAATTAGTAAATATCTCCTGGCAGTATAATTACCGGTAGGACATCAAGACGTCGTATTGATCACTAATGGATGGTAACCTGCGTAACAGCTGTTGTACTTCTGGGGTTAGATAATTAGTAAATATCTCCTGGCAGTATAATTACCGGTAGGACATCAAGACGTCGTATTGATCACTAATGGATGGTAACCTGCGTAACAGCTGTTGTACTTCTGGGGTTAGATAATTAGTAAATATCTCCTGGCAGTATAATTACCGGCAGGACACCAAGACGTCGTATTGATCACTAATTGCTGTTAACCTGCATAACAGCTGTTGTACTTTTGGAGTTAGATAATTAGTAAATATCTCCTTGGCAGTATAATTACCGGTAGGACATCAAGACATCGTATTGATCACTAATAAATGGTAACATGTGGAACAGCTGTTGTATTTCCGGTGTTAGATAATTATTAAATATCTCCTCGTGAGTGTAATCAAAGGCAGGACTTCAAGAGGTTGTATTGATCACTAATGAATGGTAACCTGCGTAACAGCTGTTGTACTTTCGGAGTTAGATAATTAGTAAATATCTCCTTGGCAGTACAATTACCGGCAGGACATCAAGACGTCGTATTGATCACTATTGGATGTTAACCTGCGTAACAGCTGTTGTACTTCTGGAGTTAGATAATTATTAAATATCTCCTCGCGAGTGTAATCAAAGGCAGGACTTCAAGAGGTTGTATTGATCACTAATGAATGGTAACCTGCGTAACAGCTGTTGTACTTTCGGAGTTAGATAATTATTAAATATCTCCTCGCGAGTGTAATCAAAGGCAGGACTTCAAGAGGTTGTATTGATCACTAATGAATGGTAACCTGCGTAACAGCTGTTGTACTTTCGGAGTTAGATAATTAGTAAATATCTTCTAGGCAGTATAATTACCGGCAGGACACCAAGACGTCGTATTGATCACTAATGGATGTTAACCTGCGTAGCAGCTGTTGTACTTTTGGAGTTAATTAATTAGTAAATATCTTCTTTGCAGTATAATTACCGGCAGGACATCAAGACGTCGTATTGATCACTAATGAATGGTAACCTGCGTAACAGCTGTTGTACTTTCGGAGTTAGATAATTAGTAAATATCTTCTAGGCAGTATAATTACCGGCAGGACATCAAGACGTCGTATTGATCACTAATGGTTGTTAACCTGCGTAGCAGCTGTTGTACTTTTGGAGTTAATTAATTAGTAAATATCTTCTTTGCAGTATAATTACCGGCAGGACATCAAGACGTCGTATTGATCACTAATGAATGGTAACCTGTGGAACAGCTGTTGTACTTTTGGAGTTAGATAATTAGTAAATATCTCCTTGGCAGTACAATTACCGGCAGGACATCAAGACGTCGTATTGATCACTAATGAATGGTAACCTGTGGAACAGCTGTTGTACTTTTGGAGTTATATAATTAGTAAATATCTTCTTTGCAGTATAATTACCGGCAGGACATCAAGACGTCGTATTGATCACTAATGAATGGTAACCTGCGTAACAGCTGTTGTACTTCTGGGGTTAGATAATTAGTAAATATCTCCTTGGCAGTATAATTACCGGCAGGACATCAAGACGTCGTATTGATCACTAATGCCTGTTAATCTGCGGAGCAGCTGTTTTACTTTTGGATTTAGATAATTAGTAAATATTTCTATGGCAGTATGATTACCGGCATAGATTAATTCAAGAAATTTAGAAGTACTATATATAACATAAATTTTCATGATGTTCATCATTTTTAAACATTTAATATAGATTAAAATTTGTATTTAACTATATATAAACTTTATTTTACATAAATTCTTAATACAATTTATTTTTTTATGTTCAACGGATTATTTAATGTGTCTAAATGCCCAAAGATCTATTTTAAAACTTCACCAATTAAATTTTTCATGCACTTAACATCACTGTTTCAAAATAATTTTAATTAGAAACCTTAAATTAAATATAATGTCATGTAACTGCTTTGGTATCAACGGAAATATGGGGGATAAACTTCAAACTTATAATTTTTCATACAGTTCAATAACATACGAGTAAGAAGCTAAGCAAGCCATTGGGATAAGTTTCATATTGTGTTCTTTATCAAAACACTTTGAAGGTAAAAGAACACACAAATATATATTGTAATCGATTTGCTAAATATTAAAACACTTGTTATGATTTTCCATACTTAACAAATAACTGTTGATAATGTGCCTGTTATAATAAATAATATCTAATAAAAACTATTAAAGTAGCTTGAAACGTGTGTTCCAATACAATCCTATATGAATGATACAGAATTAGGCATGCTCATTATTAATTAAAATATGCTCGAAAAATTTGAAATAGTTGGCTTATAATATAGAGACAATTTTGGAGTTAACAATACGTATTAATAAATATGTAATTAATACAAAAATAAATAAAAATATAGTAAAAATAAAGCAATAATAAGCATAAATACTTCTGCGTGGTGCATTTATAAATAGTATTAGTACTGGTACAATAAGAAAAAAAGTTATTAGGTGTATTACGCTTATTGGTGTATCTAAAATAACGTCGTGATTATATACAAAATAAGAATTGGAACTCTCTAAAATATAAAGTTAGAATATTTTCAATTAAAACATGAAGATTGTTTTATTCTTACATCACTATAAACATTTGAAAAGTAAAAAATATAAACATTATAACTTCCTTTAAAAATAACCTTAATAATTAATTATTTTTCCTTATAGTTTTTAAAAGTTACTGCTTAACTCTCCTGCTGCATTTACGAAAATAACTATAGGGGAAATGTCCTTTAAGATAACAATTAACAACACACTAACAACATTTAGTTTACTGTTATAAATGAAAATAGCTCTATATGTAATTTTATAACTTTTAGTATCATCATCATCATCATCGTAAGACTATATGTCAGAGCATATTTATTCAAGATCAGGTCATGATTGGAATGGATTATTATTAGATATCGTTTGATTGTAAGACGTTTTCAAACAACTGCTTAAATGTACTACTTTCAATTTCTTAGTATAATTTGATACCGTGTTATTTACCACCTTACTAATATATAGTTTTTTAATTAGAATATTATGTGTTGGTACATATACAGTACAAGTAAACGTCACACAACACAAATTTATTACAATATAAGCACGAAATGCACAAATATATTACAATACAAGTACAAAATGCACAAATATTATGGTGATCAATTTCGGTGAACCACGCTCACCTTCCTTAGACCAGATGGATTCACAAAATATTAACAGACATCAACAATTTCTAAGAATCACCAAAAAATAGTTCAAACCCAATGTCATTAACTCAATTCATTAATGGCCTACCGTTTTTTTTTTTTTTAAATATATCATGGTATGTAACATAACTGTAATGGGTATACGATGTAAACAATTTTCCCGGATGCATTCACTATGGTAAGTCCGAACTTCAATATTTGCAACAACCAGATCTCAAGCGTGTTCGTCATGTATTTTAACTATGCATTTCCAGTTTTATGTGATAATGGTCTGTACTGAGTAGTTGCTTGAATTTTAGGTAAATGTTTTTATTTTCAGTTTTAATTTTAGATTATTTTGTACGTGCAATATCTTATTTGTGATATCTAAAAATATATTGTAAGGACAGAATGATAATACATAAAAGTTGTAAAATAATATACATACCAAATATTTTTATATATTTATAGCCCCATCTGTAAGTTGAGGCACATTCAAGGGGATATAATGCTTCCGCAAATCATACTATGACTTTTATAGTAAAATTATTAATATATACTATCATTTGTAGGTTATGTAATTATATATACTTCTATAATGTACATAGGTTGTGATAATTTAAATAAAATTATGTAGTAAGATTTTATACAACAGCATTTATTGCTAGTTTAAATAATTACCTGAATATAATATTCTGATCTACAATGTGTTTTTTTGTGAAATATGTGTCTTGAAAATCAATAATGTTAGAGTATTTCACTACATTTAGAAGATTTTAACTATTTACAATTTCTTCGAACTTTATTTTAAAAAATGCATGATCAGTCCTAATAAAGGGGAGATAACAATATTTGCATAACTGCTTATCCCTATCTACTTGATGTGATGGCAAATATTTATACTTTTCCCAATTCTTGTAAATAACAAATCAAATCAAATATTTTATTGCCAGGAACATTGCAATAAATGCATAGCAATTGTCAAGACTATACTAACTATAATTTGTACCATATACACCACAGTAACACCTCAGTCATACATACATTGTATCCTCCATTTACTCATGCCAATTCCCCCCCCCCCCTGCATCGGTTGTAAGTCTTTAATTATGTGGTCACCCAGTCATATGCCATAAACTCATCACAGGTATAGAACGCCTGTGACGCTAAACAGCGTTTGAGACGAGTTTTTAACACCTTGGGCTTTGGGGCATTTCTAATTGAATCGGACACCCGCATATAAGGGCAAGCGTTCGTGAACTACCGTACTGTGTCTCCCAGTTCGGTAGTTATCCCTGCCCCTCGTTTTGTACAGAACAGAAAATATGTTTGTATTTGTTTTAGTATAAATTAGGATAGGAAGAATGTATATTTAGCAAACAATTAGGCATGTGTTACATCGTCATGTGCCAAGGGGCCTAATCAAAAGAAGCGTTTTTGTTCGTTAAATCACTGTCTTTAAATGTGTGTACATAAAAAGCATAATGTTTTTTAAGTTTTCCCCTTTACACTGGCAGCATCTAACTACGTTTAAAACTGTAAAATATTCAGAGCTTTATTAACGTAACATAAAATATGCCTGTAATTTACGGAGTTTTTATTTCAAAAATTACTTTCAGGAAATAAAATTATATAAATTTTGTTTTTTTAAAATAATAGAAATATATAGGTAATTTAAACATCACTAGTCTTATCTTAACTGTATTGTACTCAAATGAATGATATATGTTGTTAGATGAATTTAGGAATTTATACCAGTAAATTACAGTATTAATACAGGGTGGAAAAATATGGAAATGCTTTCACAACGACGTTTTTTCCATAGATAATTTAATAATTTAATTCTTTTAGTAACTTTATTCCATAAATTATAATTTTTATCAGAATAATTTTATCGAAACTGTTTAGTAGCGGAGAACAATACTGCTCAAATTAGTTACTTTTAAATTCGAATTACCTGGATAAACCTTTCAAAGTCAGATTTGCGGCAATTAATTTCTTTTGAACAGACCTTTCAATCGATACCAAACTCGATCTGGGCTTACAACGAAGATTTTAGTTCAACTCCTCGTGGGCCGTTCCCATGAAAAGTTTAAAAATGTCCCTAATGGCATCAAAAATTGTGTTCTTTGTGACCATGATGTTGTACAAGATTTCACTTTTACAAGTAAAGTCATACATTAGTTATGAAAACGTTTTAATTTTTTTTCAACCTTGTATATCGTAAAAAGACAAAGTAGGATATTATACATTTTGATTCTCGTTAAATAAAATAACGTAGTTCAAGACTAAATAAAGTCCTTAGTCTTTAAAAACTTCTAAAGTTTTTCTGGATTGACGTCAAAATCTATACTTTGGCTATGGAGCTATAAGATTTGATATGGATTGAATATCAAACTCATGCTTTTTCCTTTTGGTATTTGTTTCACAGCTCTTCTAAGTTCTAAGTGGAAAGTCGTTCTGTACTGATTCTTGCGCACAAAGATACCTTCACTTTTTGGGACCTACTCAAAATGCAGAAGATAACAATCAGGAACTGTACCATCTATCTTCAAATGACCATTTTGTCACAAAGTTGGTGAAAATTGTTGTCAATATGTATTTTCTTATATAAAAATGTAATTAATTAGTTTATATGGATCTTAATACTAGAAATATTTGTAAAATTTTTGGTTTAGTAAAGTAATTTACAGCCACTTCTAAAATTTCACTATCTAGTACTGCTTTTAGGGATTGGGAGGGGGTGTGGGATGAACATTTAAAGTACGAGTAGTCTGATGTATTATTATTTACCATGCTACTTGGAAAACAATTTTCTTAAAACAATGCAATTTTTATCTGTTTGCCATGAATATTTTAACTTCACACACAGTTATAACATATTCATCATGATTTATAACATCAATGCATTACACCACTAACCTACACCTTGGCTTAATGAGGTGTGAGAAAATAGGTTTATATGTCTTGGAGGGAAGAACAACAGCGTTGGTTGTATAGTGGTAGTGTCTAGACACCAAACGTTTGTTTCTTTGTACTTTTGACAAAGACCATATTAACTAGCAATACAAATGCTAATATATATTGTGATTGCCTTCCATTTCATAAAGACTGATAGCAATTTGCTTTCAATAATATTAAACATACGTAGTGAAAAAGTGATTCACCTAACTTATTATTCACATTCCAAAGCTTTGAGGCTTTTGGAAGATTACGTTCTAGTATAGGAAGTCTTGAGAGAGTGTTTCTATTCTAACAATATTGAAATCATAGAAATATACTCTTTAACGAGTTGTAAGATCGATTAGTAAAATATTGTGTCAATATTAAACAAGGCATTTTTATTCCTTACACTAAATTTTTTCAGTTCCCAAACGAGATTGAATATTCAATACCGTATACAACAAATCCTTGAGTAATTGAGTCTGCTACCACCGATTCATAACTACTTACCAATGTCAATGTACCACGAGTAAGTTAATGATTAAAAAAATATTATGTTTCTATAGCTAGGGCAAATATTTATAAAAACGTAAGAAAGTAAAACAAAGTCTATTAAAACAAACACCCTCTCCATTTAGTCAATATAGGTGTTTACTAACTACATATCGTGTTAAGCTGATACGATTGAGCTAACGGATAAGACAAATGTTATTTGTATATCCTCTCCTGTGTCACATCAACTGTGTTACCTTGTAAGCAGACCCAACATTACTTACTTACTCTTACTTACTTACTTACTCCTGTGGCCATTGGAAACCTAGGTGGTTTTTGGCCTCGCCAACCTTGTGTTTCCAAGCTCTTCTATCCTCTGCCAGCTCCAAATCTGCTCCCATTCTTCTCAGGTCCTTCGTCACCTCATCAACCCATCGCATCCTTGGTCTCCCTAATGGTCTTCTTCCTTCTGGTGTACCTCTGAGTACCATCTTAACCATCTCTCTCTCACTTCTACGGTTAATATGGCCGTATACTGCCCCAACATACTGCCTTTAACTCATATCCTGAACTGAGTAATTTCAAACCCATTAGTATAATATTTTTAAATACAGAGGCACAACCCACGTTCAGATTAGCTCAGTTATACTACTACAGAATACTAAATACAAAAATGAGAGTTAAAAGTTAAAGTAAAATATCGTCTTATTTTACCAGACGAAGTTTGGGTTAAAAACCCCTCTCTAACACTTAACCTGGGGACAAACGGCTTAAGGGTGACTTCCGAACCATCACCAGGGACCGGCAGGTAGGCTGCGTGCAAGATGGGATCGCTAAGATGGTCACACATCCAAGGGTCGCGCTCGATGTTGCATGATTCCGTTATCTTGCGATAACGTCGAAACCTTCCGGTCAAGGCCCCTAGGCTTAAAAGAATTGAATATAAATTTCAAAATGATTTATTTAATACAATACAGTTAAGTATAGATTTTGACGTCAATCCAGAAAAACATTAGAAGTTTTTAAAGACTAAGGACATTATTTAGTCTTGAACTACGTTATTTTATTTAACGAGAATCAAAATGTTATAATATTCTACTTTGCCTTTTTACGATATACAAGGTTAAAAAAAATGAAAACGTTTTCAAAACTAATGTATGACTTTACTTGTAAAAGTGAAATCTTGTACAACATCATGGTTACAAAGAACACAATTTTTGATGCCATTAGGGACATTTTTAAACTTTTCATGGGAACGGCCCACGAGGAGTTGAACTAAAATCTTCGTTGTAAGCCCAGATCGAGTTTGGTATCGATTGAAAGGTCTGTTCAAAAGAAATTAATTGCCGCAAATCTGACTTTGAAAGGTTTATCCAGGTCATTCGAATTTAAAAGTAACTAATTTGAGCAATATTGTTCTCCGCTACTAAACGGTTTCAACAAAATTATTCTGATAAAAATTATGATTTATGGAATAAAATTACTAAAAAAATTAAATTATTAAATTATCTATGGAAAAAACGTCGTTGTGAAAGCTTTTCCATATTTTTGTCCACCCTGTATAAATACTGTATTTTACTGGTATAAATTCCTAAATTCATCTAACAACATATATCATTTATACGAGTACATCAATAGCCTATATTTCATTATTCAAACATTCATTATAGAACAATATAGTTGTTTTTTCATCGGATTTTCCTAACAATTCTAACAATTTATCTACCGAATATAGCACCATACTAAAATTTTAAAATAAGCTAACTTCCATTTTGGGGTCATTGTCTTAACGAGGAAGTGGTCAGATTTATCTCTTTAACCTAGAGTTATATCACTTTTCTTTGTGGTGGTCATTGGTACAAAAAATGAATGTAACTATTTTTAAACTGTATTTAATGTAAATTATTTAAATGCACCATGAGGTATATAGCTTAGGTTAGGTTTGGGTAGGATGAATTAGGATTTATAGATACAGGTAACAGTAGAAAGGTTATATGTTTATATTTCTATGTGACTTTTTACTTAGTGTAATGGTTAGTAATTTACTAAACAAATGTAGGCGACTTAAAAAAAAAAAATTCATTTATAAATTTGGACATCATCCCAATGATGTGCCACGGTACTATGTTGGCTATACATAAAGTCATTAATCTAATAGAAAATGTAAATTGTAAACATGTTTTTTATTATTATTTTATTCTTGGAGTAGCCAAACATAATTAAATATTCCCTTTAAATAAAAAAAAATAAAATAAAAAGATCCTTATAAACCCTAAAATACAATTGTTTTTATTCATAAATATAAATTACGAAGCTAAACATTTTAAAATTACTAACAAGATCCGTACATTACCGTTTATAAAAGTGTCAGTTATTGAGCTCTACATTATTTATGACATAATAATACTTAATCACAGGCATCACTTTCAAAAAGTGACGGTCAAAATCTAATAAAGAACATTTTTATAATAAAAGAGCTATCATTCCAAAACAGATTAAAGAATCGTTGAGGCTTTGGAAAATGTCAGGGAGCCCTATGAAGATTTACCTTTATAGCTTTTGGCTTCTATTAGATGTATTGCCCTTTATAGTATATATTTAATGTTATGTGTTTGGTGAATATTGTTCTCTAAATACGAATTGTTTTTATTATTAACTATTAGGATTAATGGTATTACCCATATGTAGTCTTTTTAATTTGCATAGTGTAAATATGGCACATTCATAAATATAAAATGTACTTCAACATTGTATGGTAAATGTTTTAAATCTTTATGATAGAATGTATATTTCATACAATATTTACTACCTATTTTACAGGAAAATGTCAATCATAATTGAAAATAATTTGCTATTTTAATATAATTTATATTATTACTTTATTTAGACAGTTGAATGTCTAAATTGTCTTTAGTTTTTGATTGTACAAATAGTTGTACGTATAATTTTATTTAGTTAATTTAAAATATAAATGATACGTATATTATTTACTATTTATAATATAATTATTTTTGCTACATCTTACAATAAGTTAGTAGTACTATATTATAGACATTTGGTTTCGGAAATGTCACCAAGGATGTATTAAATTTTAAATAACTATAAAATAAAGAATATTTACATCTATTTTGTTTAATGTTTTTAAAATATATCAATATTAAATAACTGTATAGACAACGACTACTGAAAAAAGGTCTAGTACTGAAATTCGTTCATTTTAGGGTATAGAAGTTTATTAAAAAGCTAGTTTAAATGCAACTATTTTACTAAAAGAAAACTATATTGTATTTCTTCTCATTAATATAACCTTATAAATTAAAAATGAATCTTAGACATATATATGGCATTGTAAATGTATAAACTAGTTCACGTTAGGGCTGCTATTTTAATAAATTAAATGATAAATATAATAAAGTACCCTCTTATTCATTTTTATAAAAATATATTACCGGTTTCGTCTCTTAGGCCATCTTCAGATCTGAAGATGGCCTAAGAGCCGAAACCGGTAATATATTTTTATAAAAATGCGTAAAAGGGTACTTTATTATATATATATATATCATTTAATTTATATACGGGGTATCCCACGAAGAGGTTTACACGTTTGATTTTATATTATTTGCCCATTTTTCCACCGAACATTTTCAAACTCTACACAATTCATTAAATATAAGTTTTTAAAATATTCTGTTAAAATTACAGCTCTCTAGAAATTGTAGAAACAAAATGGTGGCATTTTGAAAACCATACATTGAAACAGTAAAAAACAGCGATTTTTGTTTTGTAAAATTATTTATTGTCATATTCTAGACAAATAAGGCATTTAAATTAGAAAATTAGAACATAGCCAAACTTCCTTCTAAAGTTCGAACTGTAATCCAAAATTATTCAAACGTAATCCATCCACATCGACACATTGATAACAGCGCTTAAAAATGAATCGAAGCTCTTTCAAAGACATTCTGCGGTATCCGGAGACTTTCCTCTTCAGTTGATTGTTTTATTTCCTCATCATTATTGAAGCTACGGGTATAAACTTGTTACTTTAAGTAACCCCACAGTAAGAAATCAACACAGTTAAATCTGGGAATCGGGGTGGCCAATCTAAAAAATCACTTCCACGACCAATCCAATGGCCACCAAGGTTGTCATTTAATAATTGCTTGACAGGATTTGCAAATTGGGGAGGAGCACCATCTTGTTGGAAGATTGCTTGATCCATTTCTGGAAATGTAAAATGAGGCAATACTTGTTCATTTAAAACCTGTGCATATCTATTCCCAGTTTTTGTACTGTCTGAAATGTCGTAAGATAGCACGCCATTACAACTGACAGCTGCCCAAACAGTAATTCCTTTTGATTTGAGTTGACCCTGTTCAAGAATGTGTGGATTGGCGGTGTTGTAATAATTACAATTGTGTCTATTTACAACACCATTGCGGTAGAAAGTGGACTCGTCTGAAAAAACAATTTTAGTTTGCCAATCAGGATCTAGCTCATGAAACTCAATTATACGAGAACAAAATTCCACTCTCCTGTCCGGATCATCTTCGAGAAGATTAAGGACTAGGTGAATTTTGTAAAATTAAATTTTTGATTTTCCTAATTAATCTCTGTACTATAGACTTTGGAACGCCAGTTTCATATTCAACCTTCCTCAGTGATTTCGGTTACCTGGAGAGCGGAGCATTTATGCGCATACAAGTACTTCTCTTTCCTCATTTGATTCTCTAGAGTAATTTTTTAGGATACTTCCAGTTTCTAGCAAAAGATTTTTCCACTTCCAAAGCATTTTTGGCTTACAAGGTGGTTCAACTCTGAGTAAACAACCAGCGTTATTAAACAGCTGTTGCAACGCAGTAATAAAATCAGGTAATACAAGAAATGAATTTTATAGGAAGCAAAATGGTAAATTTTCAAAATGCCACCATTTTGTTTCTACAGTTTCTAGAGAGCTGTAATTTTAACAGAATATTTTTAAAACATATTTAATGAATTGTGTAGAGTTTGAAAATGTTCGGTGGAAAAATGGGCAAATAATATAAAATCAAACGTGTAAGCCTCTTCGTGGGACAGTCTGTATATATGGCATATGTAATTGATTATATTTTATTTTCTTACTCAATATTACAATTTAAATGATGAAATATCGCAATGAATTATAACTGGCTAGTTAATTGTATACAGATTTTCAAAGCTTCAAATGTTAAAGGAAATAAAGGACATTGAAGATGAGTTTATTCTACTAGAAAAGTTGTTATTAAAAAAATTTGAATCTTTGTGTATCTTCAACAAACTTAGCAATCATTAACGATCCTATGTTAACAATTACTTCTGAACTACAATTTTAAGTCTTTTTAATTTTATTTATATATTTTATAGTATAATTTTAATTTTATATATAACGCTAAATACTTTATAATAAAATAGGTCCCTTATTGAGATTTTATAGCTAAAGGGTGTAAGTTTTATATTTAAAATATGAATTGTGATATCTCTTGCATGTCATAAATTGAAGAATCGGCATTTTATTATTTCCATAAACTAACTAGTATTTTGTATTAAAATAAAGTAGAATCTCCATTAACGTTTTGTATTTCATTACAATAGTTTGTTACTTTTGTTTTAGTAAAACGTATCTGATTATTAACGTATATAATTACCATACGTCTGTAACGTCTGGAAGTCTGTAGTTTACCACGCAATTGTTTAAACATAAATATGACATAATAAATATTATAAATCATGATGATAAAATCGTACGTAATGGTTAAAATGTTTGAAGTAATTTCTTCAATATTAATAAAGAATTTAAGAGCATAAAGTCTAATGTGTTTAATTATTTAATTTTACAAAAAGCATTAAACATCTATAACAATTTCATAAAACAAATTCGGTAATCGAATTAATAACGTTATTATTTATATCCATTACAAGTTTTAAGAATTGTATCAACATAACTATCCAAATGTATAGCCTTATATCTAAGAGTGACTATCGAACACAAGTTCATAGAACATTGGCACTCAACATCTGTGATTGTAAATTGTAGTAATTGTGATAGAGTAAAGCTGAAGTAATTTTCTAACTGAAAAACACTCGTTTAGTAACAACTTAACTCTACATTTATTTGGGAGTGTAAAGAAATAATTAGACATAATAATAATAGTAATGGAATAGTAATAATCGTAATGAAAAATTCCATAATATTTATGTTCATTGTCAAATTATATTTTCCGTATATTCTGGAATTTGTTAGATGTGGTGATGGAGAATTCCACACCCATCGTTTTACTCGTAGTACTCATACATATGGATTGGTTGTCATTGACTCTTGATATTAGAGTTACTATATCGTGTAATATTTCGTATCTTTTTCTATCTTTATGTCAAGTTTTATCTCAAACCTAACTTGTTTTCTCCTGGGAACTACAAAATGTTTACAAAAATTATTATGTATTGAAATACATCTGCTTCATTATTAAAAATATTATTATTAACAATGCAAAGTTGATTCCCTCCTAATATATAAAAGGAAAACTATTCAGACTTATAATAATTAGAACTAAGTCAACTTATCAATCCTTTTATACTTTAGCCATTCTTACTTTTAAGTTAACCAATTAAAATAGTTTCTAGGACTATAATATATAGTGAAAAGTGATTTTTTAATAAATTATAAAATATTAAAACGGAACATCCGTTCAATTTAGAAACGATAGTATTTTCATAAATAAATTTATAATTCAGCCAAATACAACATTTTTATAGCAGTCAGAAATACACATTTAACTTAAAGTATACATGAAAAATTTACTTATAAAGTGTTTAATTGACTAAACCTATTTGTGGATTTGCTAATATACGTACATACTGATAATACGTAAACCATCATAGGTAAGGCGTATTAGATGTTTATGACATACAGGGTTCAATTTGTTTATTCTTAAAAACGGAAAATGCGTTACACATTGAAACCACCGCTGGTAGATAGAGATAAGGGATTATTGGCAGTTTATCGTCATTATTTGAGAACCTTATTCATTTGTAAATACGTTATTTTAAATATAATATAAGTAGTGGTTATAGAACGTTGAGATTATTCTCCGTCATCCACTCTAATGGAACTGTATGTCAATGATTGCTTCAAGAAAATGAAGACAATTATATGACATCAACTCAGTTCGCTGTAGTGTAATGGTGAGTAAGAAAACTCTCACCTATGAGACGAAACAACGTCGAAACAGCACACATGGAGACCATCTGGTCCACGTACCAACATCCTTTCGGTGTGGTCAATGCATAGCGACCAATCCAACGTCCATTGGCCACAGCGAAAGGATGTTGGTACGTGGACCAGATGGTCTCCATGTGTGCTGTTTCGACGTTGTTTCGTCTCATCAGGTGTAAATAGGTGAGAGTTTTCTTACTCACCATTACACTACAGCGAACTGAGTTGATGTCATATAATTGTCTTCATTTTCTTGAAGCAATCATTGACATACAGTTCCATTAGAGTGGATGACGGAGAATAATCTCAACGTTCTATAAACTTACTCCACTACTAAGATCTTCGGACTAACGACTAGTCCATCTCGATAAGTAGTGGGTTTACTAATTATATTTATTTAACTGTATTTTGATATACTTAACATGTTTTAATAAATAAACCGTGGTAAATTTAAAGTAAATATAAACCCGAGAAATATACAGATTATTTAAGAAAAATTACCAACCTGACTTTTTAAAAATTATATGTATACTATCTTAGGTATTAATATTGTACCCTATGTATTTTTATTTGATCCGTAAATGTATGTATATTGTATTTATATTTAAAAAAAATTTATAAACTGACTGCTCAACTGTTTAAATATCTTAGTAAACTTGTAATGTATTTTAGTTTTTGAATCAATGAAGAGAAGAAACAGAGGTCGCATTCCATAATGATTTAATAGATCTCGATATAGATAATGATGGTGTTAATAGTTAGTTTTCCAGTTCGCAAAATGTGTTTATTTTAGATAAACATCTCATTTGTGTGATTGTCAATTAAGCTTTTACAAATACGGGATGACTTTTGTTTGTATTTTCTAGATTTTAAAATAAAAAACGGTTAAATGCTTATTATTCTTTTCTCGGAGAATTTTATTTTGTTATTTGTGCTTTGATGCTTACCTTCCCACTTCATTAGTTTTCAACACTTTTAATATTTTTTTATGTAAAACAAAAGTAAAAAATCATATAACTTAAGATGACATATAAATTACATATCGTAGGATGTGTAATCATTGTCTATTAGCACATCGGCGTCAATACAGTGTAAGTATATTTCATGATTAAACAGAGCCTTTAATATAGCACATGCAAAACATGATAAATTAAAATGTTAAAATAATTAGTTATTTTAATGGGTGTATTTGTACCTACGGTAATAGCAACAGAATGTTTTCTTTGTACGTGGTCACATTTTTTACAATTATAATTTGTTATGTAACACATTTCTGTTACACATGTAACAAATACAAATAAATATACTACATATGGAAACACTGATGTCTATTATTACTCTATTCGTATTATTTATGCGTTTAAATATGACTAAAAATAATTTATTTCCCAATAAATAAAATAAATTATCATTTCATGACAAAACATATGTTTAAACGTTATAATGAAGGTGTAAGTAATATAGATAATTTATCAAAACGATTACAAGTGTTATAAAACAATAAATTTTAATTCAGTAACATCATACAAAACAAATGAAGCTGAAGTAACGTTCATCTGATCGCTGGGTTGTTAAATATTAACACATGCAACAGTTCTGTTTCCCCACGAGTAGAAATGTTTTTATCAAATCGTTTAAAAACTTGGTTGTAAATCCTGGCTTTAATATACAAGAAAGAAACTTGTAAATCGTTAGTGATCACCAGCGTTCTCGTTAAAAATACTAACATGTGCTTCCTCTTAACCAAAATTTACATTAACAATCTCAATTATATCAAAAACACTTTATAATAGAAAATATTTAGAGATTTCTAATTCTTCAAGTGCTTAAAATAAAAATCTTAGGAAATCTCAAAATATGTTATACCATATTTATACATGCTAAGAAAACCTTTCAAACAACACTTTAAAAATGTTGTATCGAATTCAGTGATATTAAGTCCATACTTCTAACGAGACTGGTATATATATTCAAGGAAACTGCTCTTTTGAATGCAAAAAATATTTGATTAAATTCGAGATAAAATATAAGATTAAAAAGTAACAGTATTAGTTGTAGTGTATTGTTTATATAATTATTTATTAAATACCTAAGTAAGTTCGTCTTACTTCAAATCGACCTTAACTTAAAGTTTTTAAATATATCAATAGTATAGTATTTGTGAAGATAACATTTTCTTTTTATTTAGAGACTTTTTACAACACTTAAATTTAGTTTTAAATGTTAATCTTAATAAATAAAAATTGGCTCACGATTTTAATCACGTCCACTAAGAAAAAGGTAATTCACTATTTAAACTAATTAATTTGTTATGTATTGTGTTCCCAGTAAATGTTAACGATACTTGATAGATATATGGAAATACATCAATGTTATTCATATTTAATTATTTAAAAATATATTATTACTTATATGAACGTAAAGTAATCATGTAATTTAATTTCCTTCACAAGCTTTCATTTCATCTTAAAATTGCCATAATTTTGTCTTCTAACGATTGGATGAGAATCACTGATGAGAAGAGAGTTTAGAAGCGCACTGCTATTTCTGGTATTTATTAGTCCTGTAGAGGCTCTCACTCAGCCTTTATCCAAGTTTCATATCACACATTCTGCCTCTACAAGTTCACCAAAGGGAATATTCCTTATTGGGGAGCCAACTCCTTGATAAGTCAAATGGTAGACACTTTCACATTCAAGATATTATAAATGACAAGAGAAAAAAGATTTTAAGATTATAGAAAGAAAAAAAAGTTAAATATTTTATACGTTACAAAAACGTATGCTGTTCTATATAGATTGGTGATCTAAAAACAACCATTTATGTTTTTATGTTACTATAAGTAAAGGATTACTATATGTGTAGTATGTGTATGTGTATTATATTAATAGATAGTCCCAAAATAATATAAAGTAGCTTTCAAACCTATATATGTATGATATCGGTGCTTTTCAATTATCAGCTGATATGTCACGTCTGTATTTTAGTATCAACTGATTGCACTCAATGCATTGAATTTAATGCCTCAGGTGACTGGTTTATATACAGTAGGCCTATATCAAATTTAAAATCTCTAAAAATACTGTATTTACTAACATGAATTTACGTATAACTAAAGTAACTTAATTGCAATTGCAAATATAATACTTAAAAATTAACATATGCATGTAAAATAACGTAAATTATCATCTTAATTACACGTTATTGTTTTTAAAGTGAAAATACACTGATCTTTTATTAATATGGAAATAAATGTTTGCCATATATTTAAGGTTTTAATTATTTCGTAGTATTATTAAATTTCAACATAATTAATATTGGTATAGATTATTTAAATAAGGTATTTAATTTAATGAAACATATTACAAATAATAATGTCGTGTAAACAGTTTTTTTTTTTTCAAAACTGTAATTTACAAAAAGTGACTAAGTCCAAATATAAACAGTCCCAAAGACACAATAACTAGAATTTAGGTTACACTCCAAACCTACTTTCAGTTCAACATTCTTAATGTGAATATATTATTTCTAACTAAGTTATCTATATTTTCCATGGAATTTGTAACTTTTTATTTTTTATGATGAAAAGGTTTATTAGAAATTATTATGAGTACATTCACATGTTGTGGAATAGTTTTATGAAAAAGTCTAGTGTATATATGAAACAGGAAAATATGTTTTACAGTATTAATCAGGTACAACAAAAAATTAAGTTATCAATTGGAAAAGGACACCAAATGGGGAGAACATTGTAAGTAGATATAAATAATAATACATTGTTTTATTTATTTTTACCTATTTCAACTGCATTTACAAATTTACTGTATAGAATATATATGGCATTATAAAAACATTGATTTTGTACTGAATTTTAGTGGATAATGTATAATTAATGCTTTAATTTAATGTAAGTGATTGAGCTATGCTGCAATTGTTCAAATTATTAAAATGTTTACTATATATCCTTAGCACAAATACACATTTGAAAAAATATATACCGATTGGACTTTTATAACAGAGAATTTCACCAAGAACCCCTATATCTATAAAACATAAAATCATTTTATGCATGCCTTTAAAAATTTATGAAATATATTTCTATTGATTCAAAACAATATTCAACTTGTGTAATTAAGTAACACATATTCAGTATATAAATGTTGTCTGGCTCAGAGAGTGATTGCATAATTACTGGTAAGCAATTTTAATTGTTTTACTTAAGACTTTTTTTATTACAAGGAAACTCCAACATCATATCTGTAAAGATATTTAGTGTTTAAATATATCAAAGTCTTTCAAAAATATGTCAAAGTCTTTTAAGTCAATAATCACAAATAATTTAACGACTGGGCACCCTACTCTCTGATATATCGTATCATTATATATGTGTAGCTCTAAATGTTCAGAGCTAGACATAATTCATATCATTCAAGGGTTTCTTCTTAAATGAATTGTATTTTACCACACCGTAAGTGTACATATAGGATAATTTCCTTAAAACATTGCTACTTTGTCTTTACCTATTGAATACATTTTATATATTTCAATACTACAGTGTGATGCAATATGCATCAATAGAAATACAATATAATATAATTCCTAAAATGTATAATTCCTAAAATGTACAAGTATTACAATGCCCAATTTTGTAAAAGAAACACCATTTGCCACCATTACTCAAGAGGGATTAACAAAAGTACGATTATTTTAACATTTATACGATAGGAGGACTTTTTAAACTGTACGCTAATAAAAACCAAATCATTAGCCTGAAACAATAATTGCTAAATCTTAAAAGTATGAACATTCACAATATTTTGTTTGCACTGTTTGTTCTTTCATTTTTGGAAATTAATTCATGCACATATAGAATATTCAGAGTCGTAAATAAAATATAATTTTATAACTCTTTTAGCATAACTTGCAATGTTATTACGTCAGATAGTTTTTGTAAAATTTTCAAACAGTATTATACTAGGCCATTATTTTAAACGAAATAGGATCTTCTACAACGAACAATGTATATTTAATTATAAGTGATTTGGAACTCGTTCATAATTCAACTCCCTCCACTTTACATCTCCAACCAGCGTTAAAGGCCCTTGGTCACTTTTTTCGACAGCAGTGATAACTAGCCTTTTTTTAACCAAGCCAGTGAGCTTCCGTGTTAGAAGGGTACTAATTTCCATGAATGCTTACATTTATAAACCTTGTTTAATACTGAATATGAAACTTTATTAGTAGTTATCATTGCATATACTATTTATTATTATTGCTATCAAAAATTGTCTATATTACTCCATTATTATTTTAATATTTATAAAATAAAAATGGATTCCCAAATGAGATGCCTAAAATATGTCTTTGAATTAATCTTACTTTCTTATCACCCTTTAATTTTCATTTAATTGTTCTTAGTAATTGCTTAAGTTATTTTTTTTTCTTTTTCAGTAATTTATAGCTATTGATCTAAGAATTTTGATTTATAATTACTAATAGACAATCATTTATTATTTACACACGGAATAGATTATTAAAGTTGTTGCATATTAAAGATTATTGCAAGTTTCATTATAACAAATATGGATTTCTTGGCCGGTATTTTGGATACAAAGATATTACATTGAGAACCGAGTCAATTAGAAGTAAAACTGGACTTCGTTAACATAAAGTATTCTTTGAATTTCATTTATTTCCATATAAAATATCTGTTAATAATTTCAACATCCATAACTTTTCATCACTCTTACAACAAAAACATGCCTGGGAGACATATTTTTTGGCAAAACACTACGCCCTACTTTTTGATTTTCGCAAAAAAAAAAGAAAAAAAAGTAGGGCGTTCAAAACATACAAAAAAAAAAACACGCAGCGTTCTTCAGCTTAATCGCGTAGCTCGCAGTGATATTGTTCGGTTGGAGGAAAGTGTACTTCTAGCCCCCATGTAGTATATCCCTAAATTACACCTTATTGGTATTTTGATGTATTAGTTCCTCCATTACAAATTCATTTATTGATATTAATTCAATTATATTAACATTTAAAAGGGCAAACCAACAATGAAAAACCAAAAGATATTGGATCCTTTAGAAAGTATATTTTCAGAAAGAACTTTATTTCTGATATATGGGATATAAATAATGAATTCTTATTTAAAATCAGATACTTCTAAGGGGATATTGAAACTGTTCTTTTTTAAATAAAAATATCTTAAAACATTTTAAATGGCCTTTAATTTTGTACAAAAGTGTGGAGATAGGTTCTGGAGTGTTTCCAAGTTTGGGTTCTCCCAAACAATGTCAACTATATCAGTCCTAAACTTGGCTGAGTTCAATGTAATAATGAAAGTACACTTTGGCATTCATGTATCATATATACTTGTATTTTTTTACTTTTGGTTTAAAATAAATATAGTATATGAATAAATGTGGCAAATGGTCTTGAAGGAAATTATTTAATATGCATTGAAATTAAAGGCAATGTTTCCCTAATGTATGTTAAAGAATAAAAATAAAATACCAAGTAAGCCAGATCTATTCTGGGTTCAAACTGATCAAAGCTTAGTCAATACCAACAATTCTAAAAAAGTATGTTTTTTACTAATTTTGGAATGATATTAAGGAATTAGCCTCTTTAGCAAACGAATGTAGTTTTACTTACAATTTATTATTGTTTTACTCACTGTAAGTTTTATTGCAAGTTTTTTCAATACAGTGAATCATGGTAACACCTGAAATATTAATAATCGATGTATGTGTTGTCGTGTACGTTTTACAATTACCTTTTATTTTGAATACGAAAACTAGCACTGAAATTTGGAAGATTTAAACCGTTTATGTTCTATTTTAATGTCAAAGTCTGTTACATTATGATTGAAACGACTTTATTGTTTCTTCATAAGGCGAAGGGCTGCAAAGCCCTCTCTACAACTTAACCTCAAAATAAATAATCTAATAACAGATTGGGGGTCTTTAACTTGGTACACTCTTATCATTAGAATACACTAAAAAAATAATTATTTTGTTTGGATAAAAAAAATTATACATCATCCATAATTTATCTTAATCATAAATCTTAATGGTTAATATTTGTAAATATTTGCAAAAGTTAATTTGTAAAATATTTGCAAACTGTATTGCATCAGGTAATTATGCAAATATTTTTAGTACTTATCGTTAATTGATACTTTAATTAGTTATCAAATGACGAGTTAAAATAATTAAGTGTTTTATACTGCCATCTGGTATAATATCATTTGATATAGTAGGATTTAAATTAATTTAATTTGTCTTAAAAAAATCTATTTATCTCGAATACTTTTAAAACAATATATAATACAAAAACACATTTTTACATAATTTATGACAGTTATTATATTTACTTAATCTATGATAGTATGGTAATCATACTTATCTTGAGTATATTTCCTTAATAACTATCCTCATTAAAGAAATGTGTTGTCTTAATCTTTACCATCGGCAGTGCCTTGACCCAAGGCCAATCTAGGGAGCCAAGGTACATTAAACAAGGCATTTGTTTGAGTAAATTGCAGCCCTGTAGATGAGAGCTGTAACTTGAAACATCAGAATCATGTAGGAACTACATTGTGTACGTAGCAAACAGACACGGTCCATCCCGGATTACGATAATTTAAAACTGCATTTAAAAATAAATAAAAATAACAGCTTTAATCTAAATTAATAGTAACACAATATATACAGGGTGGAAAAAAATATGGGAACGCTTTCACAACTGTTGTATGACTTCAATTTTAAAAGTAAAATCTTTTACATGATCATGGTTACAACACAATACACTTTGACGCCATTAGTGACATTTAATCTTTTCAGTTTTTCCCACATACATACAGGTAGGCGTGGTAACTAGAACATACGGTTGGTACACTGTGACGTCACAAGGTTTCATACAATACAGGTAGGCGTGGTAACTAGAACATAAGGTAGGTACACTGTGACGTCACAAGGTTTCATACAATACAGGTAGGCGTGGTAACTAGAACATACGGTTGGTACACTGTGATGTCACAAGGTTTCATACAATACAGGTAGGCGTGGTAACTAGAACATAAGGTAGGTACACTGTGACGTCACAAGGTTTCATACAATACAGGTAGGCGTGGTAACTAGAACATAAGGTAGGTACACTGTGACGTCACAAGGTTTCATACAATACAGGTAGGCGTGGTAACTAGAACATAAGGTAGGTACACTGTGACGTCACAAGGTTTCATACAATACAGGTAGGCGTGGTAACTAGAACATAAGGTAGGTACACTGTGACGTCACAAGGTTTCATACAATACAGGTAGGCGTGGTAACTAGAACATAAGGTAGGTACACTGTGACGTCACAAGGTTTCATACAATACAGGTAGGCGTGGTAACTAGAACATAAGGTAGGTACACTGTGACGTCACAAGGTTTCATACAATACAGGTAGGCGTGGTAACTAGAACATAAGGTAGGTACACTGTGACGTCACAAGGTTTCATACAATACAGGTAGGCGTGGTAACTAGAACATAAGGTAGGTACACTGTGACGTCACAAGGTTTCATACAATACAGGTAGGCGTGGTAACTAGTTTTTGAGTATGTATTGAACGAAAATCTTTACCGTAAGCCTAGTTTGGTATTAAATTAAAAGTCTATACAATATAAATCAATTGCCGCAAACTGTACTTCTAATGGTTTATCATTTCCAGAGTATCGGTCATTTTAATTTCAAAGTAACTAGTTTAAACACCATTTTTTATCCCTATTTAATGGTTTTAAGTAAATTATTCTGATCAAAAATAATACTTGATTGAACACAATTATTTAAAACATTAAATTATCAAATTATCTATAGAAAACAATAGCGTTGTGAAAACGTTTCCATATTTTTGTCCACCCTGTATAATAATTATCTGTAATAGGTTTTAATCGTAACCAAATATAATAAACATATGTGAGTTGTTATTACTATTAAACGCTTTAAATTTGAACAGCTATTTCGTTATCGTGTTATTTTAATAATTTATTTAATCATGTTAATCTAGAATAGTTATAACGTTGTATGGTTTATTTTATCGCACCATCATAGAATATAAATGTTGAGGCCTTACGGAAAACATAAAAGGGACGAGAACCAAACACTCTGACATGAAATGAAAGCATAAGCTAGTCGTCTCACCCACCATAACCTAACCCTAACGTTAGCCCACAAAACAAGCTAAAAATGTAAAAGAGTTAATAATAATGTTTAAACACATAAGATAACAAAACCTTATACTGTCATTTTTATTGACTCTTACAACCCTGATAATGTCAAATAATCAAATAAAAAAATTAAAAAAATTCGAATATTCGGACACTAATGAAATTTCGAATAGAAATATAATGTTGTACGCTGATACTAGATGTGTAAAAAAGGTACAGATCAATAGCTGAAATAATAAAATATTTTAACAACGAACACAACGTTTAATTTGTTATCGGAATAAAATTAGGTTCCACTGTATTTATACTCTAAATTTAGATTGTTTAAATAAATATATTAAAATTACTATATTGTTACAGTTATTTTTCAAAGGTAGCATGTATAAACCCTTATTCATACATTTCGTACAGTACGTAATATCTGAATGATGAGATTTTTTACTTTTATTGTAGCCGTTATTATAACCAAACATTATAAGAGCACAAGAAGGAATATATCCAGTTATAAATAATTGGTAACGATTTTGGCCTTTCTTTAAAAAGTCGTAATTTTAAAACTCTTATAAAATAAATGTTGAAACTTAATGATAAACTTGCCTTTATATAATTATAATTAATACCTTATTCACAAATAAAATTATATTATTATTTTATAATAATATAATTTAACGACACACCTTATTTAATTAATTATATACATAATATAATGTATATAATTAAGTGTAACATTTATCTATTCACCCTAATTAATTATAAATGTTACTTTATTTATATACCTCAATCACAAACAACATTTCTTCAATACCGAAATGGTTATTAAATACTTATTTATTCACACTTTTAAGATTTATTGTATATTTATGTATTGTTAAAATAAGTGTTCAGTATTATTGTCCGTTGTGTTCTAGTGCATTCAACATATTTATCTCGTGTGTTTAGGATGTGCCATTTATTTTCAGTTATACTGAAAATTACGTTAAATTTTTTAAAATGACTCGCAGATAAAAAATGTAAATTAAAATAAAGATGGAAAGCAACTATTTTGTTCATCGTTGACAGACAACATTTTTACAATTGAAATTACTCTTTTTTTTATCTGAATAATATGCATAATGAATATGAAAATTAATCAATAGTACACTAAAAATCACTGATAAAACCACCTTACCCCCCCCCCCGTTTTCCCTTCCCGGACAATAAACTTGTTTATATTAACTACTTTGACTAGAAAGTCCACGTCACCGTCTCAAGTTTGAAACCCCCTTCATCTACAGTCGTTAATCATCTAGCCTTCTAAAAGGTGTTAAGCCCGTGAATATGGGAGCATGTGCTGTGAGGACACTTTACGGTATTAAGCCATAATCCTATATCATTAATCCCTAAAAGACGAATCACGTAAAATATCATAAACTATTTCCATTATAAAAAGTGTCCTAAGACAGTGAAAAACTTAATTTCAGAGATTGAAACTCGCATAGTACAACATACAATAATTAGGACATTTGTGTTTCATTGCTATTGTATATTGTTATCAGGCATAAAGCAACATATCTACAAAATTTTAATTATATGTATAATGTATGAATATAACACTCGATAGATTCGTATAGGTTAACCAGTTACAAAATTAACAATTTTTAGTCATCTTTAATACCAGGATTATTTTTGTTTCATATATTAACTGAACTGTTTGACTAATTGAACAGACAGGTTTTAAGAGATAACATATTTTGGTGTAAAAAGGAAAATAGTCTTAGTACAACGGCGCATAACGTGATTCAGGTACAGCTATGTATTCAGAAAATTGCATCAGTGCTGTTGAAGGCACCGTGCTTGCAACGATGCCATGCAAACAATCCTCAAACTACCGTACTCACACTACGAACTGTATTCAGCTGATCCATCTTCTTTATCACATACATGTTTATTGTTTATATATTTATTACTGGGATCAGCAATGTCTTATAGGTCATTTGTCATTAAGTACATGACATTTAATAATCAAATATGATAATTAATAAAATTATCTGTTTACTGTGGTGCAGAAATTATGTAGCCTTCATCAATAGCCTGAGGCTTCATAATTTCTGTGGTGTAGATGTTTAAAGTTGTTGGCCCACCCGCCCACCCATACACATACAGTGGTATTGACTTACCCACCCACACATACACACTCAATGGTATTGACCCACCCGTCCATTCAGTTCAGTTAACACTAGTAAAATGCTTAATGGCATTTTTAATTGTGCTAAAAATTATACACATGAACTCACTTCACAGGAATCTACTGTACTCAGACGCAAAGATAAGAATAATTTCACTAGAACTAACATAGTTAAATAACTAAGTAGAAACATGAACAACTAATCAATATAGCTGTATAACATTTAAACAATTGGATGTGTTAAGATTTATCAGTTCTTGTTCACAGGAGTGTTATTTTTAATTTTTTATATATTTTAATTTTCAATAAAAACGTTCTTATAAATTTCCTGAAACAACGTTTTGATTGGTTCAAGAGGTTGAGGAACTAATTATTTGGCCGTGTAAAGTGTAATAGAGTGTAAAGTTATCATATTTTCTTTTATATTAAATCTAGTAATTTTATACTGATCTTAGTCAGTTTATAATCACTTCAAACTAAAAAATTCAAATTAATTTAAATCAATTGATTCTTAACAACTTCCGCATAGGTAATTCATTCAACAAAATTATTAATTCTAATTAATTATTAGAATTAACAATACTATAATTTTAAACTCCCATGTACAGTATAAGAAATTTCTATTCTTGAGTTTTAAGAACCCAAATTTACAAAATATGGATTGGATTATTTTTTAATTAGTATTGAAAACAAATAAATAAATAAAAAACAAACAAATAAATAAATAACAAAAAAACAAAAATAGTATTGAAACAAATAAATTTTCTTAATACATACACAATAACGTAAAAATCTAAAAAAATACAGCTGTGCATACTTTCCTTTCCCTATATTGAATATACAACACACATGGCATTATGTGCTTAGTTAGACTTAAACCTAATGTGGTTGAAGTGGAAATTTCATATTTAATTTACTCAAGTCAATATTAGTTCTGCTTGAACTCCAACTGAACTAAGAATAAACATAGAGGGCCGAGTTTATCCTGTAGAAACATTGAGTTGGAAGGTTTTTACCCCGAACATGAATTTAATTCCTTTACTTTATAGTTTTATTTAGGTTTTAAATTTTAAGTTCATGTTTTTTTTATGTGATACTACTGTGTTATATAAATTTATATTACGTTTATGAATAAAATAATCCTGTATATGGAATTTAAAATACAATATAATTTAAATTTTAAAAATGATACTTATGTAAGAGTAAAAACGAACAATACCAAGTTTTTGAAAATACGTTTTCACTGCACACTATATTAGTCTATAAGTCGTTAATATGATAATTTTTAGTTCCAATGACATGTATCGTTGGTGAACTTAGATGTATGATACAGAAAATATTGTTGATATGTTTTATTTTCTGGTAATTATCTTTTATTTTGCATCTTATTTACGTGCCTTAAAATATTATAAAAATGCTAGTAGCAGCTATACACTCTTCTTCCAGTTATCCCAAACAAAAAAATAATAGTGCCTTTGCCGCAAGAAAAATGTTTGTCATCCAAACGCTGGAGTAGGAGGAAGTGAGTTACGCGTGGTTGTATTAGTAAAGAGAAAGTTATAGCCCTCCTCATAACGTGACCTTAGTTTAGAAAAAATAGCTTGCTTTCCGTTGCCTAAAACTCACTCACAATGGATTTTAAAACAGACCACATAAATTTAGGTGGTCTGTCTTACTTACAGACTTACAGACAACTTATAGACAACAGTAGGTACATAAACTAACGATGTTTCTATCATTGTAATTATATCGGTTTAATTGGACTGGGTATAGGCTCTGTAGAAATAATACAATATAATAAGTAGAGCATGGGATCATTTGTCTGGCTCTGTAAAAATAATACAATATAATAAGTAGAGCATGGGATCATTTGTCTGGTAATATTTATAGAGGTCGATAAGTACGGAACAACTTCCAGTTGTTAATATATTCAGAACCATTGTTGGTACGGTGGCTTAGCGACTAGGTCTTCGAACTATGAAGTGCAAGGTAGAACTATTCAGAACGATTGTCGGTACGGTGGCTTAGCGACTAGGTCTTTGAACTGCGGAGGGTAAGATAGAACTATTCAGAACCATTGTCAGTACGGTGGCTTGGCGACTAGGTCTGCGAACTGTGCAAGGTAAGGTAGAACTATTCAGAACCATTGTCGGTACGGTGGCTTGGTGACTAGGCCTTCGAACTGCAAAGGGTAAGGTAGAATTATTCAGAACCATTGTCGGAATGGTGGCTTGGCGACTAGGTCTTCGAACTATGAAGTGCAAGGTAGAACTATTCAGAACGATTGTCGGTACAGTGGCTTAGCGACTAGGTCTTCGAACTGTGCAAGGTAAGGTAGAACTATTCAGAACCACTGTCGGTATGGTGGCTTGGCGACTAGGTCTTCGAACTGTGCAGGGTAAGGTAGAACTATTCAGAACCACTGTCGGTATGGTGGCTTGGCGACTAGGTCTTCGAACTGTGCAGGGTAAGGTAGAACTATTCAGAACCACTGTCGGTATGGTGGCTTGGCGACTAGGTCTTCGAACTGTGCAGGGTAAGGTAGAACTATTCAGAACCACTGTCGGTATGGTGGCTTGGCGACTAGGTCTTCGAACTGTGCAGGGTAAGGTAGAACTATTCAGAACCACTGTCGGTATGGTGGCTTGGCGACTAGGTCTTCGAACTGTGCAGGGTAAGGTAGAACTATTCAGAACCACTGTCGGTATGGTGGCTTGGCGACTAGGTCTTCGAACTGTGCAGGGTAAGGTAGAACTATTCAGAACCATTGTCGGAATGGTGGCTTGGTGACTAGGTCTTCGAACTGCGCAGGGTAAGGTAGAACTATTCAGAACCACTGTCGGTATGGTGGCTTGGCGACTAGGTCTTCGAACTGTGCAGGGTAAGGTAGAACTATTCAGAACCATTGTCGGAATGGTGGCTTGGCGACTAGGTCTTCAAACTGTGCAGGGTAAGGTAGAATTATTCAGAACCATTGTCGGTACGGTGGCTTGGCGACTAGGTCTTCGAACTGCGCAGGGTAAGGTAGAAGGTACAAATCTAATTAACACGCAATTGACTGCAGGCTTATCTTAAATAACATTTTAAGTTAGGAAAATTGCATGTTTAATTTAAGAAAATATAGGATTTGGAAAGGCTCATGATGACATATGATAAGATGAGATAGATGTAGGTAGCGTCTCTTTGATCTGGAAATGCTTTCGATTCGGAGAAGGTTTTCTTTGCGAATATCACTTGTGAAATAAATATTCTAATCATATTTTTGATTTGATGCTATCAACAAATCATCTGTCATTACAACCTAATGATGTTAGAATAATAATCATGTTAGAAAAAATGCCAAAAAGTATTAGTAAATCTGTGAATTTACTTAGCCAGAATGAAGTTTAACGTTTGAAAGCTATGAAAAGAGTTTGTCAAATGAATTTATGCCACATTTGTAATGTTTAATGACTATTATATTAATTTGGCAAAATTATAAATTTTATAAATGTAAAGTACTGACAAATATTTTATAATATCGTTTTTAATTTTTTTTTTTTAAGCTTTCCACCTGTACAGCCAAATACAAATAAAATCCATATTATTTTTTAAAAATAATGTCCAAAAACTGTTCCTTGAGTACAATTTGAGTATAAAACCTCACCTACCTACAGTATTACAGTAAGTAACATAAATTTTCCCTTTCTTTCACAAAAGTCTTGCCGTTTAATCAGTGCAGCTACTATACCGTAAAGGTGGCCTAAAGGATAGAATTTTTTGCTATAGCCGACTGTATAAGTTTCCATTATATGTGTATAAACTAGTGTTATGGCATAGTCACCAAATGTCTGATATTTAATTATCTAATATTTAATTATTTTATTTTAACTTAATTTGCTGGATAATACTGTAATATACATAGCCCGCAATATATAGACCATTATAATAAATTTTAGACTTGAACATATTTTATAGTCATTTTATTGATCTAAACACGTTTAACGTATCGTCACGTACATTTGAAACTGGCTGCCAGGTTTACGAGCTTTTACAATACCTATAACTCATTTGAAGCATATATTTGATGTTTTGGTCATGGGTCATGAATTTGTTCAGCCTTAATTTCAAAGATAGAATATATTTGAATTTTATTATTGTTAAAATAGTTTGCATACTATCATAAATAATAGTGCATTTACATTCTATGAACAAGCCTATTATTTTGATAATTTTTTCCAATTAACTATTTATTATAATTTGTCATCCTGGTTGTTGTATATTGCAGTTGTGCAGAAGAAGACACAGCGTTCAAGTCATATGGCATTGTAAGTGTCCTACTGCATGTATTGCAATTCAATAGTATTGTATTTTTTATGCCAACAATTTAGTACAGTCAGTTAATTATGATAGTTCATGTTATGGTATTGCTTAAGCTGTTATCAAACGTTTTGACCTAGATCAATATTATTTTTGAATCGGACATATGATCACGCGTATCCAAATTAAACTGTTATTTTTCAACAAATTTTTCCAAACTATTTGCATTTGATAAAGAATAAAATTGTGCTTTGGAATTGCTTTACGAATTCCAAATTAGTTTTATAGAAAAAAATTTTTAGTTTCAAGATTTCATTTTTACCTATTTTTCTAAACCAAGCGTATGTATTTAAAATATAAAAAGCAAACCCAATGCTAAATATGATAAAGTTTAAAATGACGCTTCTTACACAACTGTTGGTCAATAAATACCGAAAAATATGGATACCCAAAAAAATATTTCTTGTGGGATTAAAAAAAACATGGCTGACAACCTCTGCAGACTGTTATACAATAATTATGTATTTTAAAAATCTGTTTTGTGTATTACATTTTTACTGGAAAATATTTAACTATAACATTTAATTTTAACAACAACAAAATATGTATACTTGAACAAGAAAAGTATAATAAAATGGGATACATAATATATATTAAGTATCAATAAAATAAAATTAATTCCATTTATAAACAAAATATAATAGTTTGAGTCGTCTTTGCACTGTAGGTGAGCACTTGAATGTAACGAAACATCCCGAAGTTACTTTGAGATATTTTATGGCAAAAATAACTCCACCAACAGAAAATGCATAAGTATCTAGTATAAGTTATTTCTCTCAATTATCTAGTTATAATGGAAATAAACAATGACAGTAATCATATTTTAGAAATATATTTGCCGTAAATTCAACATAGTAAACAGGGAAGTAGAGCATAAAACGCTAAACATATGAATAGTCCATTACAATATTTATTCCATTACGTAATATTTACAATTCACATTATTATCTATTGTTTTGGAAACAACAGGTTTTGATGATACGTAACTTTGCCGTTTCTTTGTTTTTTAATGGTTTATTATTGGGTATATGTTATGAAATAATGCGTAAATATTAAGCTTACGAGTATTGTAACAGAACTTGTGAAACTTAACATGTATCTTTAGAAATGTAGATCTTTAGGTAATGACTTCGGTAAGCCTGATTTAACGTACAATTTTTGCTTTTTTTACTTAAAGTCATATTTAATTAATTTGAAGTATTTTGCAAAATATTTTTCCTGAATGCTGTGTCCACATAATGTAAGGATACAAGCCAAAATATACAGAGCTTGTGTTATTTGACGTTCGTTTTATTTTTCACAAATAGTAAAGCTGACACTAACTTTGCTTTCACAACAAAAGCTTCTTTATAGTTGCAAGATAGTACACAGTTTTATACTTAGGTATAATGGTGTAACAGAAATTGATAATAACTTCATACTAAGAATACTGTGGGTTGTTATTAGAAAAATAACGCAACATTGCTGTAAATAATCACAAGTGATTTTTTTGTTAACTTGTTGATTAATCGCAACTCCTATCAAGGTGTGAGTTGCGAGTGTTGTTCGCTAAATAGGTTAGGGTAGATTTAGTTTGCAGATAGATATGTCAAAATTTATTTGTGTGCCCGTCAGTTTTAATCATATATAAAACACTTGTGGGAATTATTGTTTTTTAAAAGTGATAATGCCGTACTTAATTTTAGTTCACCAGATAGAAACTATGCACCTATATTTCTGTGTAATACGTACAATAAATGTGTTACTAGGATTATTTACATGTTTGAAAACAGTATTCGATAAGAATGGGTGTCATATTTCAGCCGAATTTACGGAAACTTATAGAGTCGAAATATTCATTAGTAGTTGTTTTAAAAATGACTTAGAATGTTTTTTTACCACTTTATGACCCCTGCAACAACAAATCCAACAAAGTCTTGCCTAACAATTTTAAGTATCATAAAGTTTAATACATAAGGTGTCATTTTGATACTTGAGTCCGAATAAGACAAATATTTCCATAATTATAGGTCCTAAAATGGTTTGTTTACATATGTTATGTCTGTTTGTATATTATAAATAAAGTGTCCTACTTTATATAAAAAAAAACTGCTAACAACTAAAATAAAATACTAAATCGTGGTATACAGGTTGACTTTTATGAAGTAGTATTAATTTCAAAAATTTTTTTAATTTCAATAATGGTGGAACTTCAAATATTTTTACTGGAATGTACTCAAAAACTTTATTTCGCATAAAATGTTTTAATAAAAAATAATAAGACGAAATGTCTTATGTATATCCTAAGTTTTAACAATAACTATTATTGATTAAAAGAGTATTTTTCCTACTGATTCGTCTTTTTGGAGTATAGGAATACAACGATATTGCTAATGTATCATGTTTATATAGATGATATAAATATGTTTATATAGATGTTTATATAGATGATATGATATGTAGAACTACATTTCGACTAGTTCTGCATTTTGTTCCCTCCATTTCAATGCATCGCACAGTCATATTCATAAGTGTTGACGAAGACAAACAACGGTCATCGCAGGTAATGACATGATGGGTGGGGCTTGTTATTGCGGTGCCAGCACCACCTTACGTATACGGGTTGGTCAAGATACCTGTACTACAGTGCGTATTGTGTTATTCGATGGAAGAACCTTTACCACCACCTTATAATAATTACATATTTGATTATTATAAGGTATGCAGTAAAGGTGCTCCTCACCAGAACATAATATTAAAATAATGTTTCTATGATTTCATTCTCATGATCAAAGACTTATCAAGTCCGTGATTAAATCATTTTTTTTTTCATTTAAGTATATTTAGTTTGAGATATCATATTTTCTTAATAAATATCATATAAAATATTTAAATTTTAAACTTTAACTAAAGTAATATACCATATATATTGCATGGTTTCGACTGTTTAACATATTAAATAGTCATAGGAGTTATTTTACTAAACGTTTATGGTTTTTAATTTATATTATTAAATATTCAGATAGCGTACGTATATTACAGGTCCTTTTTATTCACCACAGAAACATTACAAAAATTGCAGAAGCTATTGTATGTATTCTTACATTTAACGTAAAATATACTGTGGCCAGTAATATAAGTTAGCCATACATACCTACCATGCTATATCGACCAGGTATTTGACACATTTCCAATACATTATCCATACAAGCATTTTGAGCGTTTCCATTCGGCCGCTTTGACCTGTCAGTGTTGTTAGGCACGTCATGTTAAAAATGAGAGTTAAATTAGTAAAATATTACTTTCAATTACAGAAAAAGTGAATTTTAATTATTAAAAAAATGGCGTATTAAATATCATTGTGTGATATGTATAATAAAAATCATTCCTCTTCCAATAAACTCAGCATTTAACACAGTTAGTGTCCATCAATGTAAAAGATGCCTCCAATCTAGGTTATAAAATATATCTTCACCATTTATTTCTAATAAGTGGCATATTAAAGAAACAAACAGGTGGATTAAGCCTTAGTTGAATTACTTTCAGAGACGAGACATTTTAGCACCATATAAATTTAATCGGTCATCATTAGAATACAATTTTTGTAATTTTTAAATTAGGATTAGTTTTAAATTGTAAAAATTTTTAAAATTAGGATTAAATAATTGTAATGTCTCATTAGAAATCAGTATTTTACATTAGTTAAGATCCAACTGATCAAGTATTGACTTCAGTGCATCACAATATCTACCATTCATAATTGCTGACTAATAATAACATTACGAAAATAGCATCAATGAGAATTTCTCACAAATCAATGGGAAAACAAGCCATTTTATAATAGGTATTTTATCCAGTTATGCATGCAATTTCCCTATATTACGTTTCAGTTATTTAATTTAAATTAAATGATCATTATGTTTTGTTTCATCTGTTGTCGGAGTTTAGTATTTTTGTTATCTTATGTTGACATTATGTAGTGTAAATAACGCTTGATACATACTAGCCATTCCATACATAACTTAACAATGTTCACAATTATATAATCCGAGTCAAAATTGTGTCATATTGTAGCTATACTAAAAATTTAAAACATCGATTTAGGTACAAGTAACATGATGGTAAGGTAAAAGAAAAGTAAAATTGAAATTGACAGGGAAAAAGTTTAATCAGTTGAGTTAATAGGAAGGGAGGTGAGATCCAGTGCAGAATACGTCACCTGAATACGAAAGTACGTAATTCAATTAAAGAGCACTTAGAGTATGTACTGTACAAGTAAAAACAATGGGACTTATACAGAGAGACATTTTATTAAAAACAACACTTTTTAATTACTGCAACTCAACCTGTTGTACCGTGTTTGTTGAATATTACTAATTATAATAGTTTGCCAATGGCAACAAAGTGTATAGTTGCCATTGGCAAACTATATATTTTCTATATATATATAAACTATACATGGAGTTGTATATATATACAACTATGTATTACTATAGTTGATATCATGTCGTAGGTAACGAACAAAATTTGTTAAGCCTAGTCCCCACTTACAAACATGTTTCCGGTAACAGTGTTTGGAAACTATTTCTCAACTGTTTCCAGTGTTTTTGTGTTGTTACTGTGATGTTTTTGTGACGATTCACAAATATTTCCCAACTGTTTGCAAACAGTTTGTAAACAGTTAGGAAACATTTAAGAGTGTTTCTGGGACCAATAAACAGTGTTTTCTGTTTTCAAAATCAAATAGAAAACACGCAAATATGTTTCTGTCTAGAAGACAAAAACTATAAGGGAAGAGGGAGCTCGAATGAGTAATCGGACGTTAACGGTACTTTCAGGTGACTTGCAAGTGTGCAGTAACGGTTGTAACCGTTCAACATGTTTACTACTACATGTAACCAGGAACAGATTTAAATTTAATTGAAGAGTTTCATTCCCGTAGAGTTTTGTAGGACATAACTTTTCCAGCTTACAAGAACAAGGATAAGAAAGATGACGCCCTAAAGAAATCGCACTAGTTTTTGGCATGAGCACCGATGATATGGACAAACAATAAATAAATAAAAGTTTTGAAAATATAATTTTAACGTGAACATAAGGCCCTGTGTGAGAAAAAAGAGGCAGTTTGCCCAAAAAAGTGAAATGATTGTGATAGGTTCAGACACGAACCAAGAACGTCTTCAGTCCACATCTCGGGAAACACCGTCCTGCTAGTGGGAACACAAATGAATGACAAACATTTATGTTTCTCTGTTGTTTCAAAACAGTTTACATACTGTTTACAAACATTAGGAAGAAACAAGAAACGGTTAACAAACTGTTGGCAAACTAATTATCAACAGTTTGCAAACAATGTTTCAACTTGGGGACTAGGCTTTAGTGGTTGAAATTATTATTTTCGAATAGACGAGGAGCTGATGGCATTTAAACAATTCTGTTGAGTGCAATATCCTGAGTAGCAACTGTAAAATCCCCAGCTGTCAGGCAATTTGTTTAGGGTAAGGGTTTAAACCATTGCGTAATCTTGTGTAAATGAGCAATAGGGGGTGCAGATATGGTAATTTCAACTCTTTGTGAGTTTTTGTAGGTTGTATAGTGTAAACCTCCCATATAAGAGTATACTTGGTATTTGGTTATTTAGTATCCAAATTACAAATACATTATAAGAAGATTACTATATGTATTATATGACGAGAAAAATTAGTATTGTTTAGTAGTAGATTCTATTTGCATGTAAGACTATGATTTATTACATTCTTAAATTAAAATAGGTACTTATACTTACACACCGACACATCTTGGGTCTTTTAATCACATTTTGGATGATTACAAACAGCAAATAAATTACTCCAAACTTTTCTGAATAAAACAGTAGAGTTTGTTTCAGTCCAGACAAACTAAAGAGAAACTAGTTACATTCATGAATCTAAATAGTTACTAAATCAGTTTAGACAAGCGGGTTACACGAATGTACTGATTGTTGAAAACCCCTTTTTCGCTGTAATCAGTGTAAGTGGTTATAATTACGTCAATAATCAGTTGAGTGTAATTCGCAAACTGTAATAATTGACTTAAGAAACAAACATACAGATCAAAGCATTGTATTTGCTAAAGGTGCGTGTCTGTGCTGCTATCTAACGGTGAACAGAATCAAATAAGCACTAGGATGACTGTTTTATGTGCTATTAGATCAGTTATTGAACGTCTGCTAAAGAAAGACAGAGAGGGAGATGGAGAGAGACAAAGAGAGGGAGACTACTGGCACTGACTTTGAAGATAGTACAAGAAGTAAGTTTATAGAAGAGAGAAAACATGCACAGGACCCATATGTTTTGATTGTCTAATTTGTATATTTCTGGAATGGTGGCCTAATGTCTAAGACTTTTGACTAAGGAGGGCAAGTTTCAAGGTTTGAATCCCCGACAGTATCGGTTGGCACTTCTCTTGTTGATTAATGTTCACGCACAATCCTACAGGCCCGTGTAATCTGATGAGCGAAGTTTAATGAAAAAAAGATAAATTCTGTAACTAATTAATCCTCATTACTCTCATCCATAACAGAACAGTGCATATATTAACTATTTAAGCTATCTCACTATCATCATATTTTAAATGTAAATGATGTTTATGCATATTTAGTAGTCATATAATAACTTAGCTACGATAAATATATGCTACATTATATAAAATTGAACTCTGTTGTTAACAAGTCAGATGTATGTTTTGTACCCGACAGAATGTCGTACATTAGTACAAAGTCTTCATGTTAGAGAGTGTACTGTACAGTATATCACCAATGTAACACTGAACGTAGCCACGTTATAACTTTATAAACTTATATGGAGATTTAAGTTGGAGGGTTTAATAGAATAGACCCTCAAAACCGGAGGGTTTAAATTGGCCTGAATTCTATGCTTGGACTTCATACAGGAGTAAAATATCAAATGTCAGCTTAGTTCTGATTACAGCAATGAACACTTCATGTCCTAATCCTAAAATGATTAAGTCCTAAAACTATCAATAAACATCTTTAAGAGGTTTTTAATACTAAAATATTTTAATTATTTCATAAGCATACAAAAACTTGCAGAGTTAAATTAATTAATTTGATAAATCATTAAAAAAGAATAGCTTTTCAAGCCATTTTATAGACTAGGAGTTTTCATCATCTTTACGATACTAATTCTTGACAAAAAAACATATATAGGTGTTTTTAGAACGTATTGTTAAAAATCACCATTTGGAATTTTCAATAATTAAATTTATTGAAATTTTTTTGGGATGATATTAAAGTATTACCCTGATTAATCACATATAAATTAAATAAATGCACTACTTTTTAAATTAATGGTATACAGTCTAGGAAAAAATAAATTTTATGAAATACACAAATAGCCTAACAATATAAAATTAGTCTTAAAGCAAATAAAATTATCATTATTAGTAGTTTTAAGGTATATTTAAGTTATGAAGTAAGTCAATTTATATTTTTCATGTGATTATTAGAAGGCTAAATGTGTTTATGTGTTTCATATGGTTTAAAATGCTACATTTATCAGACTCTAAACGTCAAAAGGCATGGCAGCCACAAAATGTCAATTAGTCATCCACCCAGGGAAAAGTAAATATAAATACAGAACCTTTGATCTTAAATTAAATATTACATTCGACTAAAATAAGTTCTTCTGATCAAATATTTTCCCAGACTGGAACGACAAACCGTTATATGAGTTAGGAAATAGCTCGTTTGTCATAAGTTAAGATTTGGCATCCTTACCATGGTAAACATCAAATAATCAAAAAAATTAATAAGTAGATTAAATTTTTAATGAAATACAATATGCAAAAAATGTGTTATTTCAGATATGTATAAAGATTTTAAAACTTCTCCACAGACTAATACTTTTACTCATAGCAATTACTGTACAACATATAAAGTTATTATTACTATTGAAACTGTCGTACATATAGTTTCAACTCACATTATTACGTGGTCTTACAACTTAACACACTAAAGCATATTGTGTGAGGAGGGGTTTATTAAATACTCAATACATTAGCTAGATATGAACTATCTTGAGCTGATTCGAACACCTAGAGAAATGTAAGTAGTCATTAATAAATTTTTTTATCAGCATCCATATTTTCTGTATTAAATTTCTCTTCCTGTCCAATTCATTTAAAAATACGTTCTCATAGTTTGGAATGTATAGCAGTTAGCCACACATATTTATAAATTATTTGTAGACCTTACTGAACAATTTTGTTTTTGCGAAATTGTTTTTCAAGCAAATATTTTAAGTTTTATAAGTTTATTGTACAGTGTTATCATATTAGTCATGTTCTTTGTGATTTCACACTTAACGCTAATCGGGTTACGCTTTATTTCCTCTCTGAAGGTCTTTATCACCTTACTTCCTAAAAATATAAAACTTAAAACTTGAATATTCATATTTTAATACACTATATAACTAGCCAATACGATTATTCTCTCAACCATATTAATTAAGATCCTTTCATCTTCAGGATCTTGTACCTAACCCCAAACTACACTCTCGGCTGAATACAATTCTCGGAAATAGCATGATTGCCAGGCCTTCTTCCCTTCAAAACCCTCTCAAACTGGGGCTCATGAATGTTTCATGTAGCTCTGAATTTGTGCGTCAGAAAGTGTAAATACCAAGTGAATGTTAAAGGATAAGTGAAATAATTTACACAATTTGCTTGGACATTAATATATTTTAGATTCTTAATGATTTATTTCATTATTTTCAAACTTTTTTAATTTTGAACTTAGTGTAACAGCTCAGTACATTGGTTATCTAATTCGGATGCTCTAATGTAAATTTTAGAAGGTGAGAATGGTATTCTCATCATGTAAAGGACAAACTATTCAGCAATCAATATTTCAATAAGCGTAGAGGAGCATTTTAAACTATTTTATAAGGTGATGGCACAACTTACTTGGATGGGGTTTTCTAGCCCACTATTGTTTCCAATATGTAAAAAGTAGTTTGAAAACTACGTTTAATTGTATTAATTTTACAGGAAACTTGTACATGACCTGTCATTCAAAGTTCCAATCTAAAAATTGGAATTTTTTACAGATCATGTTCTTTGGTTAGTTCATGAAAATAAACGACTTTTGCAAATATTGTTAGAACATAAACTTCAAACTAGGAAATTAGGTAAGATATACATATTTACAAACACTATTTACATTTCCTATTTAATTTATACTATATAACGTAGAATCCCAACTAGAGAAACCTGAAATTCGTAGGCAAAGTAATACAACTAGAAAATCCTCTTTGGAAATCATTTATTCTTGTTTCAGTGTGTTATTATTACAACCATCATTGCTTTAATACACTTCAATAAATTTAAATAAAGAACTGGTAAATTGTATGGTTTTTTATGTCCATCCAAGTTCATACCATCATCAGATTTTATACCGTAAACAGTGTTCATATTATATAACTTCAGCAACATGAGAGCTTTACACATTGAGTGGTGACCATGGGCCGAAATATGCTTCCCGGACTGGCCCATTACATCCGCAACGATAATCTGGATATTGGCTTCTACAGTTTGGATAAACCATTTCATTTGGTCCAGTAATGTTAACGCTCACTACAATGAAGTGGGCTGAAATATTCCGCCCACGCACTGCATTAGATTGACAGCCTTTCCTTGTTAGTGCTGCATATATTTTAACTATTCATATACGTACAGTTAAAAACGTCAAGGATAATTTGAATAAATAGACATGCAACAGTACCTTAACTCATCATTGGGTAGCTAAGTAAGTGTACACTTTTACATAACATTAAAATGTTTAAAGACATCTACTTTATTAGCTTTGAATCCTGAACCTATTTTAGTTCCACATGTCTACCTTATAAACCAAAATGCTTATTTGATGATGAGAAGGAATTAAGATTTTTAGTAAATTCCATCCTATATTTTTTTTATCCAAAACAATCGTTAAAAATCATCGCAATTGATTTTGTATCACATGCAAATGCATATTTTGAAGTCTTACTATTCAACCTAACTCTTGACTGAAGCTATTAAACATGTTTTATGAAATGGCCCCCATTATGCAGTTAAACTTACTTTAAAGGTTTATTCGTTTAAAGTTATTTAAAAGAAGATGTCTTTGGTGAGTATGACCCCCCCCCCCCCAGGTACAAGGAGGCACTAACGTTCAATTAGGTACAATCTACCACGTAGTTGGTGTGAGGTAAGAGTCTGTTTAAAATTGCTTGTCAACACTTTTAATATGACCAATCAAAGAATCTTTCCGATGGGCATTTTAATATTATAAGGTAAAATGTATGTATGACATAAAAGAGGAGAGAACGGTAAATTCAAAGAAAAGGAGGGAAGGTCACGAACATTTTTATAAATAATATTAAAATTTTTCTTAAAAAGGTCATTATAAGGAAGGAATAGTTTAAAAAATATAAATAATTGATTTATCAATTGATTTAAAATCCAATCAGGATGTTTCGTAAATTTTTAGAAAAGTATCCTTCAGAAAAACGTATTTAAAACCAACTTATACCAAACAATATCTTTGACCACATATATATTCCTATGGAATAGAATACATAATGTACATCTCACAGTTAACTCATTCAGAAGTATGTTACTCACACTAATTGGCTTGTTAAAATTAAGACATTCCTGATTCTGTTACATTCCTGAGATTATTTAGAAAGTAACCCATATCGTATGTCATAGTGTCATGTTGCGTCGGACGATAGCTGGACAATCCGATCTCTGCTACTGCTGACATATGTAAAACGTTCCCCATACAGGTCACACATGCACTACCATATCTGGGTTAGCTACCTATCCTAACACGTTGCTTAAGTCATTCGGCATATAAATTTATAATACAGCGTTTATTTAATTTTTGCGACCCCACAACCAATGAATTTCCATTACTACTGTACCTGTAACCTGTGAGGAAAAGGAAGGTAATATTTTACGGTGATTGATTTTGAAAATCCAAAGTAAATTTAAAGACAGTACTTTATATTCAGCTACAAAACCATAGCTTATTTTTACTCATGCCACGTGTATTTAGATTATAAACATCAACTATTGTCCATTACATCTTTATCTTTATAATTAAGACACTTGTCTTTACTAATCAGGGTTGCGCTAATAACAGCCATTAGTCAAGTCGGTAGATGCTTCACTTCATTCTGACTGGTGTGTCACATTGCCTTGATACAGACATATTCTTGACACAGTGTAAAGTGAGATATAACACGTTGCAGGTGTCAAGTAGGGCATGGAGTACACGTAATAACCTCTCCTACCTGCATTTGACATCTTTCTATTACTGAAACTCTGTACTGAAATAAAGTTCATAAAAATTACAAAAACTATTACAAATATTACAATATATTTGTGATATTGTGAACAATTCGTGATTACTATTAGTATCAAATTACAACTGGTTAAATTCAATAATATATTTTTTTTAATTTTATTTGAAAAGCCATATTTCGTATACTACAATTTTACTAAATTTTATATATCTCATCAATTAAAATACGACAGATGATCATTAATATATTTTCTTCACAAAACATATTTCTATTTATTTATGATTGTATTTCATCGTCGTTATGATTAAAACAAACTGCTAATCCCCTGGCCATTACCTAGTAAAAACAAAATAGAATTGATTATTCTACAAATAAACAAATTGCACAATGTTTATCTAACCTAACTTATAATAAAACTTTATGTTTTAAAAAGTAATCTTTATTAAATTATATAGCTATACATTTTTCTATTATCATTTCTAAATGATCCTATATCAGATCAGTTTTACTTTTTGCACGGAAAAACTATGGATAGTTGAAAATAGAATATAGACGACATAAATGTACAGTAGTTCTGATATATAAAAATAAACGACACATGATAAATATTTTTTAACATTACACATTTTGGAATATTTTCATCAGAGTTCCACAAAAAAACCAGAAGAATATAAACTACTTTGGAGAGTCGATGGGGAAGTTTAAGTGTTTTATCTCTCTTTTAAACTAATACACAGAATTATATTTTCACTTTACTTGTACGTTTTTATCAATGACGAATAGAAAAGTAGTGTATTTACTTTTTGTCTGATAACATAATAGTTTGCTGTGATCATATTTTTCCCCAGAGTAAATGAACATTATTAAAAATATATTAAAATAATGCCAAGAATAAAAAAGTCTTATCACTAGTTAAACCTAAACCCATCATAAAAAATTGGTGTTACTATAAGTAATTTGAATTTTGCCCGCTAATTGGAAAATGACGACTTTGAACCACGTGATTGTAATATTTTTGAATAAAATGTGTATTTGTGAAACTGCAAGAGCTTTTCAACATTCAAATGAATAAAAATAATGCATTATAAGTTAAGCTTTATTTTTGTAAATGGTAGAACACACCTCTTTTATAAATTTCTGAAACTTTCAGTGCTTATAGTGGTGAAACTGTTAAGTATATAAAAATAATATCCAGAGTAAAAAATTCTTAGAATTACTAGTGAAACCTAAATCTATCATAAAACGTAGGGGTTTCTAGTAGAAATTTCAAAGTTGACCGCCATATTGGAAAGTGGCGAAAGAATGTTAATGCTCATTAAAATCTGACCTATGTAATTTTAATGAGCATAAATAATGAGGATTATTCCCCCATTTAAAGTTTGATATAAAATCAATACTTTTTGAGATCCCAATTTTGGCCACCTTAACTTGATCACCCTCTATATGCAGTTTGGAAGATTATCCATTCAGTACTCCCTACAAAAATCACTTATATGACGTATTGATATAGCAATAGGCTTACATATAAAATTACAAAGACCATTCCGAAGAAGTGTTATCAGTTCATAGACACTTAGTAATAGTAAGGTATAGAATACTAACTAAAGCTTGACTGTAACTTTTAATATATGCTGTGACATTAAAATCTTGAAATTGTCTACAAAGCAGTGTTAATACATACTTAAAACTTTTATGACAGTTTTTACTTTGTAATGAGAAAACGTTTCATTGAGTTCCTCGTAAGACAGGGGTACCCTAGTCGAATTTATGTAAAGATAATATTTAATATGATATAATATGCCTTGATAGTAATACATTCATAACTATAAAGCGATAGATAGTAAAAAAACCATTAACATAAAGTTTAAAATCAATAAGTGTAAGATAAAATTCTACTGTTTTTACTATTATTATTGTTATTGTTTTGACACACAACACACAATGACAAATTCGAAAAAATATTTGAACATATGCTAAATTACAAATCTCAATAAAATTCTTGTAAAGAAAATTACACAAACTTATATATAATTATAAAATATAGGATTCTTTATGTAATAACTAATATTTTTACTGATATTTAGTAATATTAAGGTATTCTATTACCTTCTATTATTACTATTAGGTATTCTATTTTAATAGTAAGATACTAACTAAATCTTAACTAAGAATACATGCTGCGACATTAAATGTTTAAATTCGTCTACAAAGCAAGGTTAGATACAACTAACTATATAAAAGGCTATTTACGTGCGTCATCAGTGTGCGTACATTGTGGGATTGCAGCAAAGGTGTGCAGTTAGCTACAGGCTGTTGTGTGGTGGAATTCATTACACACGCTGTGATGAGATTCACTCGTTGTACATAGAGGCAATCACCGACTTAGTGGATATTACGTGATTACATTCTATTTGCATGCGTCATCAGTGTGCGTACATTGTGGGATTGCAGTAAAGGTGTGTAGTTAGCTACAGGCTGTTGTTTGGTGGAATTCATTACACACGCTGTGATGAGACTTACTAGTTATACAAAGAGGCAATCACCGACTAAGCGGATATTTCGTGATTACACTATAGTTACATGCTGATTAAACAGATACTGTTAATGAAAATGTTTGTTGAGTTCAACTTATATCAAGACTAACAAATACTAGACAGCTAACTAAAGTACATTCGAGTATTTTCATATTATAAACTTGTCTACATTTATTAAAAGCTGCCATAATATTATTTAAGGACCATTGATATGTATATATACAATTTATTTGTAGTTAGTTAATTATGAATTATTAAATTTTGTCATAACCACATTATTTAACAAATAAAACGTCCTTGTGTTGTTTGTTAATGACGTGATGAATGTTAATTAATGATGCTTAGGGAAGTGTCAATGTTTAAAATATGTAGTTGAATAATTAAAAAAATTAAATATTGATTGACTATACTACATTCCGTATAGAAGGCACGTTGAGTAACACTTTATAAAAACATGTGATAAGGAGAAAAAATTGATGACTAAACAAGAACAGGTACAGTACATTAATTTTAACTATTAACGTTTTTAATGGAGTAGGAAATAGAAGCTGTGTAAATTAAAACTCAATAAACTTGTTGATGGTCAATCTGAAACACCTATTAGGATATATCACAAAAAAATTGTATTTTGGTAACTGTGATGGTTATTTAAATAGTCAAGAATGGTAAACAAAATAAACTATTTAGAAATATCTGTCAATATTTGCATCTTAGGGTATTTTATTAAAATGCTCCTTATAAGTATGCACTGTGATATAAGTACAAAAGCTATAAAATTGTACTTAATGTATTGAATACATTATTAATCAATAACTGTGTATTCAAGCTAATTACCAGGTGCATTGGCTTACAACTGCGTAAATGTTACGTTACAGTTTCCTTGAAGAGTTAAGTATTCTAATAAAACTGCACAACACTGATATATAAATTGTTCATAAAGGGTAATATAGTTCAAATTATTTTCATGGCTTTAACGAAATCTTCCGTTAACACGTACTATTTAATTTGTTTACCTCGTTCTCTAAAATCTGTAAGTGCTCTATTTATTTCTTGCTTATTTATTTGTAGTTTTAAGCACAAGTAATTCCTACTTTACTTGGATATACAGGGTTGGGCAAAAGTCTGGAATATATTTATTAATTTCAAAACTATTGAAAGAAATGTAATGAAACTTTGCAGCTATGTACCCTATACCAAATATTTAGACATATTTAATTTGTTTTTCGCATAGCCAGGCGATGGCCCATGAAGGTAGACTTAAACATTTTAAACATAAGCCTACCTCGAGTTGTACCTGGTTTTAAAGTTCTTTGTTTGTAAAACACAAGAGTGCAAAGCTGCGGTCAAAAGAGTGACCAATTCGCAAAACACTGCTATTCAAAGAATTTAACGTCATATTACTAATTATTCTCAGTTTTACGGCTATTTATTTAACATTTTCGAGTCCCTGTTGCTGAGTATGTTGTCGATTGTTAACAATTGTAACAAATGACTGAGTATTAATAATAGATATGCAACTCAAATAAGATAAAAATGAGAAACAATTATTCAAACACTATTGACAGTAGGTTTACCTGAAATAGTTAAAGAATATTACTATAGTAATTTGTTACTTATTTTCGGTGAAATTTAATTTCTAATATTAAGTCAGATAAATTATAGTTCTACACAGCAATAGATAGTAACTATCTTATCCTTGTCTTAAGCAGTGTTAGTGATATGACATTAAATTATTTGAGAAGCTATATTTTCTAACTTGGTCATCCTTTTGACTTCAAGTTTACACTCTTGTGTTTTACAAGGAAACGCCTTTAAAATGAGGTATAATTCGAGGTAGGCTTACTTTATGAATGTTTAAGACTTCCTTCCTGGGCCATTCTCTGGACATGAAAAAAAAAACAAGTAAAATATATGCAAATGTTTCGTATAGGGACAAATACAGAGCTGCAAAGTTTCATTACTTTTCTTCTAATATTTTAAAAATTAATATATATATATATATATATATATATATATCCCAGCCTTTTGCCCAACCCTGACATTAAATTCTTTGAGTGGCTGTATGTTCTGACTGAGTCAGCCTTTTGACCGCAGGTTTGCACTCTTGTGTTTTACAAACAAAGAACTTTAAAATCAGTCAGAAGTCTTCCTTCATTAGGCATCACCTGGCTATGGGAAAAATAAGTAAAATATGTCTAAATGTTTGTTATAGGGACATGTACATAACTGCTAAGTTTCATTACATTTCTTTCAATGGTTTTGAAATTAATAAATATATATCAGACTTTTGCCCAACTCTGTATAGAGGAAAGTGTATGACTGGTGTTCTGACTTACTCTGATGCCAATGTGTGAATGGTATGGAATAATTAAGTCATAAGTATTTTAATGTGCGTCAATTTAACAAAATAACAGTGTATTGTTGCATTGGCTAGTGCAAAGACAGAAATATGGAAACGCTTTCACAACTTTCGTATACATTCACTTGTAAAATGGCAACTCTCCCATACATTATTTGATCATTTAATTTGATGGATACCATAAAGTGTAATTTGTTCTTGGAATAATTACTTAAAACCGTGAGATCACAAGCAATTATTATTGATCGAAGTAGGTTACCTTGATATTAAAATGACCACTACTCTGGAAAGGATAAACTTTTCGAAGTTCGGATTGGGGCTGTTTTAATTTCCCCTGAGTAGACCATTAATTTGATGCCAAACTAGACCTAGGCTTACGTAGATGATTTCCGTTCAACTCCTCGTGAGCTATCTCCCTGAAAAGATAACAAGACGCTAATAAAGTCAAAAAGTAGGTTCTTTGTAACCGTGATGATGTACAAGATTTCAATTTTACAAGTGAAGCTATACAAAAGTTGGAAAAGCGTTTCTTTATATTTTTAAGTATTGATATGTATGCTTAACCCCCACCCTTAACTTTTTTTATTTTTAGATATTTTAAATAAATGTTCCATAATCTTCCTGAATATATGATTATACGCCAGTAAGGGTAGTTTTAACAGTTTTACTTTCAGTGTGTGTAGGGGGAAAAAAATTATCAAATAGTATTTAAAATATTTAAATATATTATACACAGGTCTTGATAACAAAAATAGCATACCTTCCTAAGATATAATAGTGGTTCAAAACTATGATGAATATGAAAATCCTCTTTTGCAAACGGCATACTACTCAAAGTGCTATTTGTTAGTATACTTATTTCTTATATCAATATATGCATTGCAATAATGTAAGAGAGTCATATTATCAATTTATATTTATTGATAGTTAAATAAATTCGTGCTTTAAATAGACATATTGATGATAAATGAGTGAAACGTTAAATAGCATACTTCCATGTTTAACTAAGCATACCCTTCTTATATGGCTCCATGAAACATTGTGACTGTTACAAACGGACAACAAGTTCAGAGGAATTACTTGGTCTTAATTAACTTTTCAACGTAACTCTTCCCTATAACTCCATTACAAGTCACTAGATCTTAAACAAGATTAGATCTAGTTACTGGTTACAGGGTTGAACTCCGTCTTCCATCATTTACCAAACAAACTTCCAGTAATTACATTGTTAATTTTGTACGGCGTGGTATATTATTAAATAATATATCCTACATTATAATGGACACTTAATCTAACTATCGTTATTATTTTGATTGTGCTTCTTTTAATGTACCATTTGAGTTTGACTACATGATGAAAAATGTCCACAATGGAGGATAATATGGTTAATTTCAAACATTTATAGAGATTATAAAGTTTGATAAGAAAAAACAAATGTGTTCTTCCACGCCATATATATAAAAACAAACTATATATATTTTAGTGATCATTCAGCCAAACCTAAAATATTACAAACATACAGATATGTATAGATTTGCGCTATATAAAGTCTTAAATGTCAGCTCTATAAAAAATAGTTACTTTCACTTCCATGGTAAAATTCAAATGTTTCCTAAACTAAAACCAAGTAACTCAATGGAATGAAGATTTGTTTACTGAACCCTTTTGTTTGAATCGTGAAAAATCATAGCATCTAAATTTCAAATTTAAAGATAAAAAGCCTCCTTTCGAATAAAAAAAATACTTGTTCCAAACAGATTTCTATATTTCAAGTACAAAGTTGTAAAATTCATATCAATAAACATTAACAAACAAGTCAAACGAAACCAACCTTACCCACATACTGTGTACTCTGCACTTACCTGTCATAATGACTGGCATTTCACTGAAATTCCACTGTCAGTTTTGATATGGTAGATTAGTCATTTGACGTTCAGAGGAAATGGGAAAAGATGTAACTGTAAATATGTATATATTTTCGTTACAAAACCGTTTTATGTTTGATTGTATACAAACTAGTTTAACTCTTTGCTGTCGTAACTATTGACAGTACAATTAGTTATTCCCAGATCTGCAGATTTAAGGATTGTACCTTATTCATCCGTTTGGACGAAAAATGCAGGCTACATTTTATAATACATTTAAGACACTTTATTTCTTTATCGTGAAATTTTAACGTGAACGAAAAAGTATTATTATATTAGTAGTTCATAAATGGTGTCATTTTAATCCATCACCTAATTTGGGTTATGTATAAGAAAAAAAGATTCAATGTTATTAATTAAATCCATGTCAGTAAATTTTTACTATATATATGCGAATCTTTTTAGTATATGAGTATATGCCATTATGTTATCAACTATCAATACAACTCAGAATGATACACTTAACACACGTTATTTTTCAACATATTATTAAAGTTGTCATATATTACACAAACTTTATGGCACTTCATCAAGATCAATACTAAATATGTTTTAATTCAATTGACAATATAAAAAAGTACCGAAAGGAAGAAAAACAATATAATTTGTAGAAAATGCAACTGGAACTTTTAGAATTATTACTTGAATGGTTCTCTCAAATTACAAAAGAGGCCACTTATCATTAACTTGACATAAACCATCATCAGTAAATCATGTTGTCTGTTAACATTGGACACTATGTTCCTATTCAAGCCCAAATAAAATAGGGAATGAACTAAGTGGAATTAGAAGGTTAGAAGTAGTCATAAAATTACAGTATTACATTCCTAATCGCCATATAAAACATAGTTATTTAATTTATTATTATTTAATAAGTACTTATTTTGGTTATCAAAGAAATGTTGTGTGATAAGAACGGTCAGGGAAAGGAAGATAAATCAGCCCTTTCAGTCCTAATAAGTGCACATAAAATGGAGCATGACACCTTGCCTCCAATAACTGCGTAAAAAGTAGTTTAGTAACATCTTTTTATGTACTGAGGTGTGCTTAGTAGCTGTTTAGAATGTTATTTAATAACATAATAACATATGTTTATACATTGAGTGAGGGACCATCTAGTGTAGTGCCTCATATAGTCATGATGAGTGGCTGATTAAATAAGTGAGTGTAGGGTGAGTGGTGCGTTGAGAAGTGATATGTAGCAAGGGAGAATGTCTGTTAGTTGTGATTGAGTGTGATGACGGACTGTTGGAATGAATTATTTAATATAATTACGTGAATAAACGGTGCATTGTACCCTATCATTGTATTCTAATATATTTACTCAAATCACTGTTTTAAATATGGGTGATGGCCTCTTGTTTAAGATAGTGTTTTTTCCACTAAAATATATTTGTTATATACCTGTACTATTTTAAAAATCTAAAAAGTAAAATATATTTATCAATTAAAATGTATTAATTATTTAACAAAACTACAGAGCTTCTGTGTCAATCCCCATTAGGGTCGTATCTGTTATTATATTAAAATATATATTTTTTTATTGTATTTCACTGTATTCATTTCCCGTATTGTTTATTGGGTATTATAAATATAATATCACTCCTCACAGATTTAACGTACAATATATAAATGCACACATAAAATCTATAATCTGGGTATATAACGTGTATTACTGACAATGTTTTTGTTGAAAGATAAAAGCCCATTAAGTTTAACTCACAATAAACAAATGTATCTAATATAGTATAATTTTCAGAGATTTAGAGCATTGACATATAGGACCAGTCTACTTTTAATATGACATCTAGAGAGGCAGGCTGGATGGTATCACATAGAGGTACTTCACTCTTGATAGCTCTTTTACACCTTCCAACACCATTAAGTTGATACTAAGTACGTGGATATGGTTTTAAAACATTTTTGAATGGTAATAAGCACTAGTACTAATATTGATATAAAGTACCAAGTCAGTTGACATTAGTTATTAGGTTAGTATTCGAATAAAAAGCCAGTAACAGTTGCTTTCCTTTAATTATAAACTACGTGAATGTGTGTGGAATTTTAATTGCGTGGCTCGTTGAAGCTATACACTTTTTTAAAAAACGTTTTACACGTACAAGGTCTACAATGTACATGACGTAGTAATTATGAAATATATTACTTTAGTGCTATACACACTACTGAAAATAAATGTCATGTTAATTGACATAACATATTTTTATAATCTTATTAAAAATGTTTCCTTAATGAAATATAACAAGTTAACTTTTAAAACAATACATGTTCCTACACTTAATCATGTTATACTGTTACCATTAAAGCTACATAATGCTCTCTAATTTATTGTTCTAAGTGATTGGACATTGACAAACAGCAAATTTCTTCTCTGAGTATTAGTTCAATGTGTATTTTATTTGCGCTCTTGTTCATGTGTGAACGTACACTTTTTTAACGATTATTTGGTCAAGCAAATGATCATTAACTATTTATTTCTATAATTTATACATTTTTGTGTATATCTTGTACGTAATTTCGGGAAAATACCTACTGTAGGGCTATGTAAGGTATTCATACCACACAACCTCAGCTTCCATCCCAGTTTGATTATTTTAGAATATGTTTAACGCATGGAGATTCTTGCTCATGTAATTTTCTTGGCTCAATTCAGTCCTTCTCTCAACTGTCTGAGTACTCATACAACTGCTTTAAACCATCTATCAGAAGTAGTTTTTTAAAGAAAAATACTATAATATTACCTGTCTTATATGATTTTTGGAATTCTTAATGATAACTAAATAGTTTTTTTTTTTAGAATATTACGTTTTTTCACATGCAATACAAATGAACGTCACGTAACATTATATATTACAAGATAAGTACAAAAGGTACAGATTTAATGTGATTGATTTTGGTAAACTACACTTACAAGAGGGGCCCAAAAAAAACATTTAATGTAAGGGAAAATAACACTAAAAGTTTGAGATGTAGACATGACTCAATATTATGTATCTGAGGAAGACGTTTCAGTAAATAAATGAGACAACACATAATTATTTTCAACATTCAAGTCTTTAGTGTTTTAAAAATACAATTAAATTAAAAGTTACGGTAAAGTTAGGCATTCTTAGTAATATACAGTTTAACAACCAATTTACAAGTAAATTGTTGTCAAGACCCTTTTTAGTAAATAAGATTTAACAGCTCCATTTAAAACAGTTAATTTAGCTAAAAGTAGTTATAAAGTTGACGAGTGATTGTTAAATACTTCGTAAGAGATAAAATCCCACGTATTTGGTATCATTATACATGTATATTAACAAATCTCTTGTTTTATTATTAAACTTTCGGATCGTTACTAAACTACATTTATGTTTTTGTTAATTTAAATGTAGGTAAAATTCTAATTTTCCTATGAATATTACATTTAGACGCCAAAATGTATACTTATATAAAATAAAAATCCAAGACACTATGAGAAATGGCTTTCTTACTCTTCTTAATCTTTCATCTCACTGTGCGGATACTGAGCTTACATTTTATATAGCTGTTTTTAGTTTCTAAAATAAAAAAATATAGGTTATTATGTGTTCATTTTTACCTCAAATTAAAAAATATTACATGTTGAATAGTTTATGTACGAGTATATTTTATGCTATCATGAATATTTTGTGAAAACTTATATTCAGGGTATAAATTGTAAGAACCTCTTTCCTGATTCCAAGTATTTGCTCAGAGTTTTGACCATATGCACCACTGACATTGCCGACGCATAAAACACTGAATGATCAAAAATGATGTTCTTTATTGAAAGTATTGTATTGAAAGTAAGAAGGTGATCTTTAAGAATGTATAATTTTTTCACACTTTTTTTTTAGTAAGTGGTTAGTCGATGTTAAATATGATTGTGTCTCTCATTTTATTCTGTTATTACTCATCAATAATTGTTCAAACAATGTTCAGTAGTATTGCTTTTTATATAAATGTGATATTTCTAGTTTAAGATTATTTCGTAAGTCTGGCCTGATTATTTTTCATTTATAAATGTACATCTATAATTCTAAATACTAGGAAGATAACATTTTCATGCTAACTGACTTATTGATTTTACTACGTTTTGTTATTAAAAAGTCCTTTTTTTATTCATATAAAGAACTAATGTTTTGTTTATTAAAACCTAAGTCTAGTATAAATTAATAGTTTAAATTTTCATTTAAAAAATTTAATAAGATCTGTCTTACTATAGCACTTAGTCACAAATAAATGGGTGCTATACACATGAAGTTATAATTATTATTTTATTTAAATATATTATTTATTTAGTTTGATTTTTTTCTCCAGAATCACTAATGTCAAAAATACACAAATGTTTTCGTACACTTCGTGCATAGTATTTTTCTTTTCACACTTTTAGGGCTGTAGAATTTCGCAAGTGCATTATTTTTATTGCTCCTTTTTCTTCATTAATTTCTAAAAAATAATTGCTCACAGACTTTACATTAAAAGATAATTTAAATAATGGATGAAAATGAAAAAAAATTGTTTTTAAACGTATAGTCAGGGCAAAGTATTTTTAACAAACTTTTATCGAATAAAAAATATATTTATACATAAAAGTATATCTAAACATCATATACTTCTTTATTCCTGACATGTTCGCTGATCTATAACTGATTAAGTAAGTTGTCAGGTTAATTAACCAAGATGCTAAGAAAGAGTTATTCTATAATATTGAATTACATAGGTATTGCTAAAGGTCCTCCACTTAATTCCTGTGACATGCTCTTTGATTCAATCGTTTTCTTCAGTATCGACTGTCTCGAGCCAGTTACATTCATTTCGGAAATTAATTTGTGAAAATAAGTGTTTTTCCCTCAAACTTGTCCTTTTACATTAGCTCACATAAGATCGAAAGGTTTATAAGTCTAGTAAAAGTTGACAGCAATAATTGTGTACATTAGTTTACTACCCATTTCAATTTAAAATAAAAATCTTTGATTACATGGATCTTGAAAAATGTATTTAAAATGTTTTTGCTCTGGTGAATAATAATATACACAACAACAAATAGCTCGATAGATTGATATATGATCAAAAGTAAATGAATTCATCAGCAAAGTTATTTAATTTGTTTAACAGTGTATGCTTGGAATAACAGATAGTAAATTTATATGGAAGTACAAATAGGTAGGGCCTACTTTGTTGTGTTGGAAACTAAGCTAATATAAAGAGTAGACTGTAGAAACATAATAGGACTATTGTGGTTTGCTAAATGAATACATGTTTGTAGTAATGGGAGAGATAAATATTCCGGCTGCTGAACAAACAAGTCAGCGCTTGTGGGTAGTTGATTTATTAGTTAGGTTGGAAGAAGAAGTAATGAGTTATAGTTACAGTGCAGGTGCCAAGAACTCATATAGTAGAAACCTTGAGTAATTAGTGATATTAATTCCAACCTCAAAATTATGAGTTTGGTGAGTTGTTCTGTATCTTATAAAAGTAGTTTTAAACTGCTTCATTCCGTCTTCCCTTTCAAACCTCATGACACAAAAAGACCTTACAGAACTATCAAGCAGCTTGACTGTCTCAGATTAAGTGGTGAAGACTAAGCCACATAAATAATTTATATAACAATGAATAATAATATGGACGAAGCAAGTACGGAAAGTAACCCACTTTCAACTGTCCATGAGAATAAAAAAAGTTATTTGGATGTCATTATTGTATTACAAGACTTTTAAACATATCAGGATAAGTTTTAAAAGATGAAATAAAGTACTTAAAGAATGCATAAAATTTACTGTTAATACTAATCAATCAATATAACGCGGCTGTGTTAACTTGTCAGTTAATCTTTACTTGATTCAAGAAGCGACTTCCTAATGGCTTAATGTTTTTCTTGGCACCTTACTCAACCCTTTACACAGCCTGAAAAAAAAAACAGTGTAATAAAACCATATTTCAAACTGGTAAATAAATAGAACAATACAATGATAAATTTACTATTGTTGACATGTTATTTGAAAATGTATTATTAGTTAATTTGCAATATGTTGGATATATCACAAATACTCTAATTTACTAACAAGTTATCTTCGATGTCTTCCTTTAAGTGAACTTGGCTATAACTTCCAACATTGAGAGAGTATTTATCTGTGAGAACTCTCAAGTTCTCTCTTTCAAGTCAAGATTATTGTGAATATTTCTGATCCCTCCATATGACTGGAAAGTTTTCTTTTTAAATTAAGTAAAATTCTTTTATAATAAATGAAACGATTTTATAATTTAGCAAATATTATTTATATTACACTTTACGATAAGGGTAATAATTATTGTAGTTTTCAATATGACTCTCTTAAATATGTCTGCTTTACAATGTTTGAAAATGACATAAAAATGCAATACAAGTGCTGACAATTTTAGTTGAGGAACTTGTGAGATGTTCCAACCATCCGACAATACCCGTAGGTATATTTCGGGGAAAGAATGGAGGGGTTTTTATAACAATAACAACTATATCATCAAAGTCCTTCACGGAGAACAATGTCCGTGGTTAAAACAAATATACAATGAAAAACTAGTTATTTTGAATACACAAAGATGTTTCTAACATGCTACCTGACATAGGGTAAATAAATAGAATACAATGTATATTTATACATTTTGAAGTTGATGTCATACTAAGTCAATAAACTGATTTAATATTTATAGCTAAAATCAGCTAGAAAAATAATTATAAAAGAGAAATCTTTACTTAAAACCTGCAACCAAGAATGGTTAATACCAAGTATGGTATTGAGTGCTAATTGTTAAAAATAGTAAATATGAACAATGTTTTAGTAAAGTAAAAAATATATATTTTGTGTATAAATGGTAAATTTGTACTCAAATATACAGGGAGGAAAAATATGGAAACGCTTTCACAACTTTTGTATAACTTACATTCTAAAAGTGAAATCTTGTACATGATCATGGTTACAAAGAACATACTTTTGATGCCATTACTAACATTTCATTTTTTCAGGAGGACGGACCACGAGAAGTTGAGCGAAAATCTTAAATGTAAGCTAGTTCGAGTTTGATGTCAAATGAAAGTTATATTCAAGAGAAATTAATTGCAACAAACCAGACTTCGAAAGGTTTATCCTTTTCATAGTAGGATTTTGAATATTGATTTTTTTTACATTTGAATTTTTTGATGTTAACAAATTGAACGGCGATTTGAATTTTTAAACAAACTAGTTTGAAAATAACATTTATCCCCTATTTAGTGGTTTTAAGTAAAATATTCTGATCAAATATTATACTTAATAGAACAATATTATTAAAAAAAATAAATTATAAAATTATAGAATTAATAAAATAACAATAACAATTATTTATGGACAAAATAACGTCGTTGAGAAAGCGTTTCCATAGTTTTACACCCTGCATATTATTGTACAATACATATATTTGAAATATTGTAAATTAAGAGTCTACACAAAATATCTGTAGTTATTTAGTTTATTCGTTGAACTTTATTACCTCAATATACTTGGTAATTTTTAGTATTAATAGTTAAATGCGGCAGTTCGACATTTTATTTAAGTCAATTTTCACAAACGAAATGCGTAGAACACCAGACATATTAACTCTGAATAATATATTAAAATCAACAGTTAAAACATAAAAATGATAACATTAAGTTATTGTAAACATTTCTTTAGTAAGTGTGTGCATTTTAAACTACTCTGTTATTGCCCTTACAACTTGTTTCCAGTAGCTCACGGTTGACATCATAAACGATTTAATATTGTAATTATCTAAATTACTGCCTCAATTATATGTAATCTACTCAATTAATCGACCAAACACTGCCCGGCTTAACATTTCAATACTAAACCAATAGCACTATGCAATATATTTTCTTTCTTAGTTTCAAATTTCATTACTATCAATACACTATTTTATTGTAAACATAATATTACTAAAATTTTAACATTATTTTATTCAAACATTTTATTTTAAATTTTAGGTGAACGTTTTAAGGTTGCTAGATTTTTATGATTGGTACTAATTTATTACTAACACTGTTTTATTGGTTTCCTAAAACTTTTTATTTACATTATAGAAAATATTTAAAGCATTATCTTTATAGCAAATTGCGTGAAAAGCTTATAATAATTTATTTTGTATTATTAAAATTAACTGTGCATGAGATAAAAGGGAACATTTATGATACAATAAAACAAGTGCAATTTGAAAAACTTTTTGGCAGAATAGATGATTAATCCATAAAAACTATAAAAATATAGCCTTCAATACCTTATAACAATAAATTATAATAATTTTTATTATAAAATGTAACGAATAACTCATTCACATCTTGAGTTAGAATATAGAATTAATTGATTTAACTTCAATCCTTCTTACAGGGTAATATAAATGTTTATTTATTTTTACTTCCACTAATAACCCTGTCACCAATTATAATCAGTCCAAAGAACATTGCACACTTTACTCTTCCTAGATGTTTAAAGTAAGAAAAAATAAAAATAAATAGCCAACATTAATTTAATACAAGACCCCTGATACATTTTCAGTGGTTACCCACCTCACCTACTGATGGACTTGTATGAATACAATAAAATTACTAACACCATCTACTTACTCTATTTATGATAGTTAATTATGAATACCTCAAACGACATTAAAATATTTTCATATTGTTCTACAACCGTTGATTATGAAGTATGAATATTGTGAAAGGTCGTAAACTCTTTCAGTTGCTCAACTCCGTATTGATTCGTATACTTATGACAAACTTTATGCAAGCCTTCAAAAGGGAATCATTATGTTTTAAAGCTACCATTACATGTATTCTGCTAGTATACACTGATGTATCTAGTACGTATACATCAGATGTATTCCCAGTATGATTTTGTTATAAAGGAACAAGGATTTCTCAGTGTCTGAAACATAAATATTTACAATCATTAAGGCAAGCACTAATTTTGTAAACTTATTTATTTATTCTTAAGATGCCGATAGTCTAGATATTGACGGATATGGATTTCAAATGAGTGTGATGAGTGTATATAAGCGAATGTTGTACCATTATTATGGAATATAATGATGTCCTACGTTTTATACTGATTGGTGCTATTCAAAGACACTGGCAAACCTAAAAGTACAATTTTAAGAATAAATAATTTTAAACAAACTAAACACAAGGAATGTAACTAATGTTGCAATCTTTATTGAATTAGATAAGGAATATTAATTATTTGATAATCATATATCAAGGTTGAACAATGCTTCATCGCAACTGACAGGCGCAAAGCAAGGCGTAAAGGCAATACAGGCAACTGTCAGTCATTCGGTCAAATAGCAAAAGGTTTTTTTTTTTATTCATATGAAATATAGAACTTACAAAGCTAAACTTTTAGGATATAGAGATAGGTTTTAAATCACTGAATCGTAAATTTCTGAATTCCTTAAATTTTAGAGATATTATTTGAAATATATAGCCCACTCTAATGTGGATTCCAGTAAAAGAGGTTTTAATGTAATTCTTTAAATTAAAATGATATCATTATACTATAATTTGATATTATACAATGCTGTAAATTTTACTATAAAAGGAAATAATAGATTTTATTACTAACTTGACTAACTTAAAAGAATTAAAAATAGTTTACAAAATATTTAAAACATCTAATGTAATACCAATATCAAGACAAAGTCACATAAAATGAATACACTTGAAAGACTTAATGCGAACGATGTTTGTAAAAGGTTTTAATGCATTGTGTAAGGATTAATTTCAAATATATAAAATTAAATCACAACCTTCTGTTTTCAATTTATAAAAGTAATTACAAGTAATATTTGTAGCAGAATAAAATGTATAACATATGTGGTGAGTTTAATGCCACATAAAACAAGTAAGTCAGTCATAATGTTGTCTTTCCGGATATCCCAATATGTAGATTTTCTGAATTATATTCATACTCCTTCTGGATATTACTCATAAAATATTACAATAACTTGGGCTTAAACAGGTTAAAAAGGATAACCAATAATTTATACAAACTTTATACATAGAATGTTACATTTAAGCATGTACTACATGTTAAAAAGACCAAATATTTTCCTAAAATGAGTTTAATTAAATATAATTTAAATTTCTCTTCACCAATTTTTACCCTACCCCACCATTCCTTGAGTGGTGCTGTTATAAGCATGTTACCCCACCGCTATCAGCTGTGGGCGAAGGTCACTTCAAAGTCCTCTCATAACTCACACTATTTGCCCACAGGCAACCAGGGATGACGCACATTCCAGCTTGCTCCCCATAGACTCTTAATAATACCAGAGTGTATATAGTTTTGTTGTATTTGATTATATGTATTAATACACCCTCTAAGTTGTAACTCACAATTTTACTCTGCTCTACCTCATAATTCCCACAAGGACGACTACCACTCCACGACATCCAGGAACGCTACTACGCCAGAATAAGGTAATGGCATTACAATTCTATACATACCTAAACCCTACCTAAAGTCTAAAATGCACATCACCACTACGCCTAAACATTTCTTTGTGTTTAGTTTTATAATGTATAAACTATTGTAATTAATAAAGTTTGAAATGATAAATCTTGAACTCTGTATAGAGTTCAAACTTTTAACAATATATAGTTGTAAACTTGTTAAAGATATAGTGGCCTGTAATGAAGTTAAAAGAAAGATTTACATTGAAGACTTAATTATGTCCAAGTGATTGCTCTCAACTTGTTTTCCATTTGTAATGGTCACAAGAGCTCATTAGTCTTTTACGTTGTTTTAACGTATTTAAAGACTAATTTATTATTTTGCTTCAATGTCCTTGTTATAAATATTAATATAGTTGATTTATATATAAGTTTAATGGCTTACTATCACTATGAAGCTATTGTAATGACTTGACCGTACACAAAAGAAACATACTAATTAATTTCAACTAAAAGGGCGTACTGCTTTCAATATAGGACAAAAATGTAGGATAAAATCAAAATGATAACAATTCTGGTCATCATTTTAGCTTCTAATAATTTTTTTAAAATACGTTCTAGTTTAAGAATAGGTAGAAATAAGTGTATTTTAATTAATATATATTAATAATTATTAATACATAATTAATAGTTTATTTAGTATTATTGATAAATATGGTAACAATTATCTTTATTTTATTATATTAAACATAATTGTATATAATAGGGTGTATATATTATGTACAGGGTGAGGCAGACCACCCGTGCAGTATGTATAGCCGGTGAACGGTTTTGTCTAGTACCATAAAACTAAATTATTTATCTATAAATAGCACATGGCGAGTTAATTAAAGCTATTTTCATCAACATTTATGCACAGTATCCTCCAAAACAAAAAGCTGTGGGTTCTAAATATTTATATGTAAACATAAGACAAACAATACACCATTTTAAAGTTCTTGTTGAAATATACTCATTGGCATCAAGAAAATTCACTTATCTTAAATTTATTTCAAAATGGTGGGTGTTTTTTAATAAAATGATTACTTTTACAGAATACCCTCATTTTCTCACCATTTAAGGTGTATCCATTCCAATTTCAAATTATTATGCGAATTTTTATGTTGGGTTTTATCTTAACCTGAATTTTGGAAAATTCAAAGTTCTTATAAGTCAAAATGTTAAATAGCAACAAACATCATATTAAAAATACAAGCAAACTTTGTATTTATCTCGTATATTAAAGATATCATGGGAGAAATGGGGATTATTATATCACTTACTTGCTGTTAGTTTTACTGTCTAGGGAACATTTTGTAACAAAACACAGCTGAGCAGTTTTTACCATCAAATAAATAAGCTGCACAATACTAAGGATATTTTTACAGCCAAAAAAAGAGCAAACATAAAATTTTCCTTCCTTTTTCTAAATGAAGCTTAACAAACAATTAGACATACTCTAAAAAGAATCTATAAATGTACATCAAACCTCTAATGGGCTTCCCATGCCTAAGATAAAACTAATTAAACAGTACTAGTTTTGACTGCATTTAGTTATTCTGTTTGTTGCAATCAATTGCTTAATTTCTGTTACACACCACTGTATGTACTGGTATGAGTGGGTTAACACGTACAGTGGTATTGACTCACCCACCCACCCATAAACGTACAGTGGTACTGACCCACCCATACAGGTACAGTATTACTGACCCACCGGCGCACCCACCCATACACGGTTATTTGATATTTTTGTATATATTAATGATAATAAACATTAAAAAATGGAATGTACAGTACAGTGGTACTGACCCACCCACCCACCCATACTCGTACAGTGTTATTGACCTGCCACCCACCCATACACGAACATATGTACGTAAGATATGTAAAAAATCAATAACCAGTTCAAATTTTCCTTTGATGAAGACTTAAACGTCCAAATGTTTAGATTGTATTTACAGGTTCAGTCTAATTTTATTGTTTAAAATTTCCTTAGACTTGTTATTTATAAAACTCCCATACGGTTAACGACAGACTTCTCAAATGGATTGGGTTGTTAACACAAAGTACAGTAGCTTTGAAATGGAAAGAGCTATTTAATTAACTCTTGCCTGAAAAACAACTTATTTAGGTTTTCTTATAAAAGATTAAGTAATGAAAGAATTTCTTCTCTCGTAAAACAAATAACATACTTTATTACTTGAAGGCTTTTATATATTATTATATATGTTATTTTTAAAACACTCAGTTGTAAAGTTCTAATAACTATAGGAATTGTTTTTACCACATACTTTCTCTGATCCCAAAAGGTTTATTCCACCCTAGACTAGCTCATCTTTCAATGGCAGACTTTCTATTTTTTTTATATTTTTTTTACCTCTCTCCAAAAGTGTGAAATGTGTGCGATCTTTCTTAAAATCATTGAAAGACATGTGTCCAGAGGATTTAATATTTTAAAGCAATTCATTTAGCTCAATACACATCCGTTTTAATTTTATTTGCGTTACTAACACTATTTTAGTGGGTATTTGGACATGGATTATCCTAAGAAAATGAGGATTAGTTCAATTCAAATTATTAACAGTAATATTGTTTAACTTTAACATATTTTGAAAAAAAAAATATTCAATTGATGTGCCAGACTGAATAAATTTAAATATATTTACTACAAAAAATAAAAAATAAAATACAGTCAGGTAAAGGAACGTTTCCTCTTCAATTTGATCTCCTATAACAAGATAAATGGCAATTACATACATGGACGTGCATTGAACGGGAAGTGTGGATCAGCAGGAGAACGTTCCTCGCGAGGTTTAGTGCTGGAACTTAACCTAACCTAACGTAACTCAAGACCACGTTTACTGAAACTGTAGCCACCATCGTGAGTTGATATTAACTATCTTCTAACTCTTGAAGATTAATATTTGTACTCTTAATTTAAGTATCACTAATTATTGCATAAAAATGTAACATATGTATTTTGGTAAAAATATAAATGTACAACAAACCAACAACTGCATTAAATATATCAATTTTTATTATAGAAAAATACGTATACAAGATCAAACATATAAAACACTTTACGCTACAATACTCTAAACTGCTTTCATTGTATTTTATATCCATCGATTGGACGTCAACTTAAGATAAAACTATCGAGTCATATAGGTTTAATTATAAGTAAGGCTATATGATATAATGTATAAAATATAAGACAATCGGACTAAATGTGTACAAAAGTGTCTATTTTCTGAATTAAAAAAAATAATAAACTGAATGTTTTTTTTATGGCGTAAAGCTTATAGTTATTTTCTCATTCTAATATTTACTTAACACTCTTTAAAATCACGTTTAAGACTTTATTTTGTGAGGCTTTTCAGAATGAATGTTTTTGTAATCAAATACTTGTGTATCATTGATAATTATATTTTAATTTTATCATGCGGTATTTCAGTTACCCCAAAAATACGATTTAGTTTGGTGTTAACAGTATATCACTATGTTAAGTATATACTTCTACCTAATTACCGTATTTGAAACATTGATTAGCAAGTTAATTACATTGAAAATGTTGTATCGAGGTATTAGTCAAATATGAAATGAAATGAAATGAAAATGAAATGAAATGAAATGAAATGAAAAACGTCTTTATTTAACCAGGCGAAGTTGGGACTAGAAAGTCCCTTCTTCCACTTAACCTGATACAAAAATAATTAAAATTATAACAGTTTTGTTTTTAAATACATTAATTGCAACTGAATAAAAGTAACAATAACTATTATAATATATAAAAAAAAAACTATTTTAAAGTAAATAATATTAATAAACACAGTGAAATGATGTATGTAATTACAAGTATAAAATAAATTAACAGACTTAGAAATAAAAATAAGATTATGAAATTCCACTTACACCCTCACACACGCTCTCTTCAACTGGATCACACGCTCATTCACACATTTATTAACTTAATAGTAAATCATAAAACTAAAAGAAAAAAGAAAAAACTTACAAACCACATTCATACGTATCCTCCAGATGCCTGCCAAACACTACCGGCTATCATCGGACCCGCAGGAGAAAGTCTTTTACCTCCGCCCTGAAGCGATAACAGTTATCAATGTTCCTCATACCATCTGGAAGGGAATTCCACAGCCAGCAAGAATTTACGGTAAACGATTTATTAAATATTGAAGTTCTATGAGTAGGAATACAAAGAAGCGAAGCACCCCTGCGTGTTTCCCGGGCACTAACATGAGACAAAAACTTGAAGTTATCATACAGATATTTAGGAGACTTCGTGTGCAATACCTTGTGTAAGAAAGAAATGGTGTGAAATTCATAGAGCCCCTTAATTTTTAGTAAAGAAAGTTGATCATAGAATTGGGTTACATGATCTCTTCTTGAAAGATGAAATATGAATCTGATGCAGTAATTTTGTGCACGTTGAAGTCTCTCACAAAGCTCGGCAGACATGTCATTAATCACGACGTCACAATAATTAAAGTGAGTGAGAACTAGAGCCCTTACTAGCAACACTTTGACATTCAGTGGTAAGTAAAGTGCAAACCGTTTCAAACTGTGTATGCCTGCAAACACTCTGTTACAAATTTCAGTTACCTGCTCAGCCCATCCCAAGGTCCTAGTAATAGTGAGTCCAAGGTTACGTACTTTGTCGCTGTATTCAAGTGCCTGGTTGTTCAGAATAAGTTTCGGGATGTCATTGAAGTTAAGTTTGTTAAGAAGTTTGCTGTAACCAATTATTATGACTTGGGTTTTATTTTCATTCAGTTTCAATCCATGGCGGAGGGCCCAAGAGCTAATAGCTTGTATATCGGAGTTCATAAGAAATACACATCTGACCAAGTCAGTAATTGAAAAGTGGTGATATATCTGCAAGTCATCTGCGTACAAGTGAAATTTAGAGTTTAAAATTACATTAATTATGTCATTGATATAAAGAGAGAAGAAAAGTGGCCCTAGCACTGTACCCTGAGGTACACCTCTAGTAACAGATCTCAAGTGTGAAGCATCATTACCAGCTTTCACACACTGTCTACGGTCAGATAGATATGACCTCACCCAGTCAACACAACCATCAGAAAATCCACTCCTCTTCAACTTAAGTAAGAGAAGAGGGTGAACAACGCAGTCGAAGGCCTTAGAAAAATCAAATAAAGTTAAGAGTGTCAATTGCCTACTGTCCATGGCACGACGAATATCGTCAGGTATTTTTAGAAGTGCAGATGTGGTACTGTGTTGTGGTCTGAATCCAGATTGATAATTGGACAGGATATTGTTACGTTCTATAAATGATGATAGCTGCTCATGTACCACTCTTTCAAGGCACTTGGACAATGCTGGGAGGATATTAATAGGTCTGAAATCAGAAGGTGACAGGGGAGAGGAGCATTTATGAAGTGGGCGTACAATAGCACTTTTCCAAATGTTTGGAAAAGTGGAAGACATGAGAGACCTATTAAAAATCAATGTAATTATTGGGAGTGTGACAGGCAAAGTATCTTTGATAAATTTAATAGGAATATTATCGGACCCGACTGCATTACTTGTAGTTCTCATGACTGCTCTACACACATCAGCCTCCGTTACAGATGAAAAGGAAAACTGCTCCTCAAAATGAGGTAAGGGCAATCTATGAAGTTGGTCGATGTAAGCAGGAACTCCTGACTGGTCCACTGGTATATTTACGAAAAAATCATTGATGGTATTGAGATCGATGTTGATAGATTTTTCAACCATGGGTTTACCAAGTCCCATTTCTTTGACTTTGGACCATAATTTTTTAGATGATTGGTGGAGACCAGAAAAGGATCTATAGTAGTACCTAGCTTTTGCATTACGTATTTGTTGTTGAGTACTATTTCTAAGACGTTTATAGGATAGCCAGTCCTCAGGTAACTTTGAGCGTTTCGCTCTTCTAAACGATAGATCTCTTGCTTTTTGAAGGCGTCGAATATCATCAGTAAGCCAAGGAGCAGGCTTCTTTGTAACTCTTTTCGTAATCAAAGGAGCATGCTTGTCATACAAGGTAGTTAAGATGTTATTAAATGCCTGTACCATATTATCAACGTCAGGGGAAAAAAGTACATCGTCCCACTGAGTTACATGCAAATCGAAAAGAAATTCTTCAAAATCTATGGCTTTATAATTTCTATGTTGAATATATTTGGGTTGTGATTTAGGAAGCTGAAGTTTGTAGGCACAGAAGATGAGATCATGCTTAGATAGGCCAGGAGCAGGGAGTTGTCCATGGTGTGCGACATGGGTGAGACATGCGAGTAAATATGTATACTTTTTTACTCGCATTAATGTACTTTTTCTTATAAGCAATTTAAACTTTGGTTGTTTTATCCTTTTTCGTCCCCATAATCTTAAGACTTGCTATTTATCTGCATATCATTTTATTTCAAAATATTGATACTTTGCTAGCTTTTAATGTTGTGCAACATTTCTTAATTCGTACAGCAAGAACAAGACCCTGAATAGTATTTCAGTTATTTTATACAGTATTGTGCATGATTTGGATGGTTCAAAAGCCTTTTTAATTGTTTGAAAATATTAAAGATATAGATATTAAAAAGGTTTATTTAAAAAAACGTAAAAAACCATCCATAATTTCACATTATTTTGTAGTAGTAATGCAGTATTACAGAGTTTTATTTAAATAAAATACAAAAACATATATTTCAAATACAAAAAACACTTATATATAAATACATTATTGATGGCTAAAGTATATTTTAAACAGTTTGCTATTATGTAAATATGTTCTTAGCAACAACAGTAGAGTGCGCTTTGCTTTTTTCTCTCGCTCTTTTTTTTTGCTTGAAAACTAAATCCACCATCATGAAGTAGTTAACGTTTACAAAAGTTAGTTTTTAGGTCACTTGTATTGAATTGTGTGTTTAGTTATGTTCCAATTATATTTTCTAAAGCTTATTGAAAATAATAAGTTTATGAAAGTATGGCTAAATTTAATATTTTAACATTATTATTTTCACTGTATTACTCAGTTGGCATGTTATATTAAATGTCTTGTAGATGTGTAAAAACGTGATTAGGACAGTGAAAAATCCATTATATATAAACTAAAATTTATTTTGTAAACAAGGCAATTCAAATAAATATAATTTAAAAAAGAAAAGAAATAAGAAACACCTTTTCTATACACATTTGAAAAATTTACTTAAATAGTGAGATACAAATGATAAAACATAACTTGTAAATACAAACTAATATTATAATGTATTACATTTGAATAAAATCAGAATGAATTATATAAAGTGGATAGGAGTCCTAAGGTTTTCACGTGTACATGGTAATAATGGTAATGTTATTAGACTGGTACATGATGAGTCATAAGTACTCATTGGGTGGGAGGGTCCATTGTATACAACATGTATGTTGGGTGCACGGTCAGAGTAAGTCCTCAGTCAGTTACAATGTAATGAGTAGTAAACCCCTTGTAGATACATATTTTGGGGCTCTTAAACATAAATACGGAGGTTTTATACGTACGACTCTTATGTCTTAACATTCTTGACGTAAGGATGAGACATATAAAGGAATATTAATTACTGTAAATTGGTAATTCTTAAATTTCCACTTTAGAAAAATTTGTATAGTCGAAGTCATGGGCAGAGTTTACTAAACCGAAGTGTAAATAATATAAAGCTACTAGTTAAAACATGTTTAATCATAAAAGATGAACAATATGAATTAATTAAGAACTCATACCGTAATTTTATTATTTCTAAATTTAAAAATGTTTTACTGTTTTTCTCCTTAAAAAAAGGAAGTATATTTTTCAATGCACACCAATTTGTAGGACATAAATAACACATACTTATGAATAAAGAATGGTTGACGACAAAGACGTAATGGAAGAGTTTATAGACACAAGGGACATCCGGAACCCAAACTTTGAGGCCCCACAGCAAACAGAAATATGCCGATATAAAAGGCTCCGAGAGCCAGCCCTAAAAGTCAACAAAGGCCTGTTTGGAGGGTTTTATTGTTTATTTTGCATTAGGTACAGGCTACATTTCACTACATTGAAACCATCAGTTTATAGCTTAAACTGTTTTATAGAATAGTTTTATTAAAAGTTGTAACTGGGTTCATAACTTAGTTTAAATAACACATAAATAACAATTAAAATACAAAAAAGGATAAAATAACAATCGTTACAAGTTACTGTGAAGCCTAAAAACTGAACCAGTTTATACTGTGATTAGCTTTGATGTTATTAATGAATACCAGTTAAGTTGCTTAGGTACTAAGAAATGCAAATAAAAGTTATTAAGTTTCTTCCTGGTTAGTTAAAACTAATGTATTCTTTAACGATAATTACAAACAACGTAAATGCGAACACACAAAAAATATCGGCTGAGTTTAATTAACAAATTTTACGCAAAATATTAATATATGGTTTCATAACTTATGTGTTTGCAAATCATAACTTCAAAACCTCAATTACTTTAGAAATGCATGTATTTTAAAATAACTATTACAAAATAAATTGCAAATTAGTTTTACAACAAAAATGTTGCTACCATATGGTGTTAAATTAATTGAATTTCGTATGACATTTAGTGGGGAAAGAAGTCTAATTAAAACACAGCTCCCCTCACCACCTTAGACCAGCCCATTTTGTTTTGTTGGCACGTTGAAACCCTGGCTTAACGTGACTTCTGAACCACGAGAGTGGCACAGGAGTAATATATATTATGGTGTCACCGCATTTGCCCTTTAGCTGCGGCCACTCCATTGCTGGTATTATTGTACTTTAAAACCGTATTGATACAGTTTTATTTTGAACATTCTAAAATATCTTTTTAATCTTAAATAGCTTATTATTAAATAATAGATAACACATGAAGAAAAAGTATTTTGAACGAAGGAGGAAATAGAAATCAAATATATTAAAACCTACTAAAAAACTTATAAAAAATAATGTACTTGACCAAAACACAACAAACATTTTAAAAGTTGAAATGGAAGTTAACAAAATTATGTAACATTTTATATATAAACGGAGTTCTCAATAAAATGTTCTATGACTGGCTTAAGAGTGTTATTATTATATTTTTACTATTATTAATTGTTGTTTTGTCACTATCATTTTACATCCAACCTCTTCAGATTTTATTTGAACATTTAGCCGTCTCTGGTTTCCTTCAAAGTATTTTTATTCAAACGTTCCGAGTACAAATAATATTGTATATACATCAACCCACTGTGAATGACATGTGAACAGCGCATGTGCGACAGATTCTGTCTCCCACCACACACTGTCAACTGATGATGATGTACAACCTCTGCCAGAAGTCTCAATTATATTTCTACGTGCCGCATACTAGATCTGATATTGTTCAACTCATTATTTCACGTGTAGGATAAATATACAGTTGTAATGTAATAAAACAATTTAAATACATTACAAACGGCAATCCATCTATTTAATTAATAATATGTAAACAATATATGTTTATGAACGGTATACTATATAATATGGCTGATATAATTAGTATGATATATACTGTCGAATTGCAAAATATTCTTCTGTTAAAATATCACAATATATAAAAGACTTCCGGCAGTAATAAAGCAATATTAAAAGTAAACGTAAATATTGTATTTGTACTGGCAACAGGTAAATAAACAGTTGTTTGTTTTTCAGAGCTGTTATATTATGAGTTAACAACCCAATCAATTTCGTAAATTTGTTGATGAACAATTAATTGACAGTTTGATCAAATAAAAATAAATTGAAAAAATAAACAATAAAGAAATGAGTAAATAAATAAAATGTTTCGTACAAATACAATATTGATGGCTGTCCATTTAAGTTATTGGAATTATATATTGAAATTGGTTATTGATTTTAAATAGATGCAAGTAGGAAGGACGTTGGTATATTTATAGTTTTTGTAATTGTTATATTTACTTTAGCAAATCAATCATGCAAAAGATAAAAATGTAAAACATATTTTTTTTAAACTTGTGATTTTTAGCATTTTTAGCTACTTTTAATGAGAGTGAATGATGAGCTGAAGCTAAATAATACATAAATCTGTATCTACTATAAGGGTAACTTACTGACTTGACTGATCCTTCCAGAACACCTTTGTTTCTCTCACACCACCCACCCACGCACCATTTAGTTAAGATTATGTTGTTATTGTTTACTATCGGCCTCACCACGTTGGACTCACGTTGTTGTTGTTTACTATCGGCCTCACCACGTTCGACTCACATTGTTGTTGTTTACTATCGGCCTCACCACGTTGGATTCACATTGTTGTTGTTTACAGGCCGTGAGGCGAGTGAAGAAACTCTGGATGCGCGAAGGAGGGGATGTAGCAAGTTGGGGAGAAAGCTCTCCCTCTCAGAGTGGGTGGCTACTGTTGTACTAGCCACCCACCAAACATCAGTCCTTTGCTAAAGTGCCTATCCAGTAAAATGTACGATTCCACTGACATTCAAATCCATCTAGAGTTTCTTCACTCGCCTCACGGCCTGTACTATCGGCCTCACCACGTTGGACTCACATTGTTGTTGTTTACTTTCGGCCTCACCACGTTGGACTCACATTGCTGCTGTTTACTACCGGCCTCACCACGTTGGACTCAAATGGTTGTTGTTTACTACCGGCCTCAACACGTTGGACTCACATTGTTGTTGATTATCGGCCTCACCAGTTGGTCTCACATTGCTGCTGTTTACTATTAGCCTCACCACGTTGGACTCACATTGTTGCTGTTTACTATTGGCCTCACCACGTTGGACTCACATTGCTGATGTTTACTACCGTTCTCACCACGTTGGATTACATTGCTGATGTTTACTATCGGTCTCACCACGTTGGACTCACATTGCTGATGTTTACTATCGGCCTCACCACGTTGGACTCACATTGCTGATGTTTACTACCGGCCTCACCACGTTGGACTCACATTGCCGATGTTTACTATCGGCCTCACCACGTTGGACTCACATTGTTGTTGATTATCGGCCTCAACAGTTGGTCTTACATTGCTGATGTTTACTATCGGCCTCACCACGTTGGACTCACATTGCTGATGTTTACTATCGGCCTCACCACGTTGGACTCACATTGCTGATGTTTACTACCGGCCTCACCACGTTGGACTCACATTGCTGATGTTTACTACCGGCCTCACCACGTTGGACTCACATTACTGATGTTTACTATCGGCCTCACCACGTTGGACTCACATTGTTGTTGTTTACTACCGGCCTCACCACGTTGGACTCACAATACTGCTGTTTACTACCGGCCTCACCACGTTAGACTCACATTGTTTTTGTACGTTATGAAACAGCACTTGGTCATGTTGTAAGTCCATCTTAATTTTACAACCCTACTGAACACTCGCGTAAATTAATTGGACTACAACTGGTTGAATATGAAGTTATGTAAATTAAGAGAGACACCAAAATAAAAAATTGTAGTACACTTTAAATGTCTAATAAATTACATGTCATATTAACAATTCAACTTTTAAATAAAGAAATATAGCATTAAAAATATATTTCAGAATCTTCAAGGAATGTAAACTGAAAGCACATAAAAAATTTATCTAATGAATATTTAACGGTACCAATTAAACTAACCAAGAAAACAAAGCAATCTGTAAACTAAGCATACATTGTAAACCCTTTATTATCAGTTCTGTACTTTGTGTGCTCTCTTGTGATACATATTTGTAAAAATGCAGCGAATGGACTGTACTTGTACCAACAAACATTTCGAAAGCCAATCTCCGGTAACACTGAACTCTTTTTCTCAGAGCAGTACTGTAACTCTTTACGTGGTCCGAAGTGTTTATAAATGACAACCTCATATTGTGATAGTCCTGCATTTGGTAGGTCCTACCACCAATCCTGAAGAGGGTTATTTATAAATAATAAAATATTACCATTTCCAACTTTATATATTTTTGAATGTGTTAAATTTGCAGATTAACACCTAACTGCCCTCTCAGGTGGGGTTGTGCATGATCATGATATTCATAAAAAATATAAAATTACAATTAATTACACATCATCACAGTAAAATTTTTTAAAGTAATTTAACTTACAATAGTATTTAACTTTGCAATAACATTCCAGAAACTCTCCGGAAATTAGGCCCACTAGCTGTTTATGAAAGAAACCAAATCGTTTTTCTTAAACAAAAGCTTTTACACCGTTCGGGAGTATTTATCAGGCAGTTGAAGCTAGTTTAAGATATTGTTTGCATTTTACGAGCATACTTTGTTTTAAGGTCCATAATTAATTAAACTTTTGTAGCAACTGACTTATTTCATGCAATGTCTTGTACGTATATTGCCAACTATATAAAGAGTTTTTGATTGACTGGGCCAAATCTTCTCAGTAACTCGAACCATATCAGTTGTGTGTTTTATTGTTAACATCAGGACAAACCTCATATCACGCAATTTTTTCAAAACAACAACTTGTTTGTTACTTTAAGCAGCCACCATTTCACCCCTCCACTCACCAATACACGTACGCAGTATTGACCCTTCCACCAACCGTATATTTACGTGGTATTGACTCTCTCAGCCATCCATACGTGTACTTGGTATTGACCCCCTCAGTTATCCATACGTGTATAGGGTATTGACCCTCAGATCTACCCATGTACGTACGTAGTATGTACCATCCTATTAACGCCAACATTCAATTTTCATTGACTTTGTGACACACCAATACATTACAGTATTGGTATACTGTAATGTATACCATAATAATTATACCCACGTAAAATACTTAAGTGGGACTAATAACCATGTGTATTATTTATCACATGATAATTTTAAATTAAATGATGTTACGTAATTTATACAAAGCTCAAGTATATAGGCACTATATGGACTGTTTTTTGATTTTGTTATTCATTTATCGATGTCTGATTAAATGAGTGAAGTTAAGGGAAATTATATTGCTCGTCATAAAACTCAATAACAATTAATTTACCTTAACATATATTATGACAATAAATGTAACTGTAAATCCTATTGGACAGTTTCCCTGCCTTTGAAATCCTTGATATTCCTCTAACTATCATAAAAGAACACTTTGTGGGTTGTGAGATACTGTTAAACGAGGTTAATTTACACTGAAACAGTATATCTTAGAAAACGTTACTCTCGAAAACAATTTTCTGACTTCTTTTATCTCCTAAATGTTTTAACCTATGAAATTGTGTAGCACAAAATAATAGTAATTTGTTCAGAAAACAACACTTAATATTCCTTAATATCTGAGTCAAAATAATGTTTTAATATTAAATAATAAACATTATCGCATAAGGTGGTTTTGGTAGAAAGTAGACTTGAGCTAAATGAAGGATCATATTGGTGTATATAAGTCGTATGTATACAAATAAAAACATTATTTTCTTTATTTACCAAAAGTTTGTACGTTCCTACGTTATTTTTACATAGGTTTTTTATTTTTTTAAATACTTATAAAAACATAAAACAAATGAACGTTAACATTAAGTGATCCTTTCAATCGTTGGGCCGGACATATGATAACAGGAATGTACCTCTCAATAGCTTATTTATGATAGGTTAAGGGTGTATATATTTTGTAAAATGTAATCATATACTTCACACTACTTATCTCGAATTTACTTTCAAATAAATGTTACAGCTTTACTTTCCTGGTCAAATGGTACAGTAACCACAACATCACCTAGGCTGGGATGTTACACTTAAAAATACTTTTAATGATAAACAGTGGATCCAGTTTACTCTTCTTTCTTCATCAGTTGTAAGAAACATGGTAGTTGGAATACATTACATTAACGTGGGTCTTGAAGTAATTAAACGCAGTTTCCTCTATTTAAAAAATGACACTACTTTATTAGACTATGAAGCCTTTTCTTTTTTCGCAGCGTATTTGGATAGGATATCAGTTATCTTAACTATAAATGTATAGTGAAATATATTCAACCGAGAACTCTACAATGTCATTGAAAGTAGATAATAATGAGATGTATATATGTGTCTGTGGCCACTACTGTATAACTGAAGAAAGAATTAATTTAAAAAATCAATTTGATTAGAGTAATGTCATTGCAGACCATCCCACAGTGATATATTTGTAATTTTTATTAGTAAATTTTACTGAACAACAACTACAAGTTTGCTTGAATAATTTAAAATGTCATTACATACGACTGTGAGACGCATTTATTGCAGCTTAATTTTTTATATATTTAAAAACGATTCTAGGTATGTATTGCCTTTCTTCATATTTAATTAATCTTCAACATGGAAATTTTTTTATCCTGGGGATTATCAGTAACCCAAACAGGAACCCTACAGGAGCAACCTAATTTTTTAATCAAATCTAAAAGAAAAATAAGGAATATATAGAATAACTAACTATCATTGAGAGAATATTATTATTCTTAGTATAACAACTTACATATGCTGTATAGTAATTAACGTGTAGATATCAGCTAAAAAATAACTGACTCTTGCATGAATCAATACTGAATAGTCCCAACTAATAATGTTCTGAAGTCTTTAAATTGTGATGTAAATTGTTCCTTTACACAATACCCAGTAGCCGAATGCCACTAGAAATCCACTAACAGCAACACGTCCCATTGGCATTGTATAACTTAACAAAGCTGTATGTACACGTTGTATGTATGGTAATACACATCAGTGATGTTGATGACAATTTTGATTTTAATTTCTTTAAGTACCATGAAAGTTATTACATATAACTTATGGTCATGGTTCATTTATTTCCAGAAATTTATTTTGAAATGAAGGTTTTTTTTAATTGTTATTACTACAAGGTAGTTCTGATAGTACTTAAGTAAAACTTAATGAAATACATAGGAATTATAACCCTTTCGACACTTTTTGTCAGTTAAGCTTTGAGCTTAGTCAAATATGTACTGTTAATATTCAAGGAGGAACTCTATTAAACCTGCGTGCTTAAAGCAGTGTTTGCCAGGATTTGCAACCTTTATGCGAAGTTTTGTTACCCCTTCAAACATTGGGTGGATAATCCCTAAGGTAAAACAACGTATGGGCATCTTTTTAGTTTTTAGACTATGACCTAAAAAGACTTAACTTTCGTTGACACTAGTGGCGCAGTGTTGTAACCGAGCTACTTGGAGTACTAAAGTGAACATTACACGATATCATTTATACGTTAACATAAGGTAAAAATTGTATATTGAAAAGTAACTTGTTTCAATAAACCACTTTTAGTGTCATGAGATCAATAGAATGAAACCACTTGGTCTGAGGAAAGAAAACGTAATTTTATGACAGGCCATTCGATTATCTTGGTAAATATAATTAAGTTAAATAACTATATATAGTTTCGTTTTCAAAACAAGTCATTCACTTAAAAATGCAAAGTTCTGCATGATTACTAATGCACAAGCTAATTGGGTATGGAGTAGTGCATTTTACTGGATTAACACGACATATATCTTGCCATACTTGTTAGTAGTTGTTTAGGTTGAACAATAAAGTAAAAAAATAAAATGTGTAAAACAAAGAGGTGTATGGTTTAATTTAGATTGTTTTCCTTTTAAAGATTGTACTGAAGCCACTTTACTGGTGAACATATACGTAGAAATTGACATCAAAGACATATAAAACCCGAACCAGAGACAAATGGAAATAACATGATTTCAGTAAATACCGCAGTTCCGTCAGTCTTTGTATTTTATGAAACAACATCACACCACATTGTTTTGCCTTTTCCCTGATAAAAATGCCACAAGTCCAACTCGTATTGTTGGACTTTGAAAGGGCATTCATGTGCACATTAAAACAGCTGACACGCCCTTTGATACACAAGTGAGTGTACTTACACTAACACATACGTCAGCAGGTGGAAGTCATGATTGGAGTAACTACTAACCGCACTCAAACGTTTCACAACAAAACACAAAGTAAAACAAATTACTAGATGGATCGTTCGTGATATATCAAGAGACGTAAAAGCTTTTTGTGTTCTTAAATAAAAAGTCGGGATGTATCTTTCTGGTTTTCTATCTATACAGTTTAATGGTGCATTAGTATTATAAAATACTTTTTTAACAGCAGTTATAGGTAGATGTTTAGTAAATAAGTCGTAAATGTCACATAGTATGACATATATATAGAAAGTATCGTAGTCATATATATATATATAGCAAGTAAATTGAACATTGATAAATATCAATCACTTTTAGGGTGTTTAAATCTAATATATTTGCTTTCTCATATAAAGTTACTACAGTGTAACTCAAGAAGTTTGAATCATAATGTCAAGTTATTTTCGATAGTTCCTACTTTTTACTCTGCATACACCATCGATAACGAAATATGTTACCTATCGTCCACCCATAATATTGGCTGATAAATTCTCGTATAATATTTCGTTAAAACCACGACTTCGTATAATATATTACCTTTTCTGTATGTTGGTCTTTATGTGTGAGGCCTGTTTGGAGAGAGGGCTACCAAACATTATATAGTGAGCTGTATACTGCATAGTGCTCGTACACAAACGTTGCACCACTGACATATATACTGCATACTGAAAAAGAGTATTTCTTTTGTAAGGATTGCAAAAAATGAATAATGTGTATGGGTAGGTAGGAGGGGGCTACTTAGTGCCACTGTATAGTGCTGGTTGTACCAGCGTACTTGTTTCGAAAATTGATTTTTCAACGCTGCAATTTTCTTGGCAGTTACTCTATAAAACATATTTTATACGACTACTTAGGTCACAAAAAAGTTTTAGGAAATAAAAGTGACACTTGTGTACGTCTACTTCTCTACCCTACAGTCAATATCACTGAACGTGTAAAGGCGGGTGGGTGGGTCAATATCACTGTACGTGTATGGGTGAGCTGGTAGTTGTCATTATTGTAAGTGACACATACAAAATTATACAACACATTAAATTATTCTAATATTTACAGAATAAAAAAGCATTATATCTTTAACATGTTTCGATAACGATTAACTAAACTAAATTTGCATGAATAGTAAAATATAATTGTTGCCTTGTGTAAATTAATATGTCGAGTAAGAAATGTGAAAATAAATATGCGTCAACGGTTGAGTTGTAGTCAATATTTATTTATGATCAAGCTTACTACATGTTCCCATTCAAGAAAAAAGATGAATTTTAAACTCCGTCATTTAAAATTAGCCAGATACCAGTGTTGTAATAACTGTTGTACTATATTTAAGGAAACTAAGGTTAAAGTATATAAACAATGTATTAAACAAACTTTATAATTTAGTGAATTGTTAGTTTTTTAATACTTTTTCTAATGAAAATACTTAATATAAATATATTTAGGAACTATACTATATTTATATACATTTAGGAACTATATACAAAAATATTTTTCAAAAATAGGAAAATGATGTCTATGTATTTAAAAATCATTATAATAAAAAACCAAATTAGTCCCTACAAAATTTTTATTTATGTATTTGTATCAAATCAGGCTAAGCTTTTAGCAGTAAAATGTTTAAATATTAATTTCCATCCTCAGTATACTTGTGTTTATATGAGTATCCGGATGTTATATAACCACAGTCTAACAACATGCAGTCACGAAACCTCTATTCTATTACAACACTTTGGTGCTAGTAGCGTGACGCTAGAGCTCCATATAGCCAAACAACTACGGTAAATTACCTTTTCATTGCACTGCCCCTTACAAAGGGGTGGAATAATAAAAAAAGAAAAAGTTCCATAGCAGATAAATAGTCATTAGTTATTTTACGGTTACAATTCAGATTTATGCTGCTGGCTGGACGCTAGGCTTCATGCTTGTCATCAGTATATAACGAATATCACGACTGATGGTTATTACATTGTTTAGTTGAAAAACCATTGTCACCATCCATAGTACTTTATTTCATTTATTATTTTGCATTTTTTTCTTTCGACATATTAGCTCTTGCTTCTTGGTATGTTTATTGTATTGTATTGTAATGTTTATTATGTTTATGTTTATTGTAAAATAATAGGGAGGGCTTCTAAAAGAAAACTGTTCCAACATAAAAATTGATAAATATATTCACAACTAAGTATGTAGTCCAGCAATTAGGTTATGACATTAGCGTTTTTATAACCTGATACTACTTTTTTGGCTTTTAAGGTACTAACACGTTTGTCACAAAGAATAACAAAGGAAGCATCTGCTATTATGAAATACCTGAAGAGATGATCATAATCTAAACTGGCACAATAGACTGGTACCTCGAGGTCACCAGCATGCGTGGTATTCAATGACGTAATCAAACTTTGAAAAGCACAGAAATCTTTAATATTCAGACCAAAATATTTTAATATTTTTTAAACTTAATGTTAGGAATGTTTTTAATTTAACCATCATCGTTATTAAAATATAACAAAAATTACTTTCCATCTCTAAATGAAAATAAGAGACGGAAACAATGTTCTAACTTCTGTAATGTCATGAGTGCGGATAGTCACTCGATTAAATTACAGTAGTCAACTACATTAATTAGTTTAATTATAAAACTGAGACGGTATTATAAAAACTGAAGTGTATTTCCTCTAAATTACTAATAGATATTGTTGATTTCCTGATATTGAACACAAATACTAGCCTACCACTGTATTCTCAGTTACCTCCCTACGTTTATCATAACTTACTGTGTAATACCACTCGTTCAGTTACTACGCCATAAATATGGTAAAATCTGCCACTAAAAGCATACATAGCAGCAATAAGCCTGCTACTTTGTGGGAATGTGTTTAAAGGTATTTGGTGTTAAGCTTAGTCATTACTGGGTATTGTAGTGCCCATAATACCACTTATTATTGGTATTATGGTGTCGGGGAGGGAGGGTTTTGTATATAGGACAAACTTGAAAAATAAACATGTTTTCAAAGGTCCACTGAACCCCAATGGAACATTATTTCCGATGCACACTCACTGAAAATGTTATGTTTGACTATATATATAAACAATAATATGGCCCTAAATAGTTTGTCACGTGACTGATATACTTAATTAAAATTGCAATTTAGTTAGAAAATCGCAATGACGTAATGTAGTAGGCCCAACGTTTGACATATTGACTTGTGGTGAAACCTTAGGAACAACAATTTAAGTAATTATTTGGGTTTTTGGAAAGGTTATTTGTATTATTTTAGTCAAATTAAGAGGAACAATTTTAAATATTTTATAATATAAATTACGTTTGAATGTAAGCATAAAGGAAGAAGTAACGAAATAAATATTTTCATTTCACGCTCTTAATATTACAGGAATAATAGTATTACGCCCATTTTACGTAGAGCTTAGAAACAATTGTAAAACTAAAATTCACCAAATTCATATTCATTATAAATGTGTATATGTGTATAATCCATAGATTTATTTTATATTATTGAGATAGCAAAATAAACATCTGAGAAGAAAAATTTTATGTTTGATCAAATGAAAGATACAGCAACAGACGTAATGTCTGACATAACCGTTGACTGTTTCTCTTCTGTTAAAGGAAAATATAATAATATAATATTGTATTATGAGGTTATTTTGTTCATTAATGAATATAATTATATGTGTAAAATAATATTGTATTGACGTAAGGTAGTTAATGGCATGAAATGTAATGGTTAAGGTGAGATTTTTAATAACTTATAAACGTAAAACTACACTGTAATAGTTTATATTTGACAAAGATTTTTCTGATTCATTTACTTTTTGAAGACTTGTTTCTATGTTTCTCCCAATCTTAATGGCTATTAAAATGTTTAACTGCCTATACAACTATACCGTTGATTTTTTCATACTTTAACAAGGAAATGCGTTGTTTAATATAGTCATTTTTTATAATGACTATGTTAATTTATAATGTTGTATGTTATGTATTTTTATTTTAGGAATTGAAGTCTTCCTAAAAAAAGACTAAACAATTGAAAAATGTTTTATATATATATATATATATATATATATATATATATATCTATATATATATATATATATATATATATATACAGAATTTTAAATATAAGCTACATTCTTAAAAGCAAAAAAACAGCTGTCATGTTCATCTTTTTCAATTGGTTCTTAATATAAAAAGCTGGAAGAAACAGATTTTAAGCAGTTATATGACTTAGCTGTTCTGTATTACCCTCGTTGACAAAAAAAAAGCCTGTGACGGGTTTTGGTTGATAATTATTGAATTGTTTGAAAATATTTAATAATTTTTAAATGACTTCCTGTAAATGTAGGGACTTGAATAAGTTATTTTAAATGCCCTTGTTTTACAGCTTTTTTACTGAATAACCACTTGGTTTTATTGAGGTTAGGAAACAAGATAAAAGCAGTTTTAGCTTAATTTATATGTATTCAACAAAACTAATGAGCTCCAGCCAGATCCGGTTACCTATGAATGCTAAAAACTATGTAACCATATTGTTACAATGAGATATTGGCACATTTACCACAGCAGCATACCTCTTGGAGGTTAATGACATGACCACCCTTTTTGTATTAAATATGGTAAACAACATGTACTTAATCCTTACTACACTTGACTTATAGATTACTGCCATTGATATATGTAACCGCAGTGTAAAATAACAAGTGATGAACTTTAGACCATTATTTAGATCACCATCACTGCTACAAACTGTGGTACCACATAGTTATACTGATGTAATGTTGGCCTCAAAATGGCAGTATACCTTTGGGAGGAACAATATAATGGCTAGCGTCCTACAGTAAATATGGTTGACAACAAGCGATGAACCCTGACTACATTTATATCACCATCACTTCTACAAACTGTGGTAACACATAGTTACACTGATGTAATGTTGGCCTCAAAATGGCAGTATCCCTTTGGGAGGAACAATATAATGGCTAGCGTCCTACAGTTGTAAATATGGTTGACAACAAGCGATGAACCCTGACCACTTTTATATCACCATCACTTCTACAAACTGTGGTACCACATAGTTACAATGATGTAATGTTGGCCTAAAAATGGCAGTATTAGTACAGGAAACCAGGTAAAAATTTGTAGGAAAGTTCGGATTAGGTAAAACGTAGATAAGTTGATTTGAAACCTTTTGCAAGTTGTTAAGGAAGATCTCTACATCGAAAATACAAACATTGTAAAGTCTGTAAATGGTTTAGTACATAGTAAACATCAGGTAAACAAATCAGTAAATATATGGAATAAATTGAAAAATACACTACACATTTAAATGAAAATAAGTAACTACGGGGTTTTTAAGTCACTTAATATTATTTTAACATAAAAAACAATATAAAACAAAATGGGGTATGGAAAATTAAGCTTTCTCGTTATCATCACGATTTTTATAAGTAAAAGCTCAAAACAAAAATCTAAACAAAAATTGTTTTCTTATAACTCACAGGCATAAAATGTAATAATATTCTTTTTGTTAACAATTAATAATTTTTTAAAAAATTTTAGTTCTATTTTAATTTTAAAAGTCTCTTCGTATTTGAAAATATTATGACATTTGACAGCAGTCAAATAGTAAAATTGAAAATTTCTTGCAGACTTTTAATTTATTTGCACATAATTAATAAAAGTATGCATTTTTTAGTCTCTTGTTTATTGTGAAAGATTTACAACTTATGACAGCTGTAAACTGTCAAAATTTAAAATATGATATCAAGAAAAATACTAGAAAATCCTTAACTTTACTACGTATAAATATTAAATTCGCCATTTAAACATTATTACCTTTCAATGATATAATTATCGTTCACTATCGTTTAAAAATCGTATTTCAACAATAATATTTTTCTGTTGAAGATATCTTAATGTGCAAGGTCGCATTTAAAAGGTAAACTTATACTCATCAACAAAGTTAATACAATTTTTCAATTAAATTAAAATGTTTTTATATATTTGAGGTGTAATCATAGCTATTTAGTATAAAAAACATGCACAATTAAATTATAATATTCATATCTTTGTATAGGCACATCAAAATATATATATATATATATATATATATATATATATATATATATATATATATATATATATATCTTTTTTTTACTTAAATGGTTAGGCAAGTTAATCGTTAAAAGTTAAGTTTTCATAAATTGTCTTAAAAAATCTACTAATTTTTCACTATAAGCCAAAATGGAAATTTAGTTTTTAAAAGCACAAATTATACCAGTTTTCAAAAGTGTGGCCAACATTTTTACATGAGTCCAAAACGGGCAAAAATAGTTGAACATGTCTTAAGACATGTTTTATTTATCAATTGTAAGATCACATTCCAATTGGCTACACGTTTTTAGCCACAAAGTGTCAATAAAGTGGCTATATAGCCAAAAATTGTCTGGCTGTATTTTATTTTATTATTTTTTTTCAATTTGTGTAATAGGAACCTTAGTGGTCCTACTTTTTCATAATTTTATCCTTCTAAATTTTCGTCTAAAATATTGTTTTGTATGAGTCACCTTCGAAACAACCCATTATTTTTATTTATTGATAAAAGCACCATCTAGCCTTTGGCTAATCATAGAAAAATAAAAATAAAATATTCTGAAAGGTATGCATTTTTAGGTCTAAAATATGTCCTTATACATTCATACATACGTGAGAAATTTTTTGCGCTGTTTAAAAAAATGTATGAAAGACATGACATTTTTGGGTGAACATTTCAATATTAATTGCTCTCTAGTTCAGCAGGACTGCATTTTATTGAAACATAGTCAGTAACATTTTCTTCATAAAATGTGTTAATTAACACATTTTACGTGTTTTTTTTAATATTTTGTCCACTCGTTTAAAGGTGTCTCCCCCCCCCCCCACCACTACCATCCCAACAATGAAGCGGGCAGGCAAAATGGTGTATTTCAAGAAACACCTCCCTTGATATAATATAACCTATTTCAAGTGAATATAGTAGCTTTCTATTTAATCGTTACTCTTTTACCTGGTTTACTGTACTATATACCCTTGGAAAGTACAATAATACGGTCAGCTTCCTACAGTTGTAAATATGGTTGACAAAATGAACTATATAGCATGGTAGTGACATATCAATAATTATGGTTTTTGGATGGTTGAATACTAAATCTGCAGTTGGTGTCAGATGCAAATCGTTGGTTATAAACTTCTGATTTCGTGGTTTTTGTAGAAAAATCACTAAGTCCTATTCAACAGAAAAATTATGTATGTATTATGAACTATGATATATTTCGTCATTATTTACGTTCCAAGAATTGTCAATAACATCTCACGTTTGAACTAGTGTATGAGCTCTACTTCATTAAAGTAAAAGTTTACTTTCATAGACAATTGTATACCTGTTTGTCATCGTTAGGAATAATCAGTTTTCCTAAAATGAAACATTTAAACATTGTATAGTAATTCTAGATTTGCAAAAGGAAAAATAAAAACTTCAGAATACACTTATTAAATACACGTCCTACAAAAGTGTTCAAAAATATTTTGATTATTATATTGTATTATCAACACATAAAACACTGGAGTAGATAAAATCAGTGTTAATTTTCTCCTTATGACATGTAGTATGGATCTAGGATTACAGTACGTTTTACATATAACATGTTTTGTGATTTCTCGGATAGTATAATAATGCATAAGCTATAAATGTCGCAACTTAAATAATCTTCTTGAAAATTATGGTAATCAATTGATTCATAACATTGTACGTACATATTCCTGTGTTCGTATTTTCCTGGTCAAGTCTGTGATTTCTAAGATTTTTTCATTTAATTACTCTTTTGTTTAATTACAAACTTGTCAATTTTACTTCATATGATAGTAATTAATTAAATATTTATTGAGTTTTTTAGTATTTCTAGCTATAAATATAATAGCCCATTATTTACGAATTAATTAATTACATTATAATCAGAACTACCACATTATAATGTTCAAACTTTAATTTAATCATTTTCTGAACATTTTTCAATAAAGAAGGATACATATAAATTTGTAACGACGCAATAAATGATGCTCATAGCAACGCTAGCTGTCATCTTTTATTGTAACAGGCATACGTTTTTACGCTTACTAATTTTTACCTATAAATTCACCGGTTTGATTTTAAATTATACTATAAATTTTTAGATATTTCACTGCTTTATGTACATTATACTTTTGTATCCTAGTTATTGAAAAATTCTGATTGATTATTATATAACATCAAAAGCAACATGATATAGGAATAATACTAATCCCAAACGAAATTCTCTATTAAGATGACAAGCAAGATCTTCAATTCTTCAAATAATGCCAAATATATTCATTTCAAACTAATGTTTCGCTTATTTAACGTGGAAAGCCCTTAATAACTGAAAGGTAACAATTAAAATGTCACAAGATAAAATAAATACTGCAAATTACAATCCTCTCAAGACAATTATTTTTCTTCTATATTGTTGCTTCTCTGAAATATAATCAATTAAAATACCTTCTGAATATTTTATATCCCCAGTGCCATATATAGGTGATTAGTAATTATATTAAAAAAATATGATATATTTAACATCTCAGAATTGTATTGACTTGTCATGACAAACGAATATTATTTAAACGTATTTACTGTTATAATATAATATTCTTTTAATATGATTATCATTGATTACTGTATATGAAGAGATTTTATCGTCGAGATAGATAATTATTTGAATTGTTTAAATTAATTCGGAATAAAATTGAATAAGCAACTAAAATTAATCACCGAAATTAAATAAATATTGAAAATTAAAACAATTAATGGAAAAGTGTAAAGACAAATTAGTAAAGTATTGATAGAAGTGTTACGCAGCAACTGTGAGACCATGGGAAAGACGATGACCGCCAGTACTCACGGACCTGTTGAGACAAGAAAATAATACTTAAGGGATAATTCCTTGACATTATTTTAACATTCCCTTAATATTCTGTAACATTACCTTAAAGTTCCCTTAAATCATAAAGGCTCAAGTAACTGCGCATGCGCTGATGACGTATGCACAGTTTTGTGGGCCGGCCTGCCAAAGTACGTTGGCGTCACCCCGGTCAATTACGAATTTCACCCGGGCTCCACCCCACTTATTACTACCGTGATGACCCACGTGGATATAGCTCATTGACCCCGTGTTTTATACAATAGATGAAAGTGACAGTCACATTACTCCATTCAACATCGAAACGTGGCTAGTGTGAAGTGTCGAAGACATGTTTTAGACGAACTGACCACAAGAACACTTCATGAGAAGAAGAAGATGCGGCCATCTTTGAGACGAGCTAGCATCAGAGATACAAATATAATGTTAAGTTTAATGTTGTAAGATGAAACAAAAACTCCAGTAAATTTTTTATTTTTATATTTTATTTTATTAGGCCCTTTGGTAACAAAGTTACCATCTTCAGGCACACCTCATCCCGCCTCTAAATATATTGACGGATCGTTTTCCATCAAAACTCGTCCACGCTAAGGCCCAGCTAGTATTGGGCGAGAACTTTGTTCTGCTCAAGTAGAAAACAGTATAAAGAGGTGAGTTTCTAGATTTTAAACGACTGTTCTGATAAGGAGCTACTATATATTGCACAGAACCGGAAGGCAAGAAAGTGGAGTTGCCATCAGAGTGCCACAAATAACTTGTAAAACTTTTGACAAGCAATCACTAAGTAAGACTTTTACTTCCGCCAAAACTTAAAGTTTTTAATAAAATTTTAAATCACAAATGACTATTCTATAAATAAAGAGAAAATAATTTAACCTTAATAACTCGCTTAGTTTTAGTAGGAAACCAACTAACTAATGACATTGGAGAAAGTACAAATTTATTTTCACAGCATATCATCTTGACAGTCCTTTGCAAAATATTACAATTATCTTATCCTATTTTACAACTATACACCTCCTTTAATATACCCTTCTCATCCAATAATGGACAATACAAATTATTCGTTTTAGAAATCTTCAATAAAATTCCGATTAACATTGGCTTCAATATACAGTCCAGTAAACTAATAAATTCAAGAATATTTTACAAGAAGCGTCAGCAAATCCTATTCTATTAAAATCACAATCATCTAAATAATGATATAAACGTCACATTAAAAATCCTAATTAAACAAGTATTATAAATGCAAGACGTCTATACTAACAAGTGAAAATAATATGTTCAATAACAAGTCATACTCAACAAATAATCAATCAATTAATTTCAATCAAAATCAACAATACAACATTAATATACCGACCTGACCAACTATGACGTCCTAACCAATTTATCTTACAATTCAAGTTAAATTATTTTACAAATACCTTCAAGTGACAAGTTGAATATACTCGAATGGCCCTAGTTACCTTTACTTTATTCTTACCAAGAATTATCCAACATTAACGATTAATTACCCAATGCAATAATTATTTCTTTACTATATATTTATATCCACCAATACGACACTTACACGGACAATGATCAATTACAAGGATTTTATTATTTATATATTTGAAAATTAAATTAACATTCTCAACACATCAAATTATACAATATTTCTCAATCAGTGAATTCTATTTTTATTATTTAAATTGCATTGTTAGCTCCATACGAGGAATGTACACTCGTAAATTTACGCTTTCGTGTAGGTCAAACGTATAGTGAACGCCCTTACTAAATTCCTTTCATCTACCAATTTATATTTTCATTCCCCTTAAACCCTGGAGGTGTTAAACAAATTTTGACACCCCTGAAATTCTATGGATTCTTCAGGTATGAGGTATCAACGGGCAATGGTGCATTCGGCGTTCGCTCGTCCCTCAGGGTCAGATGGGCTGTTCCGAGTCTGGAATCACCCGCAGTGCCTTGGGATGGGTGGAGTCGCTCGCAGTCCCCTGGAGGGTGGGTGGAGTCGCTCGTAGTTCCTTGAGATGACTTCTCTAGTCCTCAATATAGGCTGACTGAGATTTCAGTGAATGGGAGGTTAAATTTATAAAAAGTAAGTTCAGTATGCTTTGTTTACTCTTTCGGCGTACATTATTTTGTACTAGCCAACACGTGATACTTATAATTATTTACTACACATTTATTTTTATTTCTATTTCTTTTTTATTATTATTATTATCAACCGTATAATTCCAAAGTACTGATAATCCCCATATAATTATCTTTAATTTTATAATAAAGTTAAATCTAAAAGAAATATTTTTCATACCCAAATGGTAAAATGGGAAATATAATTTCAATCAGTCTCAACGACCTCAAACAGTCGAACAAGTGAGGTCACAGAAACCCACAAGTATATTGATGCACAAGCCTACATGTGAATATTTCTGCATATTTTAAGTAATTTATTTATATATTTATTTTAATAAACCAAGTGATATTACAGGCCAAACGCCTTTTTTTAAATATGTTATTTATTTTTACTAGTAATAACATACTTAATCATATTTAACGCTAGTGCACAGGATCTCTGATGATATCTACGGAGAGAGTAAAGTATCGACTGCTATCTCAGGTTACGATTAAAAATATTACTTGACTTGTCATTTCCATGTAATCGATCTCATTCGCCCATCAGTACAAATTCGTACTTGACCTACCTAATGAACGAACTGCAGTCTTACCATTTCATTACTGGTTTGAACATGTGTAACCATAGACAATTACAATAACTTATCCTCTTTATTATGTTATGGTGGATATAATATATTGAAGTGTACAATTTATTTGAGAGAGTGCCACTATATATTTACAAGGTAGCTTCATTTAGTTTATAATGATGCAGCACATGTCAACCCTTGTCGTCCCATTAACGTTTACATAAGTATATTGTCTCCAAAACTCTGTAACAATGCGTGACACGCAAGTTCGTTTTCAAACATAAAATGAGATCTCGTTTGTAACAGAGTTTGTCTGTAGAGAGCTGGTGGCTTTGTCTAGTTACGAGTTATAAACGTGACTACTCACTTTTCAAGATAAAAAAAAAAATAAATAAATAAATGGTGTATTTACATCACAGACAGTCCAAAATATACAATAGATTGATTAGTGAAAGATATAATATTTTCTTAACAAATATAATATCTTTTATATATAACTGAAGGATCGATCCTTTGTTAGTTACAAATTAATCAAATGTTAAATTGCTAGAACTGAAGGATAATGTGTTACTTATGAATAACATGTTATTGTTAACTTCTTCCAACATTCCTGAGAAACCCTTTGTCATTTTAGAAAACCCTTCAATATGGTTTCCGCACAGCATCTGTAATAATGACGGTGGGGTAGTTGTTTTTTGAAACAGACGTTACAAAACGTCCAACTAATGTTTTGTTACTTCAATAACAAATTATTTAAATCAGTAAATGAATTAGATTTTGTTAATAACTTCTTTAAGTACTTAAAGTCATAAATCATTTTACCGGCAATGATTTACAAAACATGACATATGAAGCTGAAAGTGAGCAAGATTTTCTTATAAATATCGGACCATTGCCGTTATACATTGCTTCATGGGGATTTAGAATAACTGTTTAACAAGGAAACGATGTAATCACTAGTTAAGATATTAATTAAGAGGGAGTATATATAATTTGTATCCAGAAGTATAAAAAAGCAGTTTGTTTTGATATTTATGAGGTAATAAATTCACGGTAGACTTACGAAGAGTATGGCTACATTCCACCTATGAATATAATATTACTTTACAGTCAATGTAATCGAAATTATAATCATAAAAATGAAGCAAATGTCTTGAGCTGAACATTCGTCTACTAAATGTCCTCACATTTGAGTATCATATTAAATTCATTAGATAACACTTTAAAGTATTGAAAATTTTTCCAATATTAACATTCAAGTCAGAATTAAAGTACTGTTCCTGTTTAATTGAATTTGCAATGCTAACTTATGATTGTATAATATAAGTTTATTTATAGTTTATAATATAAGATATAATATATTATAAACGTTTACTGGTTAATGTGCTCGGGAAAAGGGGATGGGTTGATCCGATAGTATGTCAGATTGACTTCTCAAGTTTAGAGGAATCCATCACTATTACAAGTGTGCATAGTGTGTACGATCATTCCCTTCTCACCCACAAGAAAACTCCCCTATCACTCACTAACATCAAGCAACACCCTGATGTTTAACACTCATATGTATTTTATTACATCTAAATAGGATAAAATACACTTGCTGTACAGTTACCTACTCTACAAGTAGTTAGTTACTGGGATATAACAGTATTACACTCGATATAGCCCTACTTTCGGCTGGTTAATGTCTTTCTTGGGAAAACACTCAAAATTACTAATTTACTAGTTATTAGTTACCATTTCAGTGTTATGCATTGTATATTATATTTCTGCATTTTTTAGTAGTAACTTTCTCTTTTATGGTTTTAAAAAATCGTTTACTTATATTAAACGTACGTTGTTGACAGTTCACATGTCCACTATAACATTTATTGATACAACTTAAAACTTAAATTAACATTAATTTTTTGTATCTCTTCCATTTAGATTTATCAACAATGAGTTTACAATCGTAAAGAAGGTTACAACCCAGCCTTGGTTATTGATTACTTAAAATTCAATAAATACTCGTAACTTATTTAGAAAAACTTTAAATTTGATCGAATATTCATTTAGTAAAGTATAAAAAAGTGTATTACTTAGATAAGTGTTTACTAACTTTCCCTAATGTTATGTTAGTAGTTATTTTTAAAATTATAGTACAGTTTTAATTATAGTTGAAATATTACAACTCAAATTACTTTGCTAAAACGCTTCTTTTAGTCAGAATATGTTTACTGGCTGCAGCAAACAGCTCTTTTTAATTTTAAATCAAATAATTCGTATTGTATAATTGCATGGAAAGTACTTCAAGTTCTGATAGATCATTTATATATTTACGAACACTCAGACCGTCCATTTACAAATAGGTCCAGTATTACGTATTTCTATATAATTAATGTGAGATGGCATCCAGTGATAACTAACAAGTGTAAGAATGAAATAGTTATTGTTGTTTTAGTTTAAAGGCAACTATTTACCCAAATATGACACGATCTATCCCAACGTATAGGTCCCTTATTTATGTATTCTCACCATGCTGTGAACGTTTCCCTTGTGAATGACTCACTTGAGTATTCAGTCAGTGTTTCTTCTCTGATCCTCATTCTCCTTCCAATTTACTTCAACTCCAATTTGTTGATCAATTAACCTGTACCTATCAATTTTCTCTACAAACTATCTTTCATTCCGGCTACGTTAAAAAATAATTCATAATACAACATTAACTTGGCTAATAAATATAAAAAAAATACGAATTTTTTAATTATATTGTAAATATATATTTTATGTTAGTTATTGCGAAGTGAACAGTAACAAAATTATAGGTTTGAAGAAAGAGAGAAAGAAGAAAAATCACTTGCCGGTACTCAGATTATTTTAAACCTTTTATTTAAAGAAAAAAGATTTTCTGTGTTGGTCTAAAAACAAATATTTTAGAATGTCAGTTTTGTTGTGTACCATAACTTATTAGGGTGTTTTTATTTTTTTCATAAACAGGTCAATATTTAAAAAAAATGATAAAAAACCGTACAGTATTTTGAAGAAACAATTAAGCCTATACAAACACGAACGTTTTTAGCTTTTATTCCTACTTGATTTTATTTTTTTACTTAAAATTGAAAGTTCATCCTAAATATCGATTGTTATTTAACATGAGACGTATGTAACATTAATTTGCTAAATACATTTTATCAGTATTGTGCACAAATTATAAATTTACCTCTGTGACTATCTGTAATAATTCTTCAGAACTGATGTAGTTCTAATAACACTCATTACAGTATTTTCGTAGTACCCACGTCATACTTGTTGATAAAATATCAACTTTACTCGTAGTCATTTGCGTGAATTCAATGATAAAATATTGTGAAATATTATAACAATCTCACATTGAGAGAAATTTGTTTGAGACTGAATGAAAAATTTAATTATAGAACATCCAATTATACATTAAAATATTGCAATTATATAAAGATATCCCAATTCTTGGTTTTTGTTTGAATTGTCCAGAACCAGTGACTAATTTCCATTAAACAGACCCGTTGTCTATAGATTCTATTCATACAATCAATAGTTAATAAATGAACACTGTAAAACCCCTTATGATGTAAAACCCGTGATAAGCTTGGGTGGCCACCTACCATGATCTTGCTGGTTGTATATGTTATCAAGTTGGGCAGCAGCAACCCATGATATACTTGAGTAGCAACTTGGATAGCCTCCCGTGATAAATTTGGATAGTAAACATGTTCAGCTTAGTGAAACCCCAAGGTACTATTTGTCATCAGCTTGGGTAGCACCATGATGAAGTTTGGTAGCTACCCATGATTAACTTGGGTAGTACCCGTGATTAACTTTGGTACCCACCTGTTAACAGCTTGAGTAACATCCGTGATAAATACTTATCCGTAAATAGTACTTGCATGACTGTGATAGTTTAATATTTATATTATGTTTCTTATCGAAACTACATATATTTGTGTACGGAAGGCTACATAGTGTTCATTTATCCTGTGGCATGACACCGGTAAGTCGTGCCACAGGGTAAGGGCATTACACCTAGTCGTAATGAGCATTACCACTATTTAACAGGGTATTCAATCAACTGGTTAGAAGTATGAGTGGACATTGTGGTACTAACCTCATCAAGTGTTAGAAGTATGAGTGGACATTGTGGTACTAACATCATCAAGTGTTAGAAGTATGAGTGGACATTGTGGTACTAACCTCATCAAGTGTTAGAAGTATGAGTGGACATTGTGGTACTAACCTCATCAACTGGTTAGAAGTATGAGTGGACATTGTGGTACTAACCTCATCAAGTGTTAGAAGTATGAGTGGACATTGTGGTACTAACCTCATCAAGTGTTAGAAGTATGAGTGGACATTGTGGTACTATCATCAAGTGTTAGAAGTATGAGTGGACATTGTGGTACTAACATCATCAAGTTTTAGAAGTATGAGTGGACATTGTAGTACTAACATCAATAAGTGTTAGAAGTATGAGTGGACATTGTGGTACTAACATCATCAAGTGTTAGAAGTATGAGTGGACATTGTGGTACTAACATCAATAAGTGTTAGAATTATGAGTGGACATTGTGGTACGAACATCATCAAGTGTTAGAAGTATGAGTGGACATTGTGGTACTAACATCATAAAGTGTTAGAAGTATGAGTGGACATTGTGGTACTAACCTCATCAAGTGTTAGAAGTATGAGTGGACATTGTAGTACTAACCCCATCAAGTGTTAGAAGTATGAGTGGACATTGTGGTACTAACCTCATCAAGTGTTAGAAGTATGAGTGGACATTGTGATACTAACGTCATCAAGTGTTAGAAGTATGAGTGGACATTGTGGTACTAACCTCATCAAGTGTTAGAAGTATGAGTGGACATTGTGGTACTAACATCATCAAGTGTTAGAAGTATGAGTGGACATTGTGGTACTAACGTCATCAAGTGTTAGAAGTATGAGTGGACATTGTGGTACTAACCTCATCAAGTGTTAGAAGTATGAGTGGACATTGTGGTACTAACATCATCAAGTGTTAGAAGTATGAGTGGACATTGTGGTACTAACCTCATCAAGTGTTAGAAGTATGAGTGGACATTGTGGTACTAACCTCATCAAGTGTTAGAAGTATGAGTGGACCTTGTGGTACTAACCTCATCAAGTGTTAGAAGTATGAGTGGACATTGTGGTACTAACATCATCAAGTGTTAGAAGTATGAGTGGACATTGTGGTACTAACATCAATAAGTGTTAGAAGTATGAGTGGACATTGTGGTACTAACCTCATCAAGTGTTAGAAGTATGAGTGGATATTGTGGTACTAACCTCATCAAGTGTTAGAAGTATGAGTGGACATTGTGGTACTATCCTCATCAAGTGTTAGAAGTATGAGTGGACATTGTAGTACTAACATCATCAAGTGTTAGAAGTATGAGTGGACATTGTGGTACTAACCTCATTAAGTGTTAGAAGTATGAGTGGACATTGTGGTACTAACATCATCAAGTGTTAGAAGTATGAGTGGACATTGTGGTACTAACCTCATCAAGTGTTAGAAGTATGAGTGGACATTGTGGTACTAACCTCATCAAGTGTTAGAAGTATGAGTGGACATTGTGGTACTAACCTCATCAAGTGTTAGAAGTATGAGTGGACATTGTAGTACTAACCTCATCAAGTGTTAGAAGTATGGGTGGACATTGTGGTAATAACCTCATCAAGTGTTAGAAGTATGAGTGGACATTGTGGTACTAACCTCATCAAGTGTTAGAAGTATGAGTGGACATTGTGGTACTAACGTCATCAAGTGTTAGAAGTATGAGTGGACATTGTGGTACTAACGTCATCAAGTGTTAGAAGTATGAGTGGACATTGTGGTACTAACGTCATCAAGTGTTAGAAGTATGAGTGGACATTATGGTACTAACCTCATGAAGTGTTAGAAGTATGAGTGGACATTGTGGTACTAACCTCATCAAGTGTTAGAAGTATGAGTGGACATTGTGGTACTAACCTCATCAAGTGTTAGAAGTATGAGTGGACATTGTGGTACTAACCTCATCAAGTGTTAGAAGTATGAGTGGACATTGTGGTACTAACCTCATCAAGTGTTACTTAATTATGTGCTTCATTTAACTAGAAGCAAGCTTATAATCAGCTGACACAATCTTGACTGGTTCCAGTTCTTCAATCAAACAAATATTTGTTCACTGTTGTTTTCCTTTTTATTTCATTGAAGTCTGGAAGTTTCAATTCTTTTCAAGACTATGTAAGTTCTACCATAGGATATGATGTTTCATCATGTTTTCTATGCTGTAAGAATTGTGTGGTTATTTAATCGTAAATTAATATTTTATATAAGCATCCAAGGAATGTTTTATTGTTTTATGAACAATCAGAGCCAAATTTTGGTGGAAAACAAGAACTAACTATATTTAGCAATTAAAACAAATAATTCCTTTTGTTTTTAACCATTCATTTGTGATGCAGCATGCAAATATTATTAGCTTAAACATTTCTAAGAATTGTTTAAAAGTGAGGATGACTCAATATTTTGAACATATAGTTTGTTGGGCCCATGGTGACTTATAATCAATAATACAAGAAATACAAAATAAAATTATTCAAGCTTGATACTGGACGAACGTGTAAGCAAATACTATTCAATTTAGGAACGCAAAATCCTTATATCAGTTTGAAAAGAAGTGATTAAATCAAAGGGAACTACTTCGTAAGAGTGTCTTATTCCAGAAAAACATCTGAGAAACCAAAAGAGCTCATCTTGAAAGCACTGGCTATCTGGATGTTCTTTTTAAAGAAATAAACATAATGCGTGATCATTATAAGATGTCTCCTTTTCCGCTATTTACAATCTTTACAACAAAGTTTTCTGTCTTCTATTGAATGGTTTACGATTTGTTATTTTATAGCAAATTCTATTATGGTATTAAACATGAATGTATTGACGAAATGCCCACTTCAACCTCTCTCAGTTATACAGTATTTCCTGTAAATCTTGATACTTCTAGATCATTCACCGGCACACTACGATGCTCGACAAGGCGTTGATATAGCTAACATAAACCCATTCCCATAATATTTATTCAGTCTTTATTAGAGAAATTTCACTATAGAGAGTTGATTTAATTAAAACGAGGTCAGTACATTTGTTGCTTCTCTGTTTGAGATAGGTATATTTCTAGGTTTTAATAAATATACGTATGTGTGTATGTATATACATATATATAATATGTATATAACTATTATTTCTGGAATTGTTTAAACACTTATATGTAGTTTTATTATGTTAAAACTGGGTGTGTCTGTTTGTGTACGATGTATTGTAAAAATACACTGTAAGTGAATTAAAATAAGAAGATATTACAAGTGTAAATGTAAAAGTTATTTATTTTTATTTTTGTAGATATATGTTTAATGAGTAACAATAAGCAGAATACAATCCCTCTATAACATATTTATTTTGTAAACGTGAGTAACTGTTAGACATTTGTATAACTGAATGACATTTTTGTAAACAATAGAGCTGTTGTCAACAAGTAACGTTGTAAATTACAAGAAAAATAATTATTTTTAATAAATTAAAATAATTGCTGAAGGGATCTGAATAAAGCATTTCATTCATCTACCTAAAAATTTATTTCACTTGTATAGCAAAAAATGTTCTCCTCGTCTAAATAGGGTTACACAGTGCATTAATTAAAATAAATTATGATAATATAACACAGTTTACCACAGGTAGAACAATTCACTCTGTGATGGTTGGGTGATAATATACCTCAGTTCGTCTTTGACGGTCGTGGTGAGTTGATCTCGTGAGTGTAATGGTGCGAGGACTCCTTCCCTACGCCTCAGTGGAAGTTGGTTGGATAAGTTGAACATTTTCATATTTATGCATTTATTTCGTGTCTGATTGAATATTTTGTCTGTTTAGTAACCTGGTCTAAGCTCTGTTGATTTTTTTCATATTTGCATTTATTTTCGTATGTCATTGTGTATTTGGTCTATTTTATTAAAAACAAGTTATTACTTGCCCTGTGTTTTGTTGACTGATTTAATATTTTGTATTTCATATTATGTATTATATTTTTTGTATAGTTATGTTAAGTGTGATAGTTTTTCCAAACTTTTGAAAAGTTGTTTTTTGTTTCTTAAACACTCAAAGCATTGGAAATCTCCAAATATTATCTACAAATTATATACAATTCATGCTAATAAATAACTTTCAAACAACGCCGATAATAGATCATATTGAAGTATGCAAGTATGCCTCTGAGAGTCAAGTCAGTGAAATACAACGTTACTTAACCATTTAGTTGAATAATGATGCAACAATGCTCAAATTTGTCACAACTTTAAAGATTAATTAATGGTCTCGTGTGTTAAAACGGTATAACACCTCGTGACTTGTTCGGTTGCTTTCAAATGTGCAATAAGGTTTTCTTGATAATAACGCTTGTTTTTATAAATCTGGTTTTTGAAAGTATGTAAAGAGACCTAATATATAATCAGGACAAGTAATTTTGATTTTAATAAGTACTGAATAGCGTCGAAGGTAACTACTTAAATTCCAAAATAATTTAAATAAAGTTAAATTATTATATTATACACTTAAATCATGTTGATAGTTATTATTTCTTGACAATAGTAATCTGTTAACCATAGTTAATCTATTAACACTTAAACTACTAAAATAATATACATTTCCTATCTGTACTTGATTTTCTATTATAAAAAGTTTTACTCTGATATTTGATCAGAGTTTCCTCTCTATTTTGATATACATATTGTTAATGGATAATTGTAGACGAATAGCTTATATTGATTATGACTATCTTAGATAACAAATTAAACACGCATAACTGATTGTGATACGTTAAATAGCTTTCAAATATTTTTTTATATAATTACATAGTAGGTCGAATCTTTCCATAACGTGGTAATAGTACTGTTAATTTGTATAATTTATTCTACTATTTAATATATTATAATTAGTATTTGTATGAACATTGTTAACAAAATATAGACATTTATTGTATAAAGTTTATGACGTATTGTGCATTATGTATTATATTTATATCACGGGCACCTTCTTCGTACCAATTAATATGTACGAAATTAATTACCACTATTTCCTACTGATTCGATTAAATGTTTACATAATATTCGTGTATACTATGCAATATAATTCTTCCCACATATTACCCTTGTTGTTAGAACACACGCATCACGGTGTTACGTTAATGGAACGGCCTTTCGCCATGTCTTAGATGTAATCCAACACACAATTTGATTGATGTTAGCCCACCCATTTACATGACAGATGATGGCCATTCCATATACCTGAACTGACATTTGATATTTCTTCCTTTATGGATACATTTGTTATGAAGATCGGACATTGTTTACTGAAATCGATTACCAAGCTCGTAACTTCAACATTTATTATACGTATTCAATTACGCATTATGTTCTGTAATAATTTTGTAAAATAGTTCTGATAGTATCAACTTTTCATTTAATTAGTTCATGCTTTTTATCTTGGATTACTCCCCATCCCAATGGTGTACTTGCACCATTCATATTCTTATACATTCTGAATATCTAAATACATAAAACATTCATATCTAAAAATCATTATTATATCCTAGACAAGTATAACGTAGCCAAGCATGGTTATATTGACCCACCCACCCCTACACGTAGAGTTATATTTACTTGAACTGCGTGTGTTATAATTATACCATGCATATTTATCTAAATTTTTTGCATTATGATTTTAAATTTTAGAAAACTTATATGATAAAAACCATCATTAGGGGCTTGGTGGGTGTGATTGGTATGATACTTTCCTACACAGTGCTATCCCAGGTTGGACCTCCGAGGGGGTGGAAGGTAAGATTACACCTTAGGCCCTCCAATGTCAACCAATAATTGTGGGATAGTAGGGAGCTACGACTTTAGGACGGAATCCTGGCGCTAGACGCTGGAACTAACGGCGTCACCATCCAAAACGCTAAAAATCACAATTTTTAGTGTAACACCCTAAAAATTTTACTTACTAGCAGTATAGAGTATATTCAATATTCACACACTTCTTTGTGTTCAGGATATTCAAACCTTACAATATTATGTGTTGATTATAAAAAAATGTAAAACAATTAATTATTGGAAAATTCCGTGGTTTCCAAAGTTCGACACGAGCTACACCAATGTGCAGGTCCCCTATTTACGTATTCTCTCTGTGCTCTAGACGTTTCCCTTATGAATCACTTCGACATTCAGTAAATGTTTCTTCACTGATCCACACCTTTCTTTCTATTTTAATTCACCCTAACCTTCTTGATAAATTAACTTGTCCCTGTTTTAATTCGCACTTTAAATTCCCGTTCAAACATAAAGATCCATTTACTAAAATACTGTCAATAATAAATATAAAATTAAAGACTTTAAGGCTCAATTTACTTAAACAGTAACTATTAAAGATACTGAAAAATAAAATATTTTAAAGTGTTTCTTCTGAAAAAATCCTAATATGGTCATTGTCTTAGTCCTATTCTAAAGATAGTTTATTAATGATCAAATTTACTCTAATAAAGTCATATGCCTTTTGTACGGTTTTATTTGTGTTTTCCGTTTTATTTATTTTAAGAATATATTTTATAAATACATGTTGTAGTCGTTTGATATTCATATCCTTTGCAAGAACTATTTTAGATACAAATTGCAATACTGAAGAATAATTGCTCTGGATTTAGTGTAAATCTATAGTAGTGTTTATGTACAAATATGCAAATCAAATATATTTTTGGAATGGAAATATATTTTAGGTTTTTGTTATTTCTACGCCAGTGTAATTTTGTCAACATTAATATGGACTTAAGGTACTTAACTATTCATTGAAGTCAGGAGTGCTAGATACTGAAATGGGAAGACACCAAGAGGTAAAGAACCTTAAGTATGTGGTTTTATTGCTGACAAGAATGTACAGTATTGTAAACTTATAGTTTTTATGAAGTTCATTGTTGTAAGTTCAGGTAGCGAATCATTATATCAATCTCTAACTAAATCATACATTGGATATGGATAAAGGAGTCTTTTAAATACAGGTTGAAGGGAGTTGGCAATACAACCTTTATGCATATGTTACTCATTGCATTAAGATAGTTGCACAAACAATCCCAACGTGGTAAATATTGTTAAACCACTTTCATTTACTATAGACTTCCATTAGTTTACTACCACTACTTTTTTATCGCAATTATGGTTAGCTTAAGTTAAATGTCAACTAAAGTTCATCACAAATAATTGGTAAATACAATGGTTAACATTACGCTCTCCGTGTGTAAATTATTTGAAAGCGTAACGATAAGGCCAGCGATATCGGATTCCGAGCGTATTAGGAATACCATAGTGGAAGTAAAAATGATTGGGGAACAGTTTTTAGAGCATTAAAATATTTATAAGGCGGTAGTGAATTAAAAGAAAACAGTAGTTGTAATGAATTAACGGAAAGGGTGCAGATTTTTAAATAATTCCTATAATGGGCAAACTTGTATATTAAATGTTTAATAAATCCGAATTATTTAGACAGTTTTTTCGTAACCTAATGCTATTAACAACTGTCTAGAAATTTCTGTTTATGTTTTTACACGAAGGTTATATTTGACAATAATTAGTGTTATATATAAATGGGTACTCATGACAGTAGCCTGGAAATAGATAGTAAATAAAAAAATGCAATATAATTTAACTCTTGTCTTGGTAAAGAAAGAATAATTCCTCGGCCAAACACTTATATAATCCAATTAGGTTGATCTCTTTATAGTTATTTAATTGTTATAGTTAATATAATTGTAATGGTAGGATGTGTATTTATCAATAATGAGTCATTTTTTTTATTTTTAATGACATTTATACAGAGATAATGGATTTTTAATGAGTTCAAAATACATGAATAGTACACTTCAATCACTTTATCACAACACTTAAAATATTTCAATGCACAGTTAACAATTAGTGAATGATATATTATTTTATGATTAAAGTTTTACTTAAACATTTTAAATTGAAATAACAACTTTACAGATAGTTTTTAGTAAGATGTGAGCAGGTTGTTTAACCTCCAACACATAACAATCCCTTGACAATGTCTCCACGTACTCAGCTGTTAAGTTTAGTCTTACATGAAGTCTAGGACAACAGTCTCCAGAAAGTTACGTTAGTTTTATGTACATAGTAAAACAACGGTAATGTTCTTAGTCCTCTAAATACTAACAGGCTAATTTTGTAACGTAACATTTACAAGTTTTAGTTTTCCATCACATTGTCCTTTTAAATGATTAGTTAAACTAATGCAATGGTCCTGAATTAACATTACTCTAAATGTATATTTAAGTATGGGTTATGTACAAGTTTCATATGTAAGTCCTTAGCACTGTGTAACTTGGAACCTCGTGGGGTTACAACTGGCCGGGATTATATAAACTTGAAATGTTTCGTTGTACATGTCATATAACGTTTCTTAATAATATTACAGTTGTTTTAACACATGAATGTTATCACATCTAACATCCAATCCTTAATGTTTTTTCACATGTTAAACATATTACATGGTATTTTAAATTTGTTTCATTGATGATATGGTTTGAATGTAGTTCACTAATATTTAGAAAATATCATTATAAGTTATATTTTATGATATTTTAATCTATACTTTTATACTTTTTATACACATAAATTTTATACATAACTGTACGTTATCCATATCACACATACAATAAATTTAAAAATTAAAAATCTCACGATCCTACAATTAACCTCCTGCAAGAAAGATTGTAGTCTACAAATATAAAGCCTACTAAAATATGAATTTAATTAAAAACTAAATAGGAATGTTGTATTTGTACGTTTCCTATATTGTTTAAGATGAAATTAAAATTCATTCTAAGTACAATATTAACGTAATATGTATAGGTATGTTCATATTCTTTCATTCGAAAACTACCTTTCATCGTATGTCTAGTCATGTAAACAGTGATGTATTAAATTTGTAATATTAACCTGTTGTAACTATAAAAATCATGTTATTCCTATTAATTCATTGGTTGAAATGTATAAATCAACCTTACATCTTACTAAAGTTTATATTAATCAATAGTAAATTATTAAATATCTCAGTACAAACATTTAAGAAAATTAACCTCTTGTTCACTGAGAAAAAAACTCTCAGCACATTTGGACCTATAACTAAATGGAAGGAATATGAAAAGAGTGACCAATTCTCTCTATTGAGCACCTAACCTTAATATAATGTAATCTAACTCATATAATGGGATCGTACTAAGCTATACTACACGTATATTTAATAAGTTTTTCTATAGAAAATCTTATTCTATGTCATCTTGTTATAGTCAATAAGCTAGCTCACACACATGTAGGGATTATCTGACCATGCTTTCTTACTATCCCTTATCGGCTTTACAATCTCTATTGTCTGATTAATCTCTTTCGAAGTTGGAATACTGTGAAGAACTGTTGGTTTCTCTATTGAACACACAGTGGTTCTTAACATTGTTAATATAAAGAAGTATTTTGTTAAATTAATTAAGGAATATAACTAAAAACTATAACAAGATATAGCTGAAGGTTTTGTTACTTTGTTGAAAGCTGATAAAATATTGTTGTAAATTAGTTGTATTAAAACAAAAGTAAAGCTTTTCTGTAAATGGCCAATAAAAGTTTAATGTCAGATATTTAATGATAAAACTATTATTATAAGTTTCATGATAACAAATGATCATCATAAAAATTAAAAAAATTCTAATTTTTAACTTCTAATGTTATAATCTCTCATTAGCTATAAAACCTGGAAAATCAACTTGGTGACATGGAAATAGCAATAAATATGGATATAAATTTTTTAGACCTCGATGTACTACTATAAATTTAAAAAAAATAACTGGATTATTGTTCTATTTTTTATTTTAAATGTTAGGCCGATCTCCTTCTTAACTATGCTCTGTCCATTCATCATATACTATTATACTGTGCGAGGAACTTATACAGTCAGAGTAAGGGGGTGAACCGGTACAGAATAAGGTGAATATTACTGAAAAATATTTCAGTCTAGGCCGGATTTGAACCAGCGTTATCTCTAAACCAAGCTCAAAGTCCTGACGCCTTAGACCGCTCGGTCATCGTCTCACCCAAGGCGATTCATTTTAACATAAGTGAACATTTCCTCTTCAACTTTGAGTTACAAGTCAATCAATACAATTTGAGTAAAACCCGATCTATTGGAGAAGTTTTTTCCAGTTAAATTAAAAATGACGTATACCAACAATTACTTACTACGCACACCGAGCTAGTATTCCAGCAATGGCATGCGCTCTAAAGGTATGTACTTAGTAATATAGTGTGCAACCCCTTTTTAAAAGTATTATAGTGGCTTTAAAATGAAATACAGTCAGCTATTTACTATTTTTTAAATGAAAAAAGTTACCTGGTCGTGTTGGCCAGGTATCTGAAGTTTCATAGATCTCACAATGCTCATTAACTCCATTTTGTTAGTGTCAATGTGTATTAGGTGCTTGTGTAGCAATTTTTAAGCATAGGGGTTTCAGAAAATTAAGATTCTATGAATATTTTAAATTAGATTAAAAAGGTAAATTATTAAATTATTTGGATTGATTTAGGTTTTTTTAACATTGTTAATTATAACTTCCTAGATATTCTTACGTTCGTTTATAATTCCACTTAATTGTATTGGATTGGAGGGCTAGAATTAGCCCTTTTAATGAAAAAGTTTTGAAATGTCGTATTTAATTTAGAAATGGGTTTTTTCTAATCATAATACTAACCAAAAATAGCTATTTTGTTTTACAGTATCTTTAGCTGACAAAATACTGTGAAATTGTTGTAGTTATACTTTTGTAATCATATTTAAATTTATTTGAATTTATTCATTTAAACTCAAAATTACTGTCTAAAACAATAATGGATTAATCTGTACATGATAATTGTAATTAGCGTAATTGTTGGGAACATTATTTTAAGACCTTAATTATGTATAAAGTGTTTAGTAGTTCGAGAAAAACGCTAGTAATTCTGTTAATGCAATATGCAATAAGCTGTAAAGAAACTATGATAAAATATAAATAATAATAAGTCTATGTTATTGAAGGGATTTATATAATCATTTATTGTTTACTATTAACATTTGCCTTTTTAATATTAAGACTGTATTACTTAATTTTAAATGAATTTTAGTTGTTTGTATGTTTTTTGATTATATATTGGTTTGTGGTTTAAAATTATCAACCCTCTAAACATATAAATGTTCAGTATATAGAATAAAAGCTACTTGAAATAAATGCAATCATGTTTCTTAAGGCATAGTTGTTTTTATAAATAAAATATTAACTGAATGTTGAAGAGGTGTTGGATTTAAAATGTGAAGTAAAGGTTACCAAAATGAATGAGGAAAGAGAAAAAATTAATATACAGAAATAAGTAAACTTTTATTCAACTAATGGTTCTACAAAAACTTTCATATAGAAATTTGAACAAGTGGTACAATTTAAAAACTTTCAATACTATGACCGAAAGGAATAACTTGACATGTCTAATTCATCTGCCTTGATAAGATGTTTTCTTTATTTAAAAATTTATTTCTTTGTATGTAAAATGATTCCACATTACAAACTCTTAGTTCGTAACTACTATTTCAATGACGTCGTTCGTACATCTTAAAGTATGTTATTAATAAATATTTAACGAGGCCACTAATCCCACACAGTAGGAAAGACTCTTGTATGTTAATGAAGACGTTCTTGTTAAATATGTATCAAAGGTGTACTTTGAATTACTTCTGACAACCTCTCACTCTAATACATCTTGAGAATGAATAACTATTTAGTAAAATATTCACTCTACAAGAATTATACCCTGTTATCTCATTTATATAATTCGATGAATATATAGAGTCAATAAAAAGGTGATAAGTATGTAGGAGATTTTCAACATATAAAAGTCCTTTGATACTAAATAATATACTCAACTAAATCCAACTTTCGTAACTAAAGTTTCATAACTTTTTGTATCCAAACTTTTAGTTTTCCTTTGTAATATCGAAGACAAGACATACTTGTTGTATTTCACGGTGTCACCTGATTTGTCTTATTTCGTGATGAGAACATCAACTTTATAATTTAAAATTGTTTATTTACTCGTAATTGTTACATAATTTGACATTTAAGCCGCATTTGGAAGTCAACATATACGTCACGTTGCTGTTGTCAGTTTCATGGGTCCGATTGTTGAGCCCACCTACAATTACAACGCACCGATATAAATATAGTTGTATTAACCTACCCACCCACTCATACACGTACAAAGGAATTAGGGAAAACTATATCTTCGAGGACACCAGAATTAAATTCTAGTTAAAATAGACGTTTTAAGGATTTAAAAATGTTAAACGTCAGTAGAAGTTGCTATGGATACAGTGGAAGTCGATAAATGTAGCAAGATAACTCTTTAAGACGTTAAGATGAACTGATGATGCTAGTTTCCTCAAATCAAACGTCATAAAATAAATGAAAATACTCTTACTTAGCACATTAAAAAGTCTTAGCATAAAAAAAATTATCAAGTCATACAATTAAATTAACTTTGCTACCTATTAGATTGACAAATATATATACTATTGGCATTCAATCTATATATTTACTTGAATCAAAATAATTTAGTTTTAAAGAGTAATATAATTAACTGGGGTCTTTTTACTCTAAGATACCTTCTTCTGTTTTTATACGTGAGTAAAAGGTTTTGTTAAAGGCTGGAGACAACCCAACAACTTGTTAATGTGTTGGGGTAAAAGGCCCAACATTATCACTTGATTACAGGACATAAAACTTACTTTCTTGACATACAAACTGGTATGGGTTCTTTTGGCTGGAGTGTTCATAAACTGGTATAAGTTTCTATGGCTGGAGTGCTCATAAACTGGTATGGGTTTGTCTGCCTGGAGTGTTCATAAACTGGTATGAGTTTCTATGGCTGGAGTGTTCATAAACTGGTATGAGTTTCTTTTGGCTGGAGTGTTCATAAACTGGTATGGGTTTCTCTGGCTGGAGTGTTCATAAACTATTATGGGTTTCTCTGGCTGGAGTGTTCATAAACTATTATGGGTTTCTCTGGCTGGAGTGTTCATAAACTATTATGGGTTTCTCTGGCTGGAGTGTTCATAAACTGGTATGAGTTTCTCTGGCTGGATTGTTCATAAACTATTATGGCCGTAGTCGATGGTACGATTAAGATGGCTGCTTTCTTTTTTTTCTAGCCTTTTAAAACGAGAAACCTCTAGATAGGGATTTTTCTCTAAACTTTTAAATTTCAGTTTTCAGTGAATATTTCACAATTACTAAAAATTACTGCATTTATTCTTTTAGATTTATATAAGCTTAATTCTTATAGATAAAGATAAATGATAATATATCGGGATGTTTAAAGTAATACTTCATGTATCAATTGATGTAAAGTTTATCTGTAAAACTTTTGTATATGTATTTTTGTTTTCTTTAGTAACACTTTTAATTTAAAATCTTCCATGACCTAAAGATAAATGTTGCAACGTTAATAGACGATAGTGTTAAAGCCATTTGAACTATTAATACTTTATAGATTGAACTCACTTTTAAATAAACATACAACGTGTTCATACAATGTATAATACTTTGCTTGAGCGTTGATATAGATACTGTTTCCAGATCCCAGCTCCATTGACTACGTTATACAGTATATGTAGACTTGATAATGTTTATATTTATAACCTTACTGGGACAGTACTCGTCCTTCGTACGGTGTTTACATTGATTTATATTGTGCTTATTGCAATCAGTAATACAAAAAAATTTACTTACTGACATTTGTATAGTGCAAAAGTGCGTTATGGTCACGGTACCCCTAGGAAAGAAGACGGTAAGAATCACGCGCACCTCCTATGACGTCCCATGGGCGTAATGGCAACAACAAACTCCAAAATACTGTTCTAATTCCCGTAGTTTACAATACCAGATGATAAGTGGCAAATAACTTACCTACTATGGTTGTGGCACAGTTTGGTCTGGTATTTACTTCAGAACTATGTAAGTTGTTTATTTATTACAACAGCTGATTAATAAAACTATTATAAACAATTAACTGTCAAATTGGTAATGCCATAGGGGTTAAATAGAACCCCTGGGGTGGTTTACTGATGGAATTTCAAAATAAATATAGACCTATGTGTTAACCAGAGAACCTAACAATGTTCATGCAACATTTCAGTTGAATGGGTTCAGTAGTTTTTGCGTGATTGAGTAACACACACATAGACACCATTACATTTTTATATAATAGTAAGGTAACTGACAAAGTAAGATGGAAGGTTATACACGTACATCAAAGCTGTACTACTAGTACATTTATATTTAAGCCAAACTCATAAAGTTTCGATACAAATATATCATTGTAATGTGAGATCGTAAAAGTTAAGCTCTACTTTTCATATTCATACTTTCATAAGCTCTACATTTAAGATTATAAAATCAATGTTATTACAAATTTATTTTTTTATGCGGTATAAACCATTTTACAATAAGTACAATGAAAAGGGCTTGATTATCATTAACATATTAACATAAAACAATATAAGTTGATGGCTGTTCTACATAAAAATTCTTAATATAAACATTTCAATAAATAACAATAAAAAGCATTGGATGAAAATAAAATGCTCCATAGATAATCTAGTGTTGTCAAAAGGGGAGAACCAGTACATAACATAACAACAATAAATATAATTGGGACAAAAATATATACACTAAATTAATAATTACATATAACATTCTAACATATAAAATAACTTGAATCGCACTGATGCATCGACAGAGCAGGTAATAAAGCAATCACATACACTGTTGATTTTTAAAAGAGCATTTGAGTAAAAGATAAATACATTTTACCATAATTTACATGCTAAGGTCATAATTTACATGCTATATACAACAAAAACTTAACGAATAATAAACTATTCAACAAAGCAAGTAAAACCACTAATATATGGTACAACAATATAACTAATGGATTACGGCAAAAAAATCTGCATTATAAATGGCAAGCTAAAAAAAGAAGACAAAAACAAATATAACATACCTATTTATATATACGGAATAGCATGCGTTAAGTTCAGAAAAAAGAATTAATTTAACACTAAACATTTCCCTCTTCCGTTGTTGTAAAGTCCCATTGAAGAAATCAAAACTATGGCACAGCTGATTACCAAACCTATGTTTTCTGGGGATAGCACTATGGAACACGTAGTTTGTTGGACAGAAACTGCGACTGAAGAGAAATGGAAGTCTGGACTTCCTGGGGACCTAAATGTCAATCAATGCAAGGATGTCCAGGCAGTCTATATCAACACTCAGTACTTTAAATATAAATTAAACATTCGCAACAAGTCTTCTCACCAGTAGGGTGTAATGTCCAGAGCATCACCAATCTCACCAGTAGAGGTGTAATGTCCAGAGCAGCACTAATCTCACCAGTAGAGTTGTAATGTCCAGAGAAGCACCAAACTCACCAGTAGAAGTGTAATGTCCAAAGCAGCACCAATCCCACCAGTGAAGGTCTAATATCCAGAGCAGCACCAATCTCACCAATAGACGTGTAAAGTCCAGAGCAGCACCAATCTCATCAATCGGAGCGTTATTTTAATCAAAGCCTAAAAATTCCCACAATTCTCAAGGAACATGTTTGGATCCTCTCAATAATTGCAATATGGTTGTATCATATTAATCATCGTAAAAGAAAAGTTAAAACGGATTTAATAGCTTTAGCTTTGGTTACATCTTCATGATCGATGCTTAAGTATAAATAAGCTTAGACAATATGTTTAAAATTTGAAACAAAATTAGTAAATCTACTTCATCACAACAAAATAATAATATACTTAAATTTATACTACTATATAGTTTAAATAATAGATTAAAATAATTCCTAAATTCTCTGTCAAAAACCACATACACTACATACAGCAAGACCTGCATCCAAGAAAAATATGGTATTTACATTTTTATTAAACATTTATTTTTGGAGAAGTAGCATTAATTAAATAATAAATTATATACAAGTATGAATGTACAACGAACTTAAATATCAAAATATTATATAATAAAGCTTGTGTCTAATTCACTACATTACTTTAACTGTATATAAAAGGTATACCTTAAAATACTGTGTAAATTTAAATTGTAGAATTTATTTGATTACTCCTACTTGCATTGCTCTTACGCAGAAATAAACTGATGTAACCCACCCACCCACCGATACACGCACAGTGATAAGTAACCCACCCGCCCACCCATACACATACAGTGATAGTGACCCATCCACCCACCCACCCATACACATACAGTGGTATTGACCCATCCGCCCGCCCATACACGTACAGTGGTATTGACCCACCCACCCGCCCATACACGTACAGTGGTATTACGTAAAGAAACTTATGTAACCCACCCACCCACCCTCCGATACACGCACAGTGATAAGTAACCCACCCGCCCACCCATACACATACAGTGATAGTGACCCACCCGCCCACCCATACACATACAGTGGTATTGACCCACTCACCCACCCATACACATACAGTGGTATTATTTGATTACTCCTACTTGCATTGCTCTTACGCAGAAATATAATACAAATAACCACCGCAGAACATAAACTTAATATTGTTATGGTGATCAATTTCGATGTACCACACTTAGCATCCTCATACAAGCGATATTCACAAATGAATTATTCGAGAATACATGTTTCAATCCCTCTTATCAAAATACGGTAAACTTTTCCAAAATTAATCACCATACAATTTTTCATTTATGTAGGCCAACTTTTATTTTATAAATTTTTTGTTGCGTAAAATTGAATTGTTTTATACAATTGATATAAAATATAAAACACTGTTTATGAAATCATATTAACGTGTAAAACATTATTGCCAACAATATGCAGCTTTATATCCGCTAAAGTATCATATAATAAAAAACAAAAAACATATACACTAAATATAGCAAGAACTGCACCCACACATACACCGCACCCAATGAAGTTGAGACGCCGCGCCGGTGTCCCTACTAGGTCTGCTTGGAGGGAGCGGAACACAGTCAACCCCTTCCCCCCCCCCCCATAATGTTCTACAGTCGACCTAAACATCGCTACAATCTATAATAATTACACTGCTTAATAATATAAATGTTTTAAGAACGATTCTTTCGTCCGTTTATGTTCCGATTATTATACAAATAGTATTTTTGTAATAATATTTATAAATTATTTTGCATACAAAAACCTATCAAATTATAGTGCATCTGGTTAAAGTATGTATAAAATTAGCTTTAATGTATTGAAGGTCTATATTAGTGAGGAGATTTTTAAATAATTAAAGTTGTAGCTTATTTAATACGAAATTTTCCTGTAAATAGCTCTTCGTGTGAACATTAAAAACGGGTTTATAACTCTTAAGTCGTACATTTCTTAGTGACATTTCAACCGTCTATGGTGCATGAAAAATATGACAACGTGGATATTATTATTAATAATTTCATACCGAGCTGTTCGTTGTTAGAAAAGATAAAGTGTAACACGCCACAAAGTATTACTAATTTATAACAATACATATTTGAAAAGCACCAGATCAGAGACCTTTTCACGAAATTCTGGACAATGGGTTGCTTTAGAGCTCTTTGTGCACTCTCGTTAAATCCACAAAGAATTGAACTAGACTAATGGTTTGGTTATTCTGTAATATTTACTTTTTTTCTAAGAGAATAATTCGACTCTTTGTTTGTTGAAGAACCTTTTAATATAATATTATAAGAATTAAAAGAAAATAACTGTTAATAAAAAAACGCTCATTTCAGTATGAATCTTTGTTTGTAGATAGGAGGGTTCACAAATTAACCATGGCGATGTTTTTGCCTATTTTTGTGGTAAATTTATAACTAGAATATTTAGTAGAAGTTTGACAGGTCAAACTAAGTAGAATTTCCTATGAATGCGTAGTTTAAATTACTCCTACTACTATTGAGAATTGGGGAAGTGCAAGAAAGATATAACGTGTTGCAAGTTTTGTAATTGTTAGAATTACACGCGTCGTATTTCTGTAACATTAAACAATCATGTTCAAAACACACCCACTGTATATCTCGAGTTTCCAAATTAACAGTGTCATTTGATAACAAGAATTACATTACAAATAAAACAATCATAATGTTTTGAAGCCAAAATGTGTTATGAAATCATTAAATCATGTAAATATATAGGATTCCCATGAAGAATCTTTAAAAGGTTTACTTTAAAAGAAAATAAATTAACACTGTTTTGCTATAATTAACAATAACATTATTTTAACAAAATTATTGGAATGACATAGAAGGCCTTTATTGCATATAAAAATATGATGATTTAAGTTTCTTCAACGTCCAAATAATCATATTGTTGTTTTTTTTTTTAATAGGCTGTATTAAATATCTTTCTCTACATAATATACCTGAAATTTGTTCTCCTATTACTAATGTGTCATAGTTTTTGCACGTTATAGACTGTGTTAATGTTTGGATAATGTAAAAAAGATATCAGTTTAAAAATGTAGTATTGTTAGAGATAATATGATGGTTTTGTTAGATAGTAAAGTGAGTTTTTTTATATATAATACATGAATTTTGTTGAAGAAAACCTTCCACAAAGCTTAAAAAACAGTTCACGTTAATTACACTTAACTATACTAATAACATTTCACCTGACAAATTGCATTTTAAAATCTATCTAGCACAAGAGATATCATTTTGTAAAACATAGTGGTTGACGTGGCTCGTACATATTGCATGTGGTATCGTCATAAAATTGGTCATAAACTTAAACACGATGAATAATTACTGTACCAATAAATTCAATCAATTTATTTAAATACTGTTGCTGGTGAATGCCTTAATCCAAGAAAAGAGGAAAATACCAATTGACATAAACATACTTGACTGTCTTTCTCGTTACATAAAAAAGGGGATTTTCTTTATGTACAATATTATGTAATTAAAAACATATATTTATTAAAAGTAATTCGTCTTCCAAATTAAGGACCAAATAAAAAAACAACTATACAATTATTACCATATATTATATTATTAATTTTTGTCAAATATTATACTATTTATTTTAATTCCATTAAATAATATAAATATTTTTCAGTATTCAAGTATTATTTCAAAATTAATTCTTCACCATTACGTGTCATTGTTGAACAAGGCAATCTGAAAACACATTGAGAATTAATTATGCCGGTTATTTAACACTCCATTGGTCGCGTGGAGCACTATTGTGCTCCAGTTGTTATTTAACACTCCATTGGTCGCGCGGAGCACTATTGTGCTCCAGTTGTTATTTAACACTCCATTGGTCGCGCGGAGCACTATTGTGCTCCAGTTGTTATTTAACACTCCATTGGTCGCGCGGAGCACTATTGTGCTCCAGTTGTTATTAAACACTTATTACATATTAAAACTACAAATAATTATTCAGTTAGTTTAAGTAACAACTGAGTTAGGGTTTTAACATATTTTAATATTTAAATTTAAATTATTAAGTACGATACATGAGTAATATAAGTTGTATAACTTATAAATTGCTAACTTAAAAGATTTATGCTATATAAAAATGTAATATGTAGCTTATAGGGAAACAAAAACGAAAATTATTTTTAGTTTTCATTTGTTTCATTCTGAACATGTGAAACAAACATTTTCATTCTTACACCTATCACTAGTCTCACGTGTTGTTCTCTTACTGACCCGGTCACATAAATAACATGTTCCAGTTTAAGCTAGTTTTATTTTTAGTTTTTTCACTGTTTCTTTCTAAGCCACTGTAATAAGTTCAGTGTCACTGTTCAACGTCTCTATTCTCTTGAATTTCTATGTTATCTTCTTTGAGTTTGTCAGAGTCTTCCACTCCCAGAACACTTTCTGTATCATCTTCTGTTCCTCTTAGCCAACTATCTGTTCTTGGTAAAGTTCATTTTAATATTTAGCAAATCAGACACTTACTTAACACATTATATAACTAAAAATAACAATTTACAATGACAAAAAATTGGAATAATGAATTCAGGATGGTAAAAAACTTAATACGCCTTTAGTCGCGCGGAGCACAATAGTGTTCCAAACGTGTTTCAGTATAATAAACCGTTTGTAAACACGAGATATGTCAAACGAAAGAACAGAAACTGAACTGACGTGAAGACAAAGAGTTGAGGGAAAGGTAGACAGACGCTCAAGGCCACAAGGATTACCAACTAAGAATGAGACAGAAATAAGAAACCCTGGAACACCTTTGTGCTTCGCGTGACCAACGCAGTGAGGTAACCAGTTATCTAACTAGCTTATAATGTTATACAAGTTGAAACTTGTTATGATGATGGTTTTAATGTAAAACAAGAATATGTTTATAAGTATCTGCTTTCAATCAATCACTGAGCTGTTTTATTTTTAATTGATCGGTAGCTTAGTTGGTTAAATCACACAATTAACCATGAATATAAATATTTGGAGAAACTTCATAAGCTAAAGGTTTTCAGTTCTATCCCAATCAGAGTCGTAACACATTCTGAAAGCGATCAGCTGATAAACACCGCTGTTAATTTGATATTGGGCTATTAATTAATGACACTTTCTAAGGAATAGTCGGTCTTAGTTTATAAGAATGACTAAATTCACGAATCTACATTCATAACACTCATTCAAAATCCATATTCGCCCATATCTTGACGATCGACCTCTTAAGATATATTATAGAAAAATAGAAGTCTATAAACTACTTTATCATTGAATTATATCAACTAGCATTAAACTTTATATGTATATATTAATGTAGTATTATATATACACAGCAAGCTAAAACAATAAAACAATATACTGGACAGCCAAACTAGTTTGCTTTGTTTGTTTGGTAAATTAAAGTACGATCCTAAAAAATAAGATATCTAGACAAGATAATATTTTTTTATACTAAAAAAATATTATCAAATACTTTCTTAGTTTAAGTTTTACTGGTGGAATATATAAATTCAATTAGTCACGAGGGAAGTATATTCAGATTTTCACTGAAATTGTGAGAGAAGATATTAAGAGAGAAAGAGAGACTCAAAGAACTAAGCGTACTTTTCTTCTAAATAAATGACGTTTATCCAATGAGCTCTTATCTCTATCCACCAGCAGTGCTTTGCATTTTTACAATGTTTATACTTCACAGTATCGACAAAGTACTTGTGGCAGCCACATACGGGGGTAATATGACGATTAATGCCAGAAGTACTTAGCTTATTGTACGCTAAACCTCGGATTAACTGCTTTTTCGACTCAATGTTTCGTTAAATGTTCCATCACGGTACTTTTATGGATTGTAATATTATCAATTTTAATAAACCAATTATATTTTTCCATCCCTTACATTAATGTATGTCAAACATGTATGTTTTAATTTAAAGTAGCCATTATACATGTTAACATCGAACAGGTGTTTTTGAAGTATGTTAATTTTGTTTAAAATCAATAATTGAAAAATGTCTTAAACAATGTAAACCAAAAATTGTGTTACATAACTTAATAAAATTGGTTTAAAAACTTTAATACTTAATTGAACATTTACACGCCATTTTATTCTTTACTATGTACTTTAATACACTTTATAAAATATTTTGGTCAGAAATTCTTATGTATACTATTACATAAATATATATCTTATCAAAGCTATATCATAGACTAAAAAATCTTCTTTCAATCGTCAGTGGTTACATTATAAAAATTCATCTTCGATTATTAGTTATTGGACTCTTATCTTTTTACTTTTTAAATGCCGGCTAGGTACGTAATTGTGTAAAAGTTTGTTATAATCTATTTTGTAACATTATTAATTGTATTTACTAGAATTGTATTGTAACTAACTATTATTTATCACATTGAGGTCCAGAATAAACAATACACTGTACATAATCTCTAAATACGAATATTGGGAGCATATGTGTGAAATAAGAAGTATGACTCATAACTTCTACAAACACACCGATTCCTGCATGGAATATCGTTCAACCATATGAAGCAACCGATTATATAATTCTCTTTACTATTTTCATCCATACTGGACTGAAAAACTCAGGCCGGTTTTCCTATCTCAGATGAGCACTTGCTATGTTATAGACAGTTGAATTTGCTATACTAACACACTATTTTTATTTAGAACTTTATTTTGACTTTGTGTAGGTAGAGTGGTTTTCGTCGGCTAGATGGTGTGGGTATGCAGATATTTTGACTTTGTGTAGGTAGAGTGGTTTTCGTCGGCTAGATGGTGTAGGTATGCAGATATTTTGACTTTGTGTAGGTAGAGTGGTTTTCGTCGGCTAGATGGTGTGGGTATGCAAATATTTTGACTTTGTGTAGGTAGAGTGGTTTTCGTCGGCTAGATGGTGTGGGTATGCAGATATTTTGACTTTATGTAGGTAGAGTGGTTTTCGACGGCTAGATGGTGTGGGTATGCAGGTATTTTGACTTTATGTAGGTAGAGTGGTTTTCGACGGCTAGATGGTGTGGATATGCAGATATTTTGACTTTATGTAGGTATAGTGGTTTTCGACGGCTAGATGGTGTGGGTATGCAGATATTTTGACTTTATGTAGGTAGAGTGGTTTTCGTCGGCTAGATGGTGTGGGTATGCAGATATTTTGACTTTGAGAGTGGTTTTCGTCGGCTAGATGGTGTGGGTATGCAGATATTTTGACTTTGTGTAGGTAGAGTGGGTTTCGACGGCTAGATGGTGTGGGTATGCAGATATTTCTTTTTATCCCACTGAACGAGCTTCGCCATATATGACAATGTAAAGTGTGATTCAATAATACACTGTACTCATTTAAAATTATAATTAAAAAAACATTGAAAGTTGCCATGCAAGAATGCAATTGAAAATATAGAGTATATGACTTTTAGTGTAGCTATTAGATAGATGATCAATACTGCATTGTAGTAACAGATTCGTATATATGAATTAATAAATAATATTTGTTTAATACAAACAAAAAACTAAAAACAGTAAAAGTTAAAGATCGTCTTATTTTACCAGGCAAAGTTTGAACTAAGAAGTTCACACAAGTTGTCCCATTAGGAATCGATCCTGAATCGATAACAATGTCAAACATTATTTTGGCTGTACCTTGGATGGTTAACATGTAAGTGATCGTATCCTTGCACGTAGCCCACCTGCCTAGTCACTAGTGTGATGTGGAAGTCACCATACAGCCGGTAGTTCCCAGGCTAAGGGTTAGAGAGGGCTTTCTAGCCCTTACTTCACTTGGTAAAATAAGACATCCCTTAACTTTTCAAATGTAGTTAACAATATTATTATTGTCTATGAGTGTCAACCAACCTCAATAGCTTCTGTACTCTCATAGACTACCAACATGCCCCATTACGTTGTCTTTTTGTAGTGAACAACAACATACTCCCTTACAACATATGTAACTAATTTGATTTTTCGAATACTAATAAAACATATATACTAATAACATTACAGGATAACTTGTATTTAGTTGTTTTATTATATTTAATACAATTTTTTATTGTTTATATTTTAATTTATTGTAGTCTCATAGAGAATGTTTTAACAAGACACACACCCTTCTTTTAAAAATGTCAGAATTTAATTGAATCACTGAATTAAAATCAAACAGAATACATTTAGAATATTAAGATGGGCACTATTCTTTCAATTAGGAGACTGCTTGAATTTTTCAATTTCATATTTAATGTGATGTTTATCTAGTTCTTCCTTAATTATTTTTCAATGGAGGTGCAACTTATTCAACAACATTAAATGTGCATAGTAATAATGTTTAACTATAGGAAAAATGCCATAACCTTTTTAAAATAGCACATTTAACAAAAGTGTTAGGTGTACTAATATACAATTATGTAAGTAAATAGTGTTATAGTCTTAGCTTACCAACACCATTAGCTGTATTTTAATAATTAATATTTGAAAATTTTGTAAGACGTTTAAAATGTTGTTTGACTTTGCATACAATAATGTAGTTTCTTTATGTATTGAAATTATTGTAATAAGCCTGCATGTAGATTTATTTTCTCTACACAATCAGAAAACACTCATTATATATTAATTTGTTACCTTTTAAGATATTAAAAAGGATTAACGAGTTTTTTGGTCAGTAAGCCTGTATTCATCGAATCTTTCCATAGTCATACGGACATTATGGTTTGTTACAATCCTGTCGTGTATATTTAATACTATACTTGTTTGACCAAATACATTATACATTTTAATGTTATTTCAACTTATTGTTATGACACTTTATTGTAAGTGTCATTACAATAAGTTAAACTGTAACAATTATTTTTTAAGAGTAATTTAATCATACATATTTATCTATCTCGTAACAGAATCAATTTGCAACTTAATTCTTAAAGTGTTACCAACAAAAAAATACATCAGATACCGGAACCCAGTAAAGTGGTTCCTAACAATAAAAAGTTATTGATTATCAAAAGTGTTATTATCAGTTGTTGGTTCAAATGTTTTTTGCCCTACATATATTCACTTTACAACATTTTTAAGTCTTTCAATGATGTGTATCGAAATTATAAGTAGAATCTTTATACGCTGTGTATACACAATGATGATCTCTCCTGTTAGATGACAACCTAGGGGACAAAAGTTAATCCCTTTAGGAAGTACCATTGTGTCGTTATTGAACTGTTTGTTATATATTGTCAGCTTGTAATGAGGCTTATTCCCTGGACCTAAGCTGACAATAAATGAGGCAGGGATGGAGGGGTAAACCACAAATAACCACCTCAGAACCCCAGGGTAAGCCAATTGCTTCCTAATTATCCCCGTCTCAAACACTACCATAAACTAATCACCTAATTATTGCCTTCAAGGTTTGAATGCAATTATATTGACGTTGAAAATACATCACTGCACGGTACTAATAATTTAATAAACTGACCGTCTTTTTATGATCAAAATAATATTTTAATTAATTAATGGGTAGGTGGGTGGGAGGATCAATACCAACGTACGTATATTTAATACCTCTGTACGGTCTTTAAGAACCAACGGAACGTATTGTAAATGAACTTGTGGTGATCGATCAGATAAACACCTCTTTTTAGCTTATGACTGATTTAGTAAAAATACAATATTTTGGGCTATTTGTGTTTACTTTTTATCTACAAGAGCGGATTTCCTCCACCCTTTTGCTCATTTTAGTTGTCAGCAGAGTGGCGTTCTTCTATAAATTTATCGTTAGACAGTCTTGAAATAATTTTCTCAATATATTATTATTTTTAAAGATATTAAGAATTCATGAGTTTTATTTTCGCTGCTCACTAGTTCACTGCTTTCTAAACACCATAACCATGATTGGTTATGCAATCACACGGGGACTCTGTTGTAGTCTACATTAAAAAACTATTTCTTTTGTTTATTTATAAACTTACATATTTGTAATGAAATATCAAAGTTAGGATATCAAATTATTACACGTTAAATATAACTGTGACAAACTCGACATACTACGAGGTATTTACCTTTGTTGTAAAACAAAAACAACCGGTAACATTCTGGGTAGTAAACATGTGAGATTGGCTTTGCAAATTATAACATGATATCAATTAATCAAAACGTTAAATTACTTTGGTGATTTTTAAATTTGAATCAAATGTATAGTAAAATAAATAACATACCAAATAAATAAAGTAAATAAATGAATATACGATAATTACATGATATTAATAGCATGTAATACACTTTATAAGCTTCTATGTAACTCTAAAAGTATGCCTACTATATACTCATGTTTTTTAAAAAGTAAGCATATATATTTTAAATAGTAATATTTAACTTAAAATTAAATATTAGTTATTCTGATGCATTAAAATGTAACTCAAATATTAAATTTGCTGGTGCTATTTATCAGAGTTCAAATTTAAATTATTTTATTTTATATATACAGTATATATGTATAAAAAGTAAATAGTTAAATTATTAGTAATTAATACCCACTTCAGATTTAAACAAAAAACATTTTATTTTTAGGAAATTAATTTATGATATGGGTTAACAGTTTTATAAACTAGTTAAAAGTGTAATTAAAATAAAAAATTAACTAAGTGGAAGCCATCAAGATGTCTTTTAAAATTTAGAGCTCATTAAAACAATTCTATATGAAACCATGTGTAATAAATTAGGAAATTGTAAAATGAGCATTGATAAAATAAACAGTTATTATATTTTTTTAATGAATGAGCATTTGTCAACATTACTATAAATCCTCGCTTACATCTAGTAAAGAGATAATTTTAAAGGAACAAACTTCTATTGCAAATTGTCTAGTTTTGATTTTAAAATATTTACTATATAATTAAAAAATATATTTATATTTCATATATTTACAACTTTTTACACGAAATAAAAATATTTAATCAACATATGTAATGATTTAGTGGTATTTAAAATTGTAATTGTTTACGACTGTAACTTACAAAACTATATTTAAATATTAAAAGTATTGCTTTGAAAGATTAGTTAGATTAGGATGTTATTAATCCGTAAAGTACTTAAGTTATAAATCGTACAGACACCTAGCTGTATAGTCAATTGTTAGTTAATAAATTCAAAGCTGAAGGATTTAAATATCAGATAATAACACATGCCAACTTTCGTAACTTACTATCAGCATGTAGCAGCTTACAATATCATTTTAAACAAGCTAACTTTCTTATTGATTTCACTAATATACTATTTATTTAGAAGAATGCAACAGAATATAATTATAATATAGATAATTTAATTTGAGAAGAAAAGAATTGTGTTGGAAAAAATTAGTTATGTAACATTTATTAAATAAATTTAAAAAGAAATTCCTAATTCATGTTCGAATGGCAATTTTCCTTAATTTAAAATAATACATTTTTACTTGTCAACATTGTGTTAAGTTTCTATAAAATTGTGGCAGATTAAACTATAATAATTGTAACTTATATAAATATATTGCTTTATTAACAACCACAAAATTAAATTTTATTTCTTTTTTGTTTCCACTATCAAATTAATTTAGTTTTTTTATAGAAAACATCTAATATGAACAATATGAACATAACTTTTTCACGAAAACATTGTCTCTTGTTCACCAAAGCCAGTAAATATCATTGCCTTGAGCGTCTACACACTGGCATTGCAAGTTACATTCAACTATACAATAGGTACAAAGACTCCTTAAGGGGGTTATTCTATAAAGTTAACTACATTCATTGTTTTCCTGCTTCCACAGTTGTAGGTCCTTTCCCATTGGACTCAAATGTGCTTATAAACGCTGCTTAGCTACAAGCTAATGTAAATGTACAATTATATAATTTTATAACACTTTTAGGCCTATGTAATACACTATACATAACACTATCAAGATGTTGTTGTTATGTTTGTGTTGATTGTTTACTGCGTTCAGTAGTCGTAGAAATAATTATCTTCAAATATTATACTATATATTGCTAAAATTTGCTAAAATAATATTACAAAATAAAGAATTTTATCAAATTCAATGCAAATGCTCATCTAAACACGCAAAAGAGTTTATCTCGATAACAAGTTTATATACTTGCGTCATGTTAATTTTTCACCACTGTTTATGGCTTCATTAGAATTTAATTAGAGTTATATTTTATATATGAATTGTATTTCAGTCATATATAATTCTAAGGGTCACTTATTCTTTGCATTGTGATATATCAGACAAAATAAACTTAACTAAGTAAAATTATTAACTTTGAGTAATTATTTATTTAAATAATATAATAAAAGAACATTAAATATTTCGACATAAACATTGAAAAATTGTATGTCCTTCATAAAGTATGTATAAAATAATAATATTTTAGGTCACATTGATAATATCAAAAGTTTATCTTGGTCCAAAACTCAATTAACAATTTTCTACAACCTACTATCCGAGGGAGAACTTTAAAGTATCAGTTTACAGTTTGTTTGTTGTAGGGTGAAGTTTGCTGATGGAATGGTTTTCTGTTAGTTATTGATCAAGCCATTACAAGTTCCTTAAAAATTCTCAAACTAATTTACTGACTTACTATTTCGAACAAAAACTTTTGGTTATGTTTTATTGTTAACGCTCTGGTCCATTTCGAACGTAAAATCTTCCAGTAGTTTTTGTTTACCCAAAGCTCATTAATGGGTTATTTCCATTCCATCTTGTAAAAAAATAGTTATACGAACATTATATATGTTGCACTCTTTTAATTGGTTGCAGCTAATTAATCAATTTTAATATAATATAATGTAAAACATGTATAGCCATATTAGAACTTGACATATTAAGTATAATGGATATGTGGAAGAAAAGCCATTTTAGTCCTAATCTCGCCAAAGATACATATTTTTGTGTTGCAATAAAGATATTTTTATAAATCAATGTTTTATATTCTATAGTTATTTAACAAAATATAAACAAAAAAGTGCTTCGTAAATTTATTTAGTCTCTTGGAAAGATTCCATTTGTATGTGAGGTGGGTGGGTTAATCCATAAACTTTGGATATGGAAAATATAGTGTATAATGTACATAGGGTAAAATGTGTATACTATTGTAAAATACATAACGAATTTATTAATTGTTAAAAACGGAACTTTAACAATGTCTACTAAACTCTATTCTATAGTCCTATGTCACTTTTAAACATTAAAATTTGTGTTGGTGATAGAGCTAAGGGGACACTAATTAGTTTACTAGCTTTCCTAGTACTGCTACTATTATATTCAAGTAAGTGTTTATTGTATATTATATATATTTAACGTGACTTTTATAGCAATTATGTTTTTAATATGAATACGAGTAAAGACCTTGTTTATAGAAACTTATTTATAGCAAGGAGGTGTATTATAAATCGTATATTCTATGTAAACTATGACTAAAGCAAATCTCTGGAAGGTTATTAAAACATACCCTAACAAAGAATATTAGTAATACGGAACAAATACTAACCCATATGTCTCAACATATTTGTGCCAATTTAGGGATATTTAATATTTTTTAATTAAGCCATAACATCTATTTCGTATTAATTTAGCGCATTTCCTCAAATGATGTTCATTCAATGACCTAACTTGTGTAAACATTTTATCTTATTATAAAAGTATTACAATTATTTTCCTTCTTTCAGATGATAATTCATCCTTATTTATGTAAATCAAAAAAAAAAAAAAACTATGCTATTGATTGTGATTATATCTACTAACAATTATTAATTCTACGTAATATTTAAAACAAATAATAAGTCAAAGCAAAGGTAAGGCTACAAAATACAAAGAACATTTGTTTACTCCTAAATAAAATATAGCTACATTTTCATAAAGACTAATTCACTAATATGCTTTTGCAAATCCTGGCAAACATTATATGAAGCACGCCCCTGAGATATGGAGCTCTTATTTAAGTATCAACTACATGCATCTGATACGCTTAGTGCACCGTGTATTAAAGTATCAACTACATACACCTGATACGCTTAGTGCACCGTGTATTAAAGCTTAGTGATACTCAGATTTGAAACGCTGGAATGGGGGAAAATGAGTTATCATAGATTTTTATTAAATTGAGGACTGATATTAAAAATCACTCTCTTACCGTCAGTTCAATTCCCTGTTAATTCCTATCTATACTTCCAGTAGTTACAATTGTCCACGCCAGTTCGGTGCCGATTCAACGGTGTCCACTCCCTACGAGGGAGGTTCATCCCACATACAGGTATTGACGGATCGTTAATAAGGAACTTATTTCGTCCATCAAAATAATTTCCATAGTATAAATGATGAAGCTGTAAGGTATGCCAAACCTCCTCTTCTTAAGTTGTTCTGCCCTGGTAAAATACTTCAAGGACATACATTGAGAATATATTTACTGATACCATGCTAAATCTAATATAACTTCTCGACCAGATTTGTTACGGGATATTCAACTCAGACTTTTATGAAGTGTTATAGTAACATTTTGGATCTTTTTAAATCACTTTATATGCATAGTCTCCCTAAATCCTTTATACTTTTAAATATTATATTGATAATACAGTATTTTATAAATGAACATTCAAGTACACAAACTAATGATTTGCTAAAATTGAACATTTTAGGTGGAGTACTTCTCCTAAGACCGTTGGCATCACTTGTTAAGTGTTAGAGAAAGTTGTTAGCCCTAATAATCTTAGTCACCAAGTAATACCATTAAACTACACCTTACAACATCAAATTAATAACTTATATTTATACGTGAGTACCAGTACTTTCTTATATAAAAATGTAGTATTACATTATAATAAAAATAAACATGACATACTTAAGCAAATATATCAATACCAATTTCCTACAAAATCAACTGATAAACTGAAACCATTTGTTGAACAGCAGACGATTGTATTAGTTATTTTATGACATAGCCTAAATATTTAATGTAAAATCTCCAACCTCCGGTAGATGGGAGGACAGAAGGGTTAACCACAAATAAACAGCCCAGAACCCTTGATTAGGCCAATCACTTCGTGATTATTACTGCCTCTACAAACACCAAACGCGTATTAAATAATTATTGTTTCAATAATATAACCCAAAATTGAAGACATTACAAATCTAAATTGAATCTCCATCTACTTCCACTATTGACCATGAAATAATAGGTTGTGAAGATATTGCTTTAAAATATGAGCTAACGAATAATTTGATAACAAGACCCACAGTATCAATACCAGTAATTCACGTCCTACACCTAATCTTATGATGCACAGGGTATTCCAACAACAAATCCAAACTACATCTCTCAGGCTCTCAACATTCATACTTTCAATTGGATTAGTGTACGTATTCCTACAATCAGTTACATAACAACACATACATATACATGAAACTAATACAATACAATATTAAACTAATAAAAATTACAAATCTGTATATGTAACAATTGGTCTAATCCTTATAAAATATTCACCTCTTGCTAAAAATCAAATACAATATATTTTTTCAAACGTTTCAAGGAAAACATTTTATTTTCCAATCACGTAGTGGTCGAATGTACACTGTACGAGCTTAATTGGCATTGAAAAATTTGGTTGTTTGGTCATATATTTGTTTTGACAACATAGAACTAGAAGTAAAATAAAAACTTTGACTCTTATTTGACATATAAGTGTATTGTTTGGTACTTGAAATATTGTTTTTTTTTTTTTTGTTTGTTAACAATTCTTCTACAAAATTATAGCAACATGTCATTACTATTTTGAAAATTGTTAGGAGTAAACTGACTAGATATTTGATCTGTTTAGAATATAAAAGCTAATGTTTCATCTATTTAACACTCTTGGCTGTATCAACGTTAAGAAAGCTGTAGGTAAATAAAAATTATATGTTTTTAGTACTTTTCCAACTGATGTAATATTTGAACATTTACAGGTACTCATATATAACTAAAACATACATGAAATTTGATGCAGATAAAGTAAACCTGGGTACGTCACGTAAGACAAGATTATGTCACGGCATAAAATAGCTACAAAATGTTAATTTCAGTTTAAGTCACTTAAGTTTCGACGTGTTTGTCTCATTTGTCTTATAAAATGTCTTTAAACAGGAGAAAAACTTTCACTTGACTGTCAGGGAGGATTTTAAACACCTTCTTACCCCTGTCATTTGCTAGTTTGTAAATTAACCAAATAGGCATACAGTTGTACTAAATTGTAAAATAATAAAAAAAAACATTTTTATAATAATTACAAAATAAAATCTCGTCTACAAGTGATACTTAAAAGGCAGATGGAAAAACGGTGCTAAAAAAGTAACGAACCTTATCTTTGAACAAAATACGATGCTTAAAACAGTTATTTCCTTAAAAGGTTACATTTTAGTTTGATCGGTATAAATTTCAATATACTTAAAATCTAAGGGAAAAATACCATCAATAAGTAAACTTTGCAATAAAAAATATTTTCATTTAATATTTACTTTATATGTGTGTAATGTGGGTTGTGAAACTAAATGTTACTAAAATATTTATCATTTAGTATTTTTTGTCATACAGAGGAAGGATCGCACCGCACCGTCTCAGTATTTCCGTGAATAAAATAAGCAAGAAACTGTCTCAAAAAGTCCGTACTAAATATGTAGCCCTAATTACTTGACGAGTCTCAACATTTCAGAGGGGTTTAGATGTGGGTGTGGATTGAGGTTGTTAGAAACCTGAGGTATTGCTATTGATGGAAACCACTGCTGTTACTGAGAAAAGACTAGTGTACTGGCAATGCCCGGATAGTATGATGGTATTATTATCATTATTATAGTTTAAAAATAAGTATAATATCATGTGACTTGTACTAACATATAATTTTTACGCTACTTCTTATAAGTATCAAGAGGTTACTCATTTAGCACGAGACAACTCGTACTTGAGTGTCTCTAACGTCAATGTATTGTGTTGTATTCTCAAACTGTCGTGTTAAATACATTCATGAATTTAAATATGAGTAATTTTAATAAAAAAAGTTAAGGGTACTCAGTTTGAATTTTATTACATCCTAAAAATACGTAAGTAACCCTAATTTGTAACTTTATAATATAATATATAACTAGAATGTTAGGGAAACTAACAGGCGTACACCCCATTACTGAACATAAAATATTTATATGCTTTTTGCATGATATCTTACAAGATTGTCGTTGGAATAAGGGTTATATATATTTTATTAGGACGCCGATTATCAATATATGGGTGATTATGAATTTAGAACGAGTGTAATTAATGTGGATGAGCGAATGTAGTTGTTGTAACAACTAATACCAACTACTAGTAGCAGTATACACTCACTATTTATGTCATCAGCAGAGTTACCATAGGAAGAAACAATCGGACCAAGGAACTGATCACGCTTAACGTAATTTCAAAGATAACTAATCTACAGGATTCCCAATAATTAGTCTGAGTTCTGTCTCTATCTGTTCGAATTGCCTTGAAGTTACTGTCCTATTCAAACATGAACTGTCGTCAGAATCAATTGAAAACTATTCTGAGAAGCCATGCTGATGTATCAGATAATAAAACACTATTATATTAACTGGGGTTAAGTGTTAGACATAAATTTACAGTCCTAACTTAACCCCTTTAATAAAGACTTTTTTCATTTCATTTCATTATATTTTGTTGATTAATAAATTAGAGGAAATGTTTTGTTTTCTTTTTCTTACCAATTAAAATAGCCTTGGTTAAAATCTCTCATAATTAAATACTTACAAACTGTTAAGAGATAGTTTAATTTTTAAAAACATAGCTCATAAAATAATTCTTCAACTCTACGTATGTTTTTTTTGTAAGGTAAACTTCCTAGTTGTAGCAAATATTGTAATCTGAAATTAATTATTAATGTAAGCAACGATAGTAGGTGAACTAATCAATTCCTAAATTTTTAAAATGTTTCCATTTTAACTGATTTAAACTAAGAATTCCTTTTGCTGTTAGATGTTCAAACGTAAATTGGTCATTTATAAATACATTAAACATAAGAATAACATGGCAACATTGAAAACCATGGCGGAGAAGTCCTAAGGTAAATTCCAAAGCTCCTTAGCTCCAAAGCATTCCTAAGGATAGCAAGGATAAGCAATCATTCCCGCAAAATAGCAAAAATACAAAAAAAGTACTGATACAAATATAAATGAACAAACAGAAGTTAGGTTAAGGCTCGTTTTCGATTCTTTGGTGTTCTAAACATGAAATGTACAGTTTTACACTATTATTAGCACCTAACAGAACACCTGTTTATATTATTTGCCGAGGTTGAACTCCAGTTTTAATTATTATAGTTTATAATTTATGTTTAATACTTTTTAATTACTATATTTGGTTATTTTAGATTTCACTAAATCAAACAAATTATAATATCTTGAGTATAAACTCAGGGTTACTCAGGTTTTGGAAACATAGCATTAATACTATACGTTTATTATTTATCATAGCAGTTTTGTTTCATCATTGTTAAAGTACAATCATAGGAGGGTTAGAGATTAACTGTTTGTAGAACACATTTCTTATTGCAAACATTAATAATTTTGTAGCAAATATATACATAGTATTTATATATATTATAGTACTTACAACGCTAAATATTCAATAACTGTATTTGTGCTGATTTGGAATCTAAGATGTAACAATTGTTAATTGTTGCATTATAATTAAAAAGTTTTGAGAAAAATTCAGAATCTTCCCCTTTTAAATAAAAAAGTAGTTTTTCCCATATAAAATAGTTAAATAACCAGTATTTTCACGTCTGTTAATTTCCTGTCAATTTCATGCGACATGTTTTCTGAAGGCAACATGTTTGGTGAGCCTTACCTGTTCAGATGTCCTGGTTTAGAGGGTTCTAATTGGTTGTTTTAGCTTCTAGAGTTAAAGTGGGGGTACGTTCATTGGTCGAAACGTGCGGCCATTTGCTCAGTTTTCCAATAACTTTCTGAGTGTGACCACGTTCGATCCACTTTCGAGTACACGGCGACTAGTACCGTTTCGGTTTTCCTTTATCGTTGTGGCAATTTTTCTGTAGTTCGCGTGTGAGTGATTGTTTGAATGCCGGTCGAGCTTTGTTGTGGTCACTTTTGGATTCGAAACCTCCAGGACAGCTACATCTCCCGGAGGCAATTTTAAAGCAATTTTTAAAGCAATTTTAAAACAATTTTTAGAAAATTTAAGAAAATTCAATGTAGAAAATTTTAAAACAATTTAAGAAAAGTCAATTTTAGACAATTTTAAGTAAATGTATAGAAATTTAATATAATTCTGAATTTTGAATTTTTTTATTTAAAAGTTTAAATAAATTTACAAAAGTTAAATAAATAAAAAACGTTCTGGTCTGAAGATATTTAATTTATCATTTTGGAAGAGTTGTTTTAATTTATATATGTTCCATTGAATCAAGAAAAGAAGAGATTTTTATTTTCATTTTTATCATTATTTGTAGAAGAAACCTATTTTATTTGTTAACGTTATTTATAAGAAGATAAATAAAGAAAAATTTTTATCACTGGACAGGTCTTATTTTAATCTCTCATTTAAGTTTGTTCAACATATCAAAATAAATAGTAGCTTTAATAAGGCTACAAAGATCACAATGATCTAAGACAAGACACAATTCACTCTACAATTTATAAATTACACTAAACTAACCTGCTTTTATAAATGAATATGTAATGAATAAAAACAAAATATATTATATATTATAACCATTATGTTCGTTTATGTACAATTTTATATTCTGTGAAACATTCTAATCTTGGATGAGAACAATAGATAGTATGGTAGTATAATTAAAATGTAGAATAACATTTAATAATATTCTTAATGGAATACACATTAAATTATGGGTTTGTAGCCTTTACAGTGAGCTAAAAATTCTCAATATTTGAGATTAGTTATTCTTCATAGACTGAACTGTCCAGTTATAATCTATACTAATTAAATAAAGAACATTTTTATTTTTAATTTTCAATCTTGAAGATAAGAAGCAATGAGTTTTAATTTATTTTCAAATTTATATCACATTTTTCTATATTTGGTTACACTTCCATCACCACTTTTCATTACTTATACTAACCCCTACCCTCGTTTGTTTTATCCTGAAGTGGCAAGGATAAGTGATCACTTACTTTTACGTGAGGTTTCCCTGAGGTATTTCAAAGGCACTCTTCAAAGAAATCTTCTTCATTTTTTACCCTGCATCTTATACAATGATTGCTTCTATTTGCCAGATTTCTCTCGGGAATAAATAATCTTATAACATTTTTTTTAAATTTTTTATCTAGAAACTAATATTATTATTAACACAATCTGAAGGTGTATTTTCTTAACGCATTAATATTAGTTAGTTTCAGTATTTTAGGTAATGATGGAATGGCATCAAAGATCGGTAAAAATAACTGTATTAATAAAATCATGAGATAGCACTTCTGATTCAACTAGTTCCTAATTAAGAATAATACCAAACCATAGGTCTCCACACTTCCTATTAACAAAATCTTTCGCAACCTTTCGTATCACTCCTCCGACTTCATCAGTCGGCCAGGTGATTGTGGTGCTATATTAAGAATAGGCGCATATCATCACAAATCAAATATTAAAATGAAACTTTTTGACTGAAAGAATGAATGTTTTTAAAACGCTCCTAGCAATTGTCCTTATGGAAAGTAGTTCAATTGTCAAATAAATACTGTTGTGCATCATATTTAAATTCTGACAAAGAATATTTGGAAGGGGAAGTAAAATGTCTAAATGTTATAGTCAAAATAAAGCTGTGTGTGTAAAATTGTTATTATTTAAAATTAAATTACCCGTATAAATTAAGTTAATATACATTATGTTTATGTCTAAATATGAATTTTAAAGAAACAGTTTAATTTATTTAATTTTGAACTATTGACGTCGTTAACAGTCATAACAAAGATTTGCAAATATTTAAGTATATATTTGTACTAACTTAGGTAGTAATAAAATAGTACTGTTTAAAGTAAGGAGCTTTTAAATAATAAGTACATAAGATTTTATTATACTGTTAAATATAATTTTATAGTCTATATGTTATTTAATAAAAGTTGAAAATTCTACATAAAAATGTGACATAATGTAACTGTTAACAGCTGTATTATCAGTTGCTATTCCTGTAACTACTTCTATTTAATTGATAATTAGTGAACGCCCGATACTTAAGAACCTATCAGTTGCTATTCCTGTAACTACTTCTATTTAATTGATAATTAGTGGACGCCCGATACTTAAGAACTTATCAATTGCTATCCTGTAACTACTTCTATTTAATTGTTATTTAGTGAACTCCTGATACTTAAGAACTTATCAGTTGCTATTCCTGTAACTACTTCTATTTAATTGATAGTTAGTGGACGCCCGATACTTAAGAACTTATCAATTGCTATTTCTGTAACTACTTCTATTTAATTGATAATTAGTGGACGCCCGATACTTAAGAACTTATCAGTTGATATTCCTGTAACTACTTCTATTTAATTGATAATTAGTGGACGCCCGATACTTAAGAACTTATCAATTGCTATTTCTGTAACTACTTCTATTTAATTGTTATTTAGTGAACCTAAGAACTTATCAATTAGAGCTGCAAATGTATACACTTTAGATTTAACTATGTAACGAATACTTCATTGACAACAAAACAATTAACTGTCGTATGTTACACGTGAAGTATGGCACTACGTAATGTGCAAGAGTCAGTTGGGGGATGGATGGTCCCTCTAGTAATTTATGATGTTGTTAATGAGCAATTAAAAAAACAGTCGTTCCCGTAATATACATTAAGATTATAAATTGTATAAGCTCTTTTATTATTTTATACATTTATTAACAAACATGACAAAGTATCACCATTTTATATCTATTTTACTGCAAAACATTTCAAAATGTCAACTAATCATGCTCTCTGTATTCTAAGTAGAAAAGTTTTCTTCACAGTTTGACTAGTTTAACTTGTGATCGATCACATTTAATGACTTAAATACCAAAGAGATAGTTGCAAATAGTGATGATATCTTCCCAACCCTTCATATGCACAGAATGTACAGCTCCTGATGGCTCCCAAATTACTTTTCCTTTACATCAACTTAAATGTACTTAAAAATATTATGGAAACAATTATACCAATAACAATGTTTCACAACGACACAAATAACCTCTTATTGAGTAAACAAATATAATGAAATATTTAACATTATTTTTAGACTAATGGATTTATGTTAATAAGCTACAATGTCTTGCATTTTGGTTTTATTGGGAGGGGGAACAAACCATATACGTTTATAAATTATCATGACAATTGCTCATATTCTTATAAGTATACTTCGTATGAGTATAAGTATATTAACTATGGGTTTGGTATTTTCAGTACCAACTTGTAGGCCTACTGATTTATAAATGTGATATTTTCAATAGAACAGTTACTGAGTTTCAATCGCCACATTTTCCCAGTAAAATCACTGCTATTACAGGGATAAAACCAATTTAGTGTATCGATAACGGAATATCTTTCCAATCACTATAACGGAAGTATATATGCTATACATATGAATTGAAAATGGACAAAAACCCCAATTACAGTAGCTATCTATTTCTATTACCAAAATTATATTTTTGATGTTACTTTACCAGGTTATTAGTGCAATGAGACAACTTTCAAAGTTTTTGTAAATACCATGACGTAAATAAATATGCTTACTATTAGAAAATAAAATATAAAAATTGTATGAGCCCCGTACGTCATATTGTATTACAATGTATTGTTCAGAGATTAAATTGCTTCACATTAAGGTTTTACTTTTACTGAAACGTACCAAATTATTATTTTAATGTACTTTAAGTGAATTAACAGTAGTAATACTATCATGAATTACTATACAATACTAACAGATTGTAAACTACCTAAACCTTACAACATAAATCAAACCTAACAATTTCCAATCTAGGTGTAACTGAACTGACACTCCGGCACTAACAAAATAATAATAATTCAAATTCAAAACGCCTATCATATTCGTAGTAAGGGCAGTATTCCGCCTGATGTGAGTACCCATAACCCTATATTTTTATGAAAAGAAAATATCTTTCCGCTGTCTCTCATATTTGTAAATTTTCTGGCTTTACCACTTTTCTTTTATTGTGAATCAAATTTCAATCCTATTTTTTACATAGTAAAGTTTAAATCATATTTACACGTTTAGTGGCAAGCACGTGTTTGGTTTGCATGTTTGAACATCATTTAAATATTGTTTAAATGCAATTGGGACATTTATTTTTAATATTTAGGAAATTTTTCAAATTTAGGAAATTTAAAAAAAGAGAAATTTAGGAAAATATCTTAAAAATTTTGTTAGCTTCCAGTTCAAACTTGCACAACCAGATGATAATTTCAAATGTGGGTTGGATAAAATTTACTCATAATTGGTTTTGTTTAAATCCACAGCGTGAGCTTAAAAGCTAGTATTTTGAGACTTTGCAAATTAATTATTTATCTATTATGTAATGATAAACTATAATTGACCAGCTGATAACTGGCGATTAATAAATTCATTGCTAGGAGGTAAATGTAAAGTAGTTGATAAGTTAGTAGTAGATGGTAAAGAAATAACTGACGATAAGGAGATTGCAAACACTTTTAACGACTACTTCTTAAATGTTGTTAATGACCATTCATCTAATTTTCATGTACAAGATAATCTTAATTTAAGAGTACAGCCTAAGTCTTTATTTCTCAGTTATGTCAGCAAATATGAAGTTGAAAAAGTTGTTTTAAATATGCAGAACAAGAAGTCTTCTGGTTTTGATCAATTTAATGTTTACTTTATAAAACGTATTATTCATACAATTTCTGAACCATTATCTCGAATAATTTAATAGTAGTTTTGTAAATGGGAAATTTCCCGAATTGTTAAAGAAAGCTGTAATTGTGCCAATTTTTAAAAAAGGGAACTCTGATTCTATCGAACAATATCGACCAGTGGCTTTACTTTCAATATTTTCTAAATTATTTGAGAAATTAATGAGATCAAGATTATTAAATTTTTTGGAAACTACTAAATTTTTTTCTCTAAGTCAATTTGGTTTCAAAAAAGGCAAGAGCACTGAAGATGCAATTGAAGTTCTTTTACGTAATGTTATTGAAAATCTAAACAGTAGTAATAAAGTTTCTGCTCTTTTTGTTGACTTTAAAAAAGCCTTCGATCTAGTCAATCATGATCTACTGCTCGTAAAGTTAGAGGCTGCGGGAGTTAGAGGTCCAGCTCTTAATTGGTTCCGAACATTTTTAGAAAATCGAATACAACAAGTCCGTGTGAAAAACAATTTAAGCGGTGAAAAAGAAGTTAAAATTGGTGTCCCTCAGGGATCTGTAATTTCTGCTGATTTATTTTCTTTATTTATAAACGATTTGTTGTTAGAACCATTTTGCGGTAAAATTATAGCCTTCGCTGACGACATATCTTTCACGTATTCAAGTACTGACTGGCTAGAAATTTCCAATTTTATAACCCATGACTTGGCACTATTGAGGAAATGGTGTGAGAAAAACTGTATGGTAATTAATGTCTCGAAAACCAAAATAGTTAACTTTGATTTAACCGGTTTTAAATTTAATCATAGCTTTAAATACCACATTTGCTGTAATATCAACAACTGTAGTTGTGAATCGGTTGAACAAGTGAAAGAAGTCAAATATTTGGGTATTCATTTGGACGACAAAATCACTTTTTAAAAGCCACATCAACAATTTACACGCTGAAATCAGAAAATAAAATTCGCGCTTTTTATTTTTTAAGAAACTTTTGCAGCCAAAATTTATTGAAAAACCTGTACTTTTCATTAATTCAATCACGTCTTCAGTATGGGATAGAATTCTGGGGAGGGACTCACGAAAACTTGATCAATAAAATCTTTGTAACTCAGAAATATTTTGTTCGAATATTACTGTTTAAATGTCATAGGGAAAATACCGCTTTACATTTTAAAAATTTAAGAATACTACCAATAAAAAACCTATTCATTTTCAAAGTTTTAAGAATGTTTTATAAAAAAAGTGGCAACAGGGGGAACAGAGAACCTACATTACACAACCAGAAGTACCAGCCAACAGAATTTTGTAAGACCTAGAATTAATAAGTCATTCTTCTCTAAAACTTTTGTTTACTTGGGTCCAAAATGTTTCAACCTGTTGCCTATTGAAATAAAAAACAGTTTTAATTTATCAATATTTTGTAAGAAACTTAAAAATTGGCTCAACGATACATGTGACATTAATCTTTTCTTTACTATTGTAAGATAGTTTTAACTGTTAGTTGTACATATCATAGTCAATAATCGTTCTATCAAAACTTTTTGGATGGTCACTGAATACTAGTAGTCCAATTACAAGTGAAAGCTGTTGTTCGATTGTAATATTTATTGTTTTATTGTTATATTGTTATATTATTGTATTCTTATATTGTTATGTTGTTATATTGTTATATTGTTGTATTGTTATATTGTTATATTGTATATTGCAATATTATTTATAAGCATGCGCTGCATATGCCGCTGAAGACAAGTGCAATTTGCAAAGGAAGACTACGTGGACTTATAATTAATTTGTAACATTTGTTTTTTGTTTTTTGTTTTTTTTTTCATAACCACCGTATACTTGATTTGGTGGTTATTAATTCCAAGCAAGTTATGTATTTTACTTACTTGTATTACAAAAAGGAAATAAATAAATTATTATTATTATTATTATTATTATTATTATTATTATTATTATTATAAATGGATTGATTAGTTAAACATAAAAGTAAATGGAAAATCTAACAGTTTAAGGAATATTATTCCTTGCTCTACGACAAACACTTCGTACCACTTATAAAGAAAACTTCCGTGAGAAAAGTGTATCTATGTGTTGCTCAGTTGGAAAGTTTATCATACTCTGTAGTCTGGAACAGTTTTCTCTGGAGAGTTAAAATTAGTATTACGTCTCACGATGCTTCTCTGCTTGTAGAGAGAGATGACAAGTTTCATGGTTCCTTGATTCTTGGCTTTTAAAGTTTTAAATATAACCTACGTTTTGGAGATTTTGTAACATAAGTAATTTATCACTTACAAATCTGGTAATAATTCCTAGTCAAGTTAAAATTGTACAATCTGTGTTCACGGAAGATTTTATGTATCATATTAATTGTCTGATAAAATTTCATATTATGAGCTATAATTAATATAATTACTTTGTTTTATTACCTTTTTATTTTCAATTATTGTTGATTTATAATGACTATTGTAAGTAATATGTTAATATATGTTTATGAGTGTATACTATTCTGATACTGTAGTATGTTTTACAAATAATCTTATAAATAACAATTACAATAAGTATTATACAACATTACGCATACAGTATGTAAACTGATTCCAAAAACGAGCCTAAAGGTAGCCCCCCTCCTTAACTATTTTAAGTGTCTTTTATAAGTTGATGAAGAGACTGATATACAACATACTATCACCAATAATCAATTACAGCATCCCTGTTTAATAATACGTGTTCAAACCTGGTAAAAAATGTTTATGATAATTTTTTTCCTCCTTTGTCATATTTAGTTGAGAACGGGTTTAGAAAGAAGAAAAACCCATCAGCAGCATTTGGCGATATTTCGGCAGCCTCTGACATAATCTGGAGAAAAGTTCTGTTAGTTAAATTTTGCAATTTAAACCTGTGTCTTCGACAGTTGCGGCATCTGGGTTTCACCCTCCACAACAGGTTAGTTAAAGTTTGCCTGGGTTGTAGGAGAGGTTCTATTGGGCACATAAATAATAGACTGCCACAATGCTCTTTTCTTGCTCCTATTTTATTTAAATACACTGCTAACACTCCTGTCACAGAGTACAGGCTATTCATTCAATGCAGATGATATTGCTCTCGCAACTCAACATGATTTTTTTCTACATATTTTTTCTGCACTCATCACTTTACATGGGCCTGGACCTGTGCGCGACATTTATTAAAAGAGTGAAGTACCGCTCGTTGGCTCAGTGGGGATTCAAACCTTAGAACTTGCGCTCCACATTAGTTGAGTCCTAATTTTAACTCAATAAAAAAGTTTCTTTGCATATAACGTACATATTTTAGTATATGTAAAAAATGTGGCCTTTGTAGAAAAAATACCCTGATGTTATAAGACATTATTTAATGTGATGTTATGACCAAGTACTGAGCGTACAGACCTGTCTGCTGTAAAATAAAGCTGCAAGTACTGAGTGACGAGGCTACATCATTGTCATTGGACATCCGTCTAGAAATTAAAAATGACCGGATTGTACATGAATGTATTGGGAATCCGTATAGAACACATAAATTTTTCATAAACATTAAAATCTTTTAACATTTACCTCCGACTATAAAAATGACAGTTAAAATAAGTTAAATACTGAAATATTTAGTTATTTAATTTAAACTCACATAAACACTTTTTTTTAGTAATTTTGTTTTATAAAAAAAGCTTTTAGCAATTTTCCCATAAAATCACAACCTTTATTACCTTCAAAATCAGCCCTGTTGATGGATAGTAGTTGGTGTTTAGCCTTGATAGATTAGATGAGTGAGCTGTCAGTTTTACTATCTGTTTAGAATAAACAGTGGGACAAAAAGCAATAATATCAAATATTGAAAATATTTTCCCTTAAGGTTTTATAACAAAGCTGATTCAGTTTTCTGAGTACAAAGGAGTAACACAGCTAAAGGTTTAAGCCTCACAATGTTTCCTTTTATCTTTCATTGTTACAAAAATATCGGAATTATTGTATACAAAGGAGTTTAGAATCAATAACCATCGTTTGTTTCTTCCTTTTATTCCTGGAAGTATTCGTTTTAGTATGTTTGGAATGAGAGTCGATTATTGTTTTTCATATTTATAAAATATATCAAACAAATGTATTAAACTAATCGTATTGGTGTACAAATATGCTGTTTAAAATATATCGAACAAATGTATTAAACTAATCGTATTGGTGTACAAATATGCTGTTTAAAATATATCGAACAAATGTATTAAACTAATCGTATTGGTGTACAAATATGCTGTTAATGTATTAAACTAATCGTATTGGTGTACAAATATGCTGTTTAAAATATATCAAACAAATGTATTAAACTAATCGTATTGGTGTACAAATATGCTGTTTAAAATATATCAAACAAATGTATTAAACTAATCGTATTGGTGTACAAATATGCTGTTTAAAATATATCAAACAAATGTATTAAACTAATCGTGTTGGTGTACAAATATGCTGTTTAAAATATATCAAACAAATGTATTAAACTAATCGTATTGGTGTACAAATATGCTGTTTAAAATATATCAAACAAATGTATTAAACTAATCGTATTGGTGTACAAATATGCTGTTTAAAATATATCAAACAAATGTATTAAACTAATCGTATTGGTGTACAAATATGCTGTTTAAAATATATCAAACAAATGTATTAAACTAATCGTATTGTTGTACAAATATGATGTTTAAAGTATATCAAACAAATGTATTAAACTAATCGTATTGGTGTACAAATATGCTGTTTAAAATATATCAAACAAATGTATTAAACTAATCGTATTGGTGTACAAATATGCTGTTTAAAATATATCAAACAAATGTATTAAACTAATCGTATTGGTGTACAAATATGCTGTTTAAAATATATCAAACAAATGTATTAAACTAATCGTATTGGTGTACAAATATGCTGTTTAAAATATATCAAACAAATGTATTAAACTAATCGTATTGGTGTACAAATATGCTGTTTAAAATATATCAAACAAATCTATTAAACTAATCGTATTGGTGTACAAATATGCTGTTTAAAATATATCAAACAAATGTATTAAACTAATCGTATTGGTGTACAAATATCCTGTTTAAAATATATCAAACAAATGTATTAAACTAATTGTATTGGTGTACACAAATATGCTGTTTAAAATATATCAAACAAATGTATTAAACTAATCGTATTAGTGTACAAATATGCTGTTTAAAATATATCAAACAAATGTATTAAACTAATCGTAGTGGTGATGCTGTTTAAAATTTGTATTCATGTTCAAATACTATCAAAGTAAAAGATCTTTGAATAATATTTCAATATCAAGGAATAATATCAAGGAAAACCCGCCATCATTATTTGACAAATAATAGAACCTAAATCTTGTTATTAATTTTAATTGTATTACGGACACATTCAGTTTCATACTTCCCATTTACCCATATAACTTAGTATTAGAACGAATCATAAATATTTATTGTATTTTGAACATTTCCCATAAAGAAAAAAAATTGCTTTTTTTACTGACATTTCCTTTGCATGGAACATTTTTTTCTGGATCAGTATTCCCAAAAACCATGTATCCACGGTACACATATCTCAACATAAAGCAAAGCGTTTTAGTTCAATATACTTAATAATTCTTTCCTCTTTCTCTATTTTACATATTCCCAAAGGAAGCTTATGACACAATATCATCCTTAGAATATTTACACTTATTTGATACTGGAACTTCTAAAATATTGAACATTTTCTTTATCAAAGAAAGTTATTTGCAGATAAAACTATCTTTATCTGAACTGAGTTTATTATATATTTATTTATTGTCTTTCAACGGCTTAGCCATTTAATTACAAATAACATTAAAAGTATAACATATATATTCTAATTGTGTTGTATAACATTGATATAAAATATAAATAAATATAAAATCAGATATAATAAAAAAGTATGACAATAGTAATGGAAATTTTTAAAATAGACACAATTCAGCACATAACTAATGAGGGGGAAATGATTGATGTAGAGATCGAAGTGAGGATTTAAAAGATGCAGTTGATAAGTAAAAATAGTGGATGTGGTCTGGAAATGCTGAACTCCTGATCCCAGATGCTGAACTCGTACTATGGGACTATTTGCGGGGCGTAATGAAATGTAAAATGGCTTTATTTTGGAGGTGAAGTTAGCCTCTCTGCCACTTAACCTCAAAATACGTCTAAGGTAGTTACAAAGAGTTTTGAAAAAAGAGCTTTAGATCTTTTGCTAGAAGGTACTCTGAAGTGAATTCTCTCCAGGAGATCAGGGCAGTCGGACATTCCATGTACTAGCTTGTATATGAACAGCATATCCTGATTGAAGCACCTTGATTCAATTCAATTTCAATTCAATTCAATTTCTTTATTAACAAAATAGAACATATTACAGTTTTCTGTGCATGTCAATTAATTAATCATATACATATTTATAACAAATAAATTTAAAAATTACAATCATGAAAAATATAACAATAATAATATTAAACTGGTTTATATCATGATAATATAGTGACTCATCTGGCCTCAGCTGAGCTAGTGAGCTTCTTGAAGACTGTAATAATGTTCAAGGGGAGGAAGGTACAAAAGTGAAAGAACATATTGCACAAATACTTCTCGATATTCAAATCTGAGTCTCACACCTAAAAGTCTTAAGAACCACCTTATCCTTATTCTCTCTAAAAAATAACTGGTGAGGACACCACATGGCACTGTCGTACTCAAGGTGGGGTCTCACCAAACAGCATTATAACTTTTTTAATACAAACACATCTGTAAAGGTCTTGGAGACGCTGTAAAGAAGGCCAAGAATCTGAAGAGTCTTGTTGCTAATCTTATTGACGTGTGGTTCCCAGTTTAGAGAGGAAATGAATACAACAACAAGGTCTTTCTTCTCAGCAGTTCTGGTCAGCTGAACACCCCGAATGGAATATTAGTTAATCACTGGGTTCAGGATACGATCAAATGTCATGCTGACACACTTATCCAGATTGAGGGACATTTTATTTTCAGAGCACCAATGCTAAACTTTTGTAATGCCATCTTGCAAACGAGCCACGTCCTGAACAAAATAAATGATATACAACATTTTCATATCTTCTGCAAGGAGCAAATAATCACAAATAAGGGGTGAAACAATATCGTCTATTGAATTATTATTTCAATTGTTTTATGGAAAAATAAATTCAATTAGATTTATAATTTTAGAAGGTTTGTGGTGAATATGAGAGGCTAATGATTGTAGATGCACGAGTCTAGTTGTTGCTACTGACTCAGGTCGACTGTTCCTCAGGAAGAGCTATTTATTAATATGTAGGTCCCAATAGCCAGGGGCAACTAAAGAACCTACAGCTTTACGTGGAATTTAAACCACGACGTGTTAGTCTGCTTTTCAGCCAACTAACAAGTTCGACACTCAGTTCTCCTCCATATACGTCATTTGAACCTTTTATCATTCAACATTGACCCCCCAAACTTCTCTAGTAGTGTCGACGTCAATAGCAACCATTGAGTGGACGTCGTCGTTATTAAGAGGACCAAGCATAGAGCATATCTCCTTCAATCTCCACAACACATTGCCCCCAAGTAGCTGGGCTACAGCACTGCGCCACCAGTGCCGATATCGCAATAGTAATAGTAATCGATTTTATTACTATACTAATCAATTGAACATCACACTACAACAATTTCAAAAAGAAAAGGGTGCTGAATTTTTAAAATAAATTCCACTGGTATGAGGTTGGAAATCGTAGCCTACAAAAATTGATCACTGTAATATTTGTGCCTTTAAGTAATTATATTACATAATGTGTTTTATGTGGTGTTTAACTTATTTTTTATATGTTAACACATATTATAAATTATAACATTTCTAGTAAGCCCTACATAAGAATAATGACTTTTATTGATACTGGTTTGTCGAAGCATAATTTAATGGATTAAGCTCTACTTGATAATTTCTAAGAGAGATAAAAGCTACATATATGTAAATACATTACTTTACTTATAATTACTTTATAAAAATAAAATAAATATTAAAAAGAACTGACCCATTTATAAGATTTACTTCATCGTTGGAAATAATATAAACGTATTTATAGGTCTTGTTAAGAGTAAGTTAACAACATTGTATGAAAACTAAGTAAAATTGCAAAGTTGATGAGTCAGAAATAATATAAAGTGTGAATTCAGATGTTTGCATATGTAATTTTATTTTAAATTACATATACTCGCTATCTTCATGTACCCACAGCCTTTACACTTGATAAAGTTTATATTAAAAATGTTTGAACCTATATACTAATTAGTATACCTATAAACCTCTACTTGCAACTCTTCGATAAATACATAATTCTGATATTCAATAATAAAAGTGTTGTTATTCTGTAGAAAATACTTATTATTGTAGGTAATAATAGTGACTTAGTGACTTATGATTAAACGGTGTTACATCATACGATATACAAGATGTTCCGTTGTTTCTGAGGCTACATAACCTGCAAGAAGTTTTGATTATTAATATAATAAATGTGAATTGTTAAAGTCCGAATAAAACTTAATTTAATTAATAACTTTCATTGCACTCTTAAAATGTTCATTTTAAAATAAACAAAATTATGAATATATATTTTATTGTCTTTACGTGGGAAAATTACTTCCTTAATGAGTATGATATTTCGTAAAGATTCCAATACACATCATTTATGAAACATTAGAAATAAACAAAAATTACCAAAATATCAAATGAATCATTAATGTTTACTTAGGAATTCTGACATGAAGAATTCAGGTTAAATGAACACTATAATACACACTCTCTCCTTCTAAGTAGCGGTTGATACATAATTGTGTATAGTTGTGTACACCAACCTTGATATATCATGGTGTATACGTGTGTACGCCAACCTTGATAAATCATGGTATATACTTGTGTGCGCCAACCTTGATATGTCATGGTGTATACGTGTGTACGCCAACCTTTATATATCATGGTGTATACTTGTGTGCGCCAAGCTTGATAAATCATGGTATATACTTGTGTGCGCCAACCTTGATATATCATGGTGTATACGTGTGTACGCCAACCTTTATATATCATGGTGTATACTTTGTGTGCGCCAAGCTTGATAAATCATGGTATATACTTGTGTGCGCCAACCTTGATATATCATGGTGTATACTTGTGTACGCCAACCTTTATATATCATGGTGTATACTTGTGTGTGCCAACCTTGATATATCATGGTGTATACGTGTGTACGCCAACCTTGATAAATCATGGTATATACTTGTGTGCGCCAACCTTGATATATCATGGTGTATACGTTTGTACGCCAACCTTGATAAATCATGGTATATACTTGTGTGCACCAACCTTGATATATCATGGTGTATACGTGTGTACGCCAACCTTTATATATCATGGTGTCTACTTGTGTACGCAAACCTTGATATGTCATGGTGTATACGTGTGTACGCCAACCTTGATAAATCATGGTATATACTTGTGTGCGCCAACCTTGATATATCATGGTGTATACGTGTGTACGCCAACCTTGATAAATCATGGTATATACTTGTGTGCGCCAACCTTGATATATCATGGTGTATACTTGTGTACGCAAACCTTGATATGTCATGGTGTATACTTGTGTACGCCAACCTTTATATATCATGGTATATACTTGTGTGCGCCAACCTTGATATATCATGGTGTATACATGTGTACGCCAACCTTTATATATCATGGTGTATACTTGTGTACGCCAACCTTGATATGTCATGGTGTATAGGCTACTTGTGTACGCCAACCTTTATATATCATGGTATATACTTGTGTGCGCCAACCTTGATATATCATGGTGTATACGTGTGTACGCCAACCTTTATATATCATGGTGTATAGTTGTGTACGCAAACCTTGATATGTCATGGTGTATACTTGTGTACGCCAACCTTTATATATCATGGTGTATACTTGTGTACGCAAACCTTGATATGTCATGGTGTATACTTGTGTACACCAACCTTTATATATCATGGTATATACTTGTGTACGCAAACCTTGATATGTCATGGTGTATACTTGTGTACTCCAACCTTTATATATCATGGTGTATACTTGTGTACGCCAACCTTGATATATCATGGTGTATACATGTGTACGCCAAACTTTATATATCATGGTGTATACTTGTGTACGCAAACCTTGGTATGTCATGGTGTATACTTGTGTACGCCAACCTTTATATATCATGGTGTATACTTGTGTACGCAAACCTTGATATGTCATGGTGTATACTTGTGTACACCAACCTTTATATATCATGGTATATACTTGTGTACGCAAACCTTGATATGTCATGGTGTATACTTGTGTACTCCAACCTTTATATATCATGGTGTATACTTGTGTACGCCAACCTTGATATATCATGGTGTATACATGTGTACGCCAAACTTTATATATCATGGTGTATACTTGTGTACGCAAACCTTGGTATGTCATGGTGTATACTTGTGTACGCCAACCTTTATATATCATGGTATATACTTGTGTGCGCCAACCTTGATATATCATGGTGTATATGTGTGTACGCCAACCTTTATATATCATGGTGTATAGTTGTGTACGCAAAGTTGATATGTCATGGTTTATACGTGTGTACGCCAACCTTTATATATCATGGTGTATAGTTGTGTACGCAAACCTTGATATGTCATGGTGTATACTTGTGTACTCCAACCTTGATATATCATGGTGTATACGTGTGTACGCCAACCTTGATAAATCATGGTATATACTTGTGTGCGCCAACCTTGATATATCATGGTGTATACGTGTGTACGCCAACCTTTATATATCATGGTGTATACTTGTGTACGCCAACTTTTATATATCATGGTGTATACTTGTGTACGCAAACCTTGATATGTCATGGTGTATACTTGTGTACGCCAACCTTTATATATCATGGTATATACTTGTGTGCGCCAACCTTGATATATCATGGTGTATACGTGTGTACGCCAACCTTTATATATCATGGTGTATAGTTGTGTACGCAAACCTTGATATGTCATGGTGTATACTTGTGTACTCCAACCTTTATATATCATGGTGTATACTTGTGTACGCCAACCTTGATATATCATGGTGTATACTTGTGTACTCCAACCTTTATATATCATGGTGTATACTTGTGTACGCCAACCTTGATATGTCATGATGTATACTTGTGTACGCCAACCTTTATATATCATGGTGTATACTTGTGGACGCAAACCTTGATATGTCATGGTGTATACTTGTGTACGCCAACCTTTATATATCATGGTGTATACTTGTGTACGCCAACCTTTATATATCATGGTGTATACTTGTGTACACCAACCTTTATATAACATGGTGTATACTTGTGTACGCCAACCTTGATATGTCATGGTGTATACTTGTGTACGCCAACCTTGATATGTCATGGTGTATACTTGTGTACGCCAACCTTGATATGTCATGGTGTATACTTGTGTACGCCAACCTTTATATATCATGGTGTATACTTGTGTACGCCAACCTTGATATGTCATGGTGTATACTTGTGTACGCCAACCTTTATATATCATGGTGTATACTTGTGGACGCAAACCTTGTTATGTCATGGTGTATACTTGTGTACGCCAACCTTTATATATCATGGTGTATACTTGTGTACGCAAACCTTGATATGTCATGGTGTATACTTGTGTACGCCCACCTTTATATATCATGGTGTATACTTGTGTACGCCAACCTTGATATATCGTGTGGGACAACCTTCACAATGTCTAATCCTTATAACGATTGTTGCAGATCTATGAGATGATGAGACCAATACATAAATTTTGATTACTGTAGTCAAAATCATATAGTTTAGCCCCTTTTCTTCACTAATTTAATATTAACTCTAAGAGCTGTTTTGGGATTTTAAAGTTCAACTTGTGGTGTTAGTGGGAGGTTTGGGGTGAGTGATGTTTACATATTTATCTTAACATTGGATTCATGTTCATACATGTTAATCAATCAATATTCTTGCAGACATATGCATGAATAGTGATCGGACATTTGTGTAGTGTGGAGCAGCAGTTTTTTAGTGTCTTACAGATGTTGTAAAATGTACATGGATGGTACGGTGCAAACAGACTTTTTACCTACTGCTTGGTAATCCATTAACTAAGGTAGTTAACGTTAGTTCTTAAGTACAAGACAAAAAACCTACGAACCTCTAACTTTTAATACGACTTTGTGCTTTGTCAGCTATTATCTAAATACTGTACATTTTACATTTATTCGTCGATTTACTTAAAATTAAGCTCCTGCGTGTTTGTAATGTGTAGAACAATTTTATGTACACATATTACTATCACGGTTCAAGGTAAGCCTGCCATGAACTTTTTAGAATCATTACAGAAGGATTTAAGGTCCAAGACTATAAAATGTACACATTTTTAAGGGTTAAATGGAAAATACTGCTAAACTCAGGATTATTTTACAGTATAAACGATAATAAAAGTGATGCTTCATATTAATTTTGTTTGTAATTATATAAATGAATATTTATTATACAGACGTAAATATGTGTATTCCTAACTTTAATGAAAATAATTTGACTTCTCAGGCAGAATTGATCGTGAAAATTTTAAATGTATTATCCTTTACTAAAAGGAGTGAATATTTTCAGAACTAACCTGGTTTAAATTAAATTCGATCCATTTATTGATGGATCTAACTTGATCCATCTAGATGATGTCCACACTTTAAAGCCAGAAAATTAAACGGAAAAAAACAGTAGCAAAGTAAAATTGTATAGTAAGTACAAACAAAATAACGTTTCTCGCTTACTTGTAATTTAAGAATAATTGATCTCTATCAGCAAACATATTAATGACTGAAATGATAGATTATTGATTTTATACACATTGTACGTTAACTTTTTAAAGATAAAAACAATCGTATTATAATAATTAAAAAAAAAATCCAACGGTGTCATATTATTATCATCTCTAAGATACGTTCTACTCAAAGTATATTTAGTGTTTAGTGTTTAAGAAAGTCTACTTTTATCCTATTCAGGGACAAACACTAAAAAAAATCAACTGATCATTCCAAGACTGTTGCATGATTAAAAGCTTCAATAAAACATTGAAATAAAGTTCTTCATAAAACTTAATATTTTATTATCGTTGTTCAAGGTATACTTGACAATCTTAGTACTTGACAACAATTATACGTAAAAATATAATAATAGTATCTACTTGCCTAAGCACTAAGAAACATTAATCTACAGCACCCAGGGTATTGGCTAACAGACTTTTGAAGTATTCATCACCCAATCGTTCGGCCCTTAGTGACGTAGACCATGACCCCTCCCCCACCACCGATGGGTACGAGTTAGAACATGGTGAACATCCTGATAGTAATATGAGATCTTTCTAAGGAAACGTCATCATCCCATTTCCACTATAACTTTCATGATCTTAAAAAACAGGATTTCTAAATAATAAATCTGCAACAAGAATAGTTCTTCCAGGTCTATAGACAACATTAAATTAGCATTTTTGCAATCTAGTGAGCATACCAGTATTTTAGAAGCACTTACCAAAGTTTTTTTAATAATCTCTAGAGGCTTCTTGTCTGTTCAAACAGTTAACTGTCGTATATCCTAAAAATGTATTGCTGTGCCATAGGTGGTTGTAGATAATACATGTAGAGAAAACAATGGGAAAAACACACTTACATTAAAAAATCTACCGAATAATGTGAAATTAATTATAAATATATTTAGGATACAATTCAAACTACGTTTTTTATTTTGAATAAAAATAGTATTTGCTAATAATACCTATTGTTAAGTTGAAACGTAGTTTCTTATTGATACATTTGTAAAATTAGAAATGATTTACCTGATTACTATGTATTTGCCAGTTGGTTTAAGAACATTATGACATTTATCAACCAAATTAAACTACTATATGTTTTATTTTAATTAAATGCGTTTGTTTAGAGGGTATAATACATATTGAGAGATTTGGTATGTAGTATAAAAACAATAAATATCTAAAACTAAATTTGAAATAAAGAAGCATGATGATGATAGTACAGATGAATGCCAGTGGGTAGGTATAATCGTGAACATTAATTTATTCATTTTATTCAATAAATACAATTTGGTTTTGTGTTTAAATTATTATTCCGTTCAGTTTTATGTTGAGAGTATTTCATGGTTTTAGTCTGTCGAGCATTATTCTTGGTTATTTGGTTAGGAAGGTGATTGGGCTGATTTGATTGGGTAATCATTCAAACTGTTCCGTTTTCATACTGCCTTGATTTGTGTGATAGGTACTAAGTCTGTGTCCGATGTTCATATGATAGCATTTTGTATCCTGTTGTTAGCCTAGGCATATCCATTTAATATATATATATATATATATATATATATATATATATATATATATATATCTGTGTTCCATATTTATTTCAGGACATTCTGTTTTCGTTCGCTGTGAGATTAATATTTTGAAAATATTGTTTTACAGTACATTCTTTTGCCCTCAATATTAATCAATCAGTAAACATTCTAATAATACTGTTATGTGATTATATGCATACAGATTTTGTCTTTATAATGTATTTAAAGTGAATTAAACTTTCTCACGAATTAAACTTTCATCTAGAAAGAGGACGTTATTGATCAATGTACCTTCACGATAAAAACCACATATTTAAATAATATACGTACTAATTTGGTATTTTACAATTTAATAATTTACATGGAGGTAATATACATAAACACTACTTACTAATGATAACAAATGAGTGTCGATGTAAGAGGTATAATGTTTTAAAATTTACATCTGTCTGAGCTAAATTGTTTTTTTCACTCATTTGTTAAAGTGCTTACGCTGGACTGCATGCCAATTGTGAACTTGTGAATGACATGAAACCTTTATGTGAGACATTGTACAATGTTTCAATGATGTTTTACATTTTGATTTCATGTTGGATACATACAACTTACGTATTTAAAACAATAATAACTTTATTAGCATACGTAATAAACAATTGAAAGTAGCTTCGAAAATAGAATTTCCGTTATGAAAACAGAGTACCATTTTATTTGAGGATCTCTAAAAGTATCCATTTTCAATGCAAATTTAAACCGCTCTAATTCCAATACAGTGATTGGAAAAGGTATTCCGTTATTAATACACTAAACCGGCTTTATCCCTGTAATGGCCGTGATTGGACTGGAGCAATGTGGTGATTGAAACTCAGTATCTGCTCCATAGATTATATTAGAATACACAAATCAGTAGGTCTACCTACTGGTACTGAACAATACCTAATCAATAATTACCTGATGAAATATAGTTATTGAGAATATGAACAGAAATTGGCATGTGAACCGTTAAACGTACACGATTTGTTAGAAAAATAATCGCAAGACATAGAAACTCATTCGATAAAGATCAATATATTGTGTTGTTAACAACAATGTATAACGTTTTGGCTTTTATTTTTAGCCTGTTAACAGTTTTTTCTACATTAGGCGAAACATTTATAGATCTGCCGGGCAAGCCCGCTGATATGTTTCTAGGCTAGATTTTTAGCCTGTTAGCATATTTAGACATTCACCTTACGGCTAAAAATTTCTATATTTTTGGCGGGAAAGCGCCTGATTTTTATATTTGGCGGGCAAGCGCCGAGCTTTCCAGTTAGGCTAGATTTTTAGCCTGTTAGCACTTTTTCTACATTAGGCCACAACATGTTTTCTACAAGCCCACTAACATGTTTCTAGGCCTTGTATATATAGTGCCCCCACGGCCTGGGGCAAAATGTTTTTTGCCCTAGCCTGACTTTTTGTCTGATACGTTCACTTTTAAGTTTTTGGCCAACACTTTTCTAAGTCCCGGTTGATGAACAAAATGTGTAAAAAATCAAAAATATTCACCTAAAAACAAAATTTTCAGCTTTCTCGTCCAAAGGGAAGATTTTCAGGTTTGAGTCATTTTACACCTTTACTTGGGGTTGTGCCCCTATATACGTGCAAATTTATGATCAAGCACTTATTTATATACCTGCTAAGTGTTAGATCCAGTTCATTAAGTAACTCAAATTTGGTCCTTAGGGAGAATTTCTGAACATTTCCAGTAGTGTCAGAAATGTGTTTTTTGGACTCTTTTAAACAAGTTAAAAAAAAATATTTTTTTAAGGAAAAATTATTGTTCTGTTTGGCGGACGTTCGACGAGCTGTAAGTTCGCTGGAAATGGCCGGTCTGGAGTTTAGCAACTAACTCAAATATGGTCTTCAGGAAGAATTTATAAAAATTTCTCCGGTAGTGTCAGAAATGTGTTTCGGACTGTTTTAAGCAAATTACCAAAAATATTTTTTTCGGGAAAATTTTTTTCAGTTTGGCGGGCGAGCGTCTAGCTGTCTCACCAACGTCAGTGGGCTGACTGGCTTAGAATTTAGCAAATAACTCAAAGTTGGTCTTCGGGGAGGATTTCTGAAAGTTTATCCGGAAGTGTCAGAAATATTTTTCGGAATATTCTAAACAAGTTACCAAATAATAATTTTTTAAGGAAAAATCATTCTGTTTGGTAGACAAGCCCCAAGCTGTCCCATCAGTCAGCTCGCTGGACGCCCTGAAGTTTAGCAAATAACTGAAATTAGGTTTTCAGGAAGAATTTATAAACATTTCCCCGGTAGTGTCAGAAATGTGTTTCGGACTGTTTTAAGTAAGTTACCAAAAAAATTTTCTTCGGAGACAAATTTATTAGTTAGCCGGGCAAGCGCCGACCTGTCCCACAAAAGTCAGCTGGCTGGCCGGCCAAGAGTTTAGCAAGTAAATTAAATTTGGTCTTCGAGGAGAATTTCCGTAAATTTCTCCAGTAGTGTCAGAAATGTTTTTTGGACTGTTTTAAGCAAGTTACAAAAACATTTTTTTCTGGGAACAATTTTTTCAGTTTGGTGGGCTAGCGCCGAGCTGTCCTGCCAAAGTCAGCGGGCCTGCCAACCCGCTGTAATTTGAGTTTAGCAAGTAACTCAAATTTGATCTTCGACGAAAATTTATGAAAATGTCTCCGGTAGTGTCATAAATATGTTTTGGACTGTTTTAAGCAATATACAAAAAATATTTTTTTCTGGGAACAATTTTTCAGTCTGGCGGGCGAGCACCGAGCTATCCCGCCAATGTCAGTAGGCTGGCCGTCCTTGAACAATATAGAATGTTTAGAAGAATAGTCATTTATGTATACTTATAGTATACGTATAAAGATTGTATGTAAAAAATAGAAGTTTGATACGATTGAATTCATGTTGATGTAAGTGAAAAGTAATTTGGCAACCATCAGAAGCTGTACATTATGTGCATAGGAAAGGTGGGGGAGATACTGTCACTATTTGCAGCAATCTGTTTGGTATTTTATTGAACTTTATTGATGTATTACTATCATTTAAAAACCATATAAAATACAAAGACTTTTTTACTTTGTTTTAATGCAGTAAACAGGATTAATTACAAATGTTGGTATGCTTCACAATAAAATTTACTTAACGTGGAGATACATTGTCACGTCTAGTGAGAAATATATAAAACTAGCTAAACCAGCCCACCTCACCAGTCATAATATTGAGACTTGCAATCAAAATATAAGTAAAAATTCCAACAATTCAATAACATTAAAAATTACTTAATGTAAATCAAACTAAATACTTTGTTTTTGAAAAATAATTATTTAATATACTATCCAATTTAGAACAGCTATGTTATGAATAATGTACTATTTTACTTGATTATTTTTAGTTTTAAAAGCTTATCCTACTACAATTTCATTCAATTTCTTTCTATTTAACAGCCGTTAATCCAATAAATCAATCAGTTAATATACCTCCATACGAATACCATGGATCTTTTGGAGGCCAGTAGCACGGAGTCTTGAGATCGGGGAAGAAATCCTTTCTTAGTGAGCATCTAGAGTTCAAGATAAACCTATGTAAAAATTGTTAAGTCGATTGGACGTATAGTTTTGTAGAAATAGTGATGTGTAGTAAACGGCCTCTATATATATATATATATTACTGTAGTTGACTCTGAATCAGTGACATCGGGTTTCTCGCCGTATTTAGCCATGCCCTGTGAAATGGCTATGCATTTGGTCAAATCAAATTGTAAATATTTCGATTAAAATCAGTTTGTTATCTCAGATAAAACAGTTGCAAAGTCTAAAGAAATCTGTTAGTCTACTTTAACAGGGCACAAAGTACTACATTTGACTCTGAATCAATAAAATATTGTGTTTCTCACCATGTTTAGCCATGTCCTACGATCTGGCTATGCATGCTTTAAAACCAAATTGTTAATTTTCCGATATAAAGATTGAAAACAGTTCATTCTCTAAATAACAAAGTTTCTTAGTGTAGGAAAACATGTAGGTCTAATCTTAGAGGCCGTAAATTAACCAATTTGATTTACACTTACAAATTGAAAATCTATCTTTACCTAAGGATGAGGGAGGTGAGATAGAGCAAAAAGTCATAGGGCCAAAGTTGTAGATCGTCTCAAATCAGGCGCAGAAAATCTTGTTAGTTTTCCTGTAGAACCGTTCATTTAGCCCTCTTCAGTCCAATTAGAGAAACGCTGTTTTTGGTATTTAAAGTTTTTGGCACTAAAAAGGCTGCTATCTTCGATTTACTAAGAATTTCTCATAATCCCTTCTTTTTGCATTTCTACAACATAAAACCCTTAATCCAACAACATTTCAGCCTCATAAACTTAGTACTTTTTTATTTACAGTGATGATGAATGAGTCAGTGGTATTTGCCTTTTATAGGTATAAATAATTAAAGTCTTTAGAAAATGAACTGAATTTGGATTTATTTTGCTGGATCGGCCATTGTGAATGCAACATATGACTTGAGGAAACGACGTGTGAACATTCCTCAGTTTACTGTCAATCGCTTGTTCAATCAATAGGTTTGTATTTAAAACTTTCATTAGCGTAACATTCTGATTGCTTGTAGGGCTCCCAACTGAAGATAAACACAGAATACGTAGCTTGACAGTCAAAGACAGTTGAAATATTTAGTTTCTTATCACAAAGATTAAATTTATGAAATAAAAAAAAGTGTTCTTACATAAGGAATGACCAAATATGTTACGAAAATTAAGTAACATGAAGCATTATGACAGTATAATAACAAAACTAAGTTACTCTTGAGTCAACTAACTAGTTCATTATTTCGATCAAATGTGAATAATTTTTTGTTAATGACTATTTTTTTAAGATATAGTTTAATATTCCTGAATAGTGTCCTCCCGTTTTGAAGCAGTTCATACAAAAGCAAAATAATGTTATATGTGTTAGTTAAAAAATGAGAAATATTAACATATAATTATAGTTTAAAGAAAGAACACTTTAATCGTATGTCGAATATTAAGAACATGTGATGGATCGTGAAGTGTTAGCAGGTATATGGATTTCGTATGTGATGTACAGTGAAGTGTTAGCAGGTATATGGATTTCGTATGTGATGTACAGTGAAGTGTTAGCAGGTATATGGATTTCGTATGTGATGTACAGTGAAGTGTTAGCAGGTATATGGATTTCGTATGTGATGTACAGTGAAGTGTTAGCAGGTATATGGATTTCGTATGTGATATACAGTGAAGTGTTAGCAGGTATATGGATTTCGTATGTGATGTACAGTGAAGTGTTAGCAGGTATATGGATTTCGTATGTGATGTACAGTGAAGTGTTAGCAGGTATATGGATTTCGTATGTGATGGACAGTGAAGTGTTAGCAGGTATATGGATTTCGTATGTGATGTACAGTGAAGTGTTAGCAGGTATATGGATTTCGTATGTGATGGACAGTGAAGTGTTAGCAGGTATATGGATTTCGTATGTGATGGACAGTGAAGTGTTAGCAGGTATATGGATTTCGTATGTGATGGACAGTGAAGTGTTAGCAGGTATATGGATTTCGTATGTGATGGACAGTGAAGTGTTAGCAGGTATATGGATTTCGTATGTGATGGACAGTGAAGTGTTAGCAGGTATATGGATTTCGTATGTGATGGACAGTGAAGTGTTAGCAGGTATATGGATTTCGTATGTGATGGACAGTGAAGTGTTAGCAGGTATATGGATTTCGTATGTGATGGACAGTGAAGTGTTAGCAGGTATATGGATTTCGTATGTGATGTACAGTGAAGTGTTAGCAGGTATATGGATTTCGTATGTGATGGACAGTGAAGTGTTAGCAGGTATATGGATTTCGTATGTGATGTACAGTGAAGTGTTAGCAGGTATATGGATTTCGTATGTGATGTACAGTGAAGTGTTAGCAGGTATATGGATTTCGTATGTGATGTACAGTGAAGTGTTAGCAGGTATATGGATTTCGTATGTGATGGACAGTGAAGTGTTAGCAGGTATATGGATTTCGTATGTGATGTACAGTGAAGTGTTAGCAGGTATATGGATTTCGTATGTGATGGACAGTGAAGTGTTAGCAGGTATATGGATTTCGTATGTGATGGACAGTGAAGTGTTAGCAGGTATATGGATTTCGTATGTGATGTACAGTGAAGTGTTAGCAGGTATATGGATTTCGTATGTGATGGACAGTGAAGTGTTAGCAGGTATATGGATTTCGTATGTGATGGACAGTGAAGTGTTAGCAGGTATATGGATTTCGTATGTGATGGACAGTGAAGTGTTAGCAGGTATATGGATTTCGTATGTGATGGACAGTGAAGTGTTAGCAGGTATATGGATTTCGTATGTGATGGACAGTGAAGTGTTAGCAGGTATATGGATTTCGTATGTGATGGACAGTGAAGTGTTAGCAGGTATATGGATTTCGTATGTGATGGACAGTGAAGTGTTAGCAGGTATATGGATTTCGTATGTGATGGACAGTGAAGTGTTAGCAGGTATATGGATTTCGTATGTGATGGACAGTGAAGTGTTAGCAGATATATGGATTTCGTATGTGATGGACAGTGAAGTGTTAGCAGGTATATGGATTTCGTATGTGATGGACAGTGAAGTGTTAGCAGGTATATGGATTTCGTATGTGATGGACAGTGAAGTGTTAGCAGGTATATGGATTTCGTATGTGATGTACAGTGAAGTGTTAGCAGGTATATGGATTTCGTATGTGATGGACAGTGAAGTGTTAGCAGGTATATGGATTTCGTATGTGATGTACAGTGAAGTGTTAGCAGGTATATGGATTTCGTATGTGATGTACAGTGAAGTGTTAGCAGGTATATGGATTTCGTATGTGATGGACAGTGAAGTGTTAGCAGGTATATGGATTTCGTATGTGATGGACAGTGAAGTGTTAGCAGGTATATGGATTTCGTATGTGATGTACAGTGAAGTGTTAGCAGGTATATGGATTTCGTATGTGATGTACAGTGAAGTGTTAGCAGGTATATGGATTTCGTATGTGATGTACAGTGAAGTGTTAGCAGGTATATGGATTTCGTATGTGATGTACAGTAAAGTGTTAGCAGGTATATGGATTTCCTATGTGATGTACAGTGAAGTGTTAGCAGGTATATGGATTTCCTATGTGATGTACAGTGAAGTGTTAGCAGGTATATGGATTTCGTATATGATGTACAGTGAAGTGTTAGCAGGTATATGGATTTCGTATGTGATGTACAGTGAAGTGTTAGCAGGTATATGGATTTCGTATGTGATGTACAGTGAAGTGTTAGCAGGTATATGGATTTCGTATGTGATGGACAGTGAAGTGTTAGCAGGTATATGGATTTCGTATGTGATGGACATGAAGTGTTAGCAGGTATATGGATTTCGTATGTGATGTACAGTGAAGTGTTAGCAGGTATATGGATTTCGTATGTGATGGACAGTGAAGTGTTAGCAGGTATATGGATTTCGTAGGCACTTTTATAGGATGGGGTTTATAGACGCAATGAGGAAACTTCGTAAAGCGGAGGAACCTGAGAAAAAAAAATAAAATAATTAATATCAGTCTGAATTTTTAGAAACGTGGCTAAGTTGCGCATACTTGGACTCTTTTGAAGATACAAGAAAGGAAACAAGCAAAACTGCATTGTCTAAAGGGGTTTAAACAATCTATAATAGATCAAATATAATATTTTTAAAAGCTTTTCGAGAAAATTTAATTTTTCTAAGCCATAAGGAATATTTTAATTTTATTAAAAGACAGTTAAATGAATAATGAAGTAAGATAAACTGTTTTCTAAATAAAAATAAGGTGGGATGATCACATTATAAACGTGAACCTAGTTTTTATGGATTAATTCTTTCCTTGTAATTCAATTGTATTGTAAAATGTTTGCCATCAACAACATCGTGGTACTTTAAGCTAACGAGGGATCATCCGGCACGTTTTCAAAGTGATACTTGTGATGTTCGGTATCAAGTAAATTTAAAGTCTGCAAAGTGATTATACTTAATTTTACTTCATTTAATAACAATTCGGTGTATCCACGTAGAACACATTATTAGTAGTTTTGTTTGATTTATGATACATGTAGACTGTGTCATTAGCAGTATTACTAATAAATATTATCAAAAAGTACAATAGTAAATTTGAATCAATTTATAGCATACCATAAAGGTTAGACATAATGGCTTATTGATGTAGTTAAGCTTCTTGAGAGCTAAGTAGTTTGGGGATTGAAGGCCACATGTATTGTCCACAGTTCACTTATCGGTGTGGACACTACGCGAGAAGTCTGGATTGTTGGCTGGTGACCAGCGAATGTTGTTATTGAATAAAATTGAATATAAGGCTTGTCAGTTCAATGGAAATTGCTTATATCTAACATACAAACCTCTTTTGTATTAGCCATTCATACTATTTTTGACTCAGAAAAATCCTCAACGTTTTAACGGAGTAAAATACATATTAAAACAACCCACAGAAAAAAACAATAGTATTAATTAGTTATACAGAATTAGTAATAAAGTTTACGATTTGTTAATTTTTGTACACAAGAAATGAGCTATTTACCTCTTAGTTATAAGAAAGAATATGTTGGTAATAACAATTTATAAGTTTATGTTTGTATACAAACAAACATAAAATAAAGACAGAAAATTATATTCACTTAAATAGAAATTCCTAAAGTAAACAATATGTAAATTACTTGTATAACCCAGCTGTATATACAAAGATGAAAAGCATTAAACGCATGCTTATGTGAATATACACCAGAAGAGATATACTAAATAAATAAAGCCATAGCTTAGAGGAAGTAACGTATGTAACTGTTTTACAAGCTTTTATTTAACTCAACTTTCCGTGTGCACGAGTGAACAAATACGCTAGATACACTTCGATACTAACAGTAGCCTCAATTAACAGATTGAGATAAATAATACACACATATTTAGTTTAGTTGCAATTAGGGTTATGTATCCAAAGTAAACATGGACTAGTGTTGGGTTATTAATTATCGTAAAATAAAAATTACGAACAATTAAATCAAGTTTTTATTTGCTTTCTTTAGACTAAAACGAATAAAATAACTTTAGGAAACTTCTGGTTGAAGTATAACCAAATACATACTTTGACAAGTTTAATTAATTACATTAATAAGAATGCACTTTTGTAAACATGTCAGGAAGCAGATTAAAAAAATCTTAAAAATAATGAATCAATAATCAATAGTAAATAAAAATATTTACAAACTGTCTTATTTATTACGTTTTATACATAATTATTTTACTTCGTTAAATCTGTGCAGAATCGTTTAAAATAAAAAAGTAATTTTTATGTATATTTTTACAAAATCTCCTTTTACAGTATATATAGGATACTCACAGTATATACAGTATATACTCATAGATTAGCCTTTTTTGGGGAAAGAAAAACTAAAAACAACCTTTTTTCATCCAATGAATTGAACTGATAAATATTTTAGTGTTTAATTTCCTGTTACGCTGGCATGGAGTCTCAGAATAGCGTTCAGTTGATTCTGATTTATGTTCAGGTTTGAATAGAACATTGACTTCAAGGCAATAAAACAGCTCGGGACATGACTAAACTAATCATTGGTAATTCTGTACATTAATTATCTTTGAAATTACGTTAAACGTAATCAGTTCCTTGGTCCAGTTGTCTGCTTCACAAAGTAAACAGACCTAAATAGTGAGTTTATGGTTTGATGTTAAATAAACTGCTGGAAGGTGGTACCACAGAGTTCAAGATAACATTGAAAGGTATCAACTGATAGCCACCAGTTGTTTGTGTCATTGGTGTATTAATTAACTAGTTTTTTTCAGGAATAGGTGACCTTAGTTTTTAACAACGCCTACATTCGCTAATCTGCACTCATCAAATAATCATCTGAATCCAGATTCAACCATATCTTGATGACGCCGAAGAATAACAAATAAATAACACTAATTCATTCTACCATATGATCTCACTCATGATCTAATTCATACGCTATAAGATGTCATGGAAAAGGCGTCAATAATTTATATGCCTGTAAGTATTTATAATATTCTAGTTCAATAATATTAAGTACTTATGTGAAATACTGAATTGGTTAAACACATGTCAACTGATATTGTCATTTACAAGAAAACACTTAGTTTTTTATAAATTCCATAAAGAAATTATGTTTAAACTATTTACAATTTTTTCATGTTCTGTTGTATATACATGATGGAATAAATTAGGTTTTAAATACATTTTAACATTTAACACTTGTGGTATCGTTAATATTTTTAGTCTGAGAATTGATTTTCAATACATGAATATAATAAACTAACAAACATATAAGTTCTGTTGGAGACACAACTGATCGATTTATACACATTTGTAGGAAATATTTGTCTATCAAAGTATCATTTATTATTTACAGTGATTTAAAGAGCAAACGAAATAAATCATTTCAATGGTCGTATATTTTTATTTGGTTTGGTTTTTCTCTTCAATTTATTTAAATTCCATGTTATAGCGTTGTCACAGTAAATTAAAGAAAATATCCGAAAGATAAAGTACAAAATAAAAACTAATGTCCAATATCTGTTTGACACAACAACAATTAATTTAATAATAAAATGTTTAACATGTCTAACTGCAGATAAATTAAAAATTCAAAACTCATAGAATGCAAAAAGAGGTAAAACATTTATTTTATATAGAATATTTCTTTAAAGACTTATTTTTTAGTGTTTTAGTGATAATATTTTCTCCTAAATATTAATACTCTGACATTTTGTTGGAAATATTCTACAATGGACTACACAATACAATAATTGTCGATATAATACAAGCATTTAATATGATTTGTCTTTTTAGTGGGGTGGGATTCCCAATCACGACAGTGTTCCCCTCTTCTACTGATACGAGCCCATTTTTGTTTTAAAGGTTCGTTCGATCACAGGCTTAACGTATCTTCCAAACCACGAGATTAGTACAGGGGTATACACTTTTATACCCAAACCAGCTGCATAGCAAACCAACGCCTTGGCCCTTTAGCTACAGCCGAAATGAATTGAAGAAATAAATAAATCTATACAACATACATCAAATATAGACTTAACTAAACGAATAAAAAACTAAACTTTCTAAAACTGCTTATATTTATCATGACTAGGCATACGAGCAGCCCTACTCGGTAATACAACTGACATGTTACGTTGTAACCTACGTAATATGTTAAATTACAGATTATTCGGTCTTTTCATTTTTAACACTAACTAATCAAACTGAACACTGACACATAATAGTATTAATTACTCTTTCTTACGAGGTGTACAGATGTATTCACATTCACACAGTAATATTAGTACCACTTGATCCTTACGCTCATCCTACTCATAAATGAAACCTTACTGACACTCCCAGGCACTGTTAACTTTCATAATTTCCCACAGACACATGATAACTATTTCATAGTTACTTCATCTGACTGTAACCTAGTTAGTGGCTGCCTGTTGTAGGCCTCATTTACTAGTCCAGCTTACAAATACAAGGTTTCCACTAAAACACATCAATATTATTTTATAAATAGTTATTTAAATAATAACATTAATTGGTATATGCATAGCTATATCACTAACAGTCCTAGTAAAACACGGTTATGTTCTTGATAGATTCCTAAACAAATTCATAAAACGTGTGTTATTCCGTTATTCTAATATTTCACATATATAATGTACCGTTTACATTACAGGGACATATACTACAATGCACTAATTATTACACGATTAATAGTGATTGTCGCAACTTTGAAGCATAATTTTTCGAACATTTAACAATGTTTGTGTTTCAAATTATATATCATGCTGCTAAATCATTTGCATGAAACATTATTTTAGAACATTACAGTATGCTGAGTCAGATACTGATCGAAAAGAAAAGGTTGATCATAGGAAAAATCAGTCGTTAAAATTGTTCTTAAAGTCTTAAGACTTTCAAAGAATTAATAGGATTAACAAATAACTAACAGGAAACCGTTTCATAGGAAATATCACAAGTAGTTCCAACGTTTTGCCCTTCAAGTGTATGCGAAGTACATTGTAAACTGGGTTAAACTCAAACGATTTGATTATAATGTACCTAACAATTAATGATGTTGTATTAAAATTACTTAACTAATATATTAATTATTACGAATATAATACATATCTAACATTGTAAATAGATTTTATTTTGTACTAAAAAATGTTTTTGCACGCTTAACATTATAATTACTAAGCCTGGAATTGAGTATTTTGTTGTTTAGCACATCAAAGCGTTTCAAACAAGATCTGCGAGCCACATAAGAACTAGGCTACAGTAGTAGTTCACGGATATACCTGTAAGATGTGTTTCATCACAGTTGAATACATCGATAAAAGGAAACGTGTGTTGACAGTAGTGCTGTCAACTGTACTATATCAAATTATGACACTATTAACCCAATAATCACGACAGTCAAGGTTAACTGTTATCATGGAGAAACATATACATGTAATAATAATTAATAAACCACGCAGATTTACTTTAGGTAACGATTAGCAATTAGGAGACACATAATAATTAGTTAATTTACCTCTACTCACTTAGGCAATCAAAATCATGAGGGTTTATGCTGGAATTAGTGCTACAAGTTCATCTTCTTCTATCTTCTATCGTTTTCTAGCTTTGCTTCTACCATTCTTTACATTTTCTCTCGGTTGCACAATTCTCTAGATCTATGCTAAATAGAGTTACTCACAATATACAGTACAGTAATTTACAATATATCTAGGATTGCTAGTTCACCAACTTACTTCCATAATCACTAGTTCGATTAAAATAATAGAATTTGAGATTAGTACATTCTAGTGTGGCATATCTATTCATTCTATACTCCAGGTGAATTAAGTATCAGGCACAACCACTTGGTAGCTAACTTCTCTCAATGAAGCAAACGTGTAGCAACAAGGAGTTTGTTGGAATATTAATAATAAATTATGCACATAAATCAATCGGTATAAATTTTTAATGTTTAAAAACTCAAAATAAACACTAGGCAACTTATGAAAAAAAATAAAGATAAATCATAACATTGTTGCAAACATTATAATGTTTATGTTAAATATTTTTGTACTGTTCCAATCCACATACCTCGTGAGTATGTAAATAATATATTTAGAGATATGTACATATCAGTATGAAGATACTATTGTTGCATTAAATATACCTCAAAGAACGATTCGGTAAAATAATTTAGTGTTTTCAATTCAAATTCAAACTATATTTTTAAATAAGGATTAAAAATTTAACAGCTTAATAATGATGAACAATAGCAGTATAAACAGAGTAACTTCCCTGGTGACATTTCTATATGGAACATGATTGTCTTTGTAAGTAAATAGGTTCCCTTGTCAATTTCCACATCACTCTTCGTCAATACTTTACATGATAGAATTTTCACATCATGTACCTCTTAATACGTTCTCTTTATTTTACTTAACCTTTAAGTTGTTATTGCTACCATTATAAAACAAGCACTTTGAAATGCTTATGCCACTTTACAATTGAATTAAATTTATATCTTAGGTAACAATTCTATATTTTTTATTAAACGCAAAAATGTCTGTGATTTCAAAATACTCACATAGTTTTTTATAATTATTAATTTTATAAACCTTAGCTAACATTGGAGGACACCCTTAATATCATTATTTTAGAGGGGGATTCCCTACATACCAAGTTTAGTTGTTTTAGAGGGGGATTCCCTACATACCAAGTTATGTTGTTTTAGAGGGGGATTCCCTACATACCAAGTTTAGTTGTTTTAGAGGGGGATTCCCTACATACCAAGTTTAGTTGTTTTAGAGGGGGATTCCCTAAATACCAGGTTTAGTTGTTTTAGAGGGGGATTCCCTACATACCAAGTTTAGTTGTTTTAGAGGGGGATTCCCTACATACCAAGTTTAGTTGTTTTAGAGGGGGATTCCCTACATACCAAGTTTAGTTGTTTTAGAGGGGGATTCCCTATATACCAAGTTTAGTTGTTTTAGAGGGGGATTCCCTACATACCAAGTTTAGTTGTTTTAGAGGGGGATTCCCTACATACCAAGTTTAGTTGTTTTAGAGGGGGATTCCCTACATACCAAGTTTAGTTGTTTTAGAGGGGGATTCCCTACATACCAAGTTTAGTTGTTTTAGAGGGGGATTCCCTACATACCAAGTTTAGTTGTTTTAGAGGGGGATTCCCTACATACCAAGTTTAGTTGTTTTCGAGGTGAACTCCCATCATACTAAGTATGGTTGTTTTAGAGGAAAATTCATATAGTGTTATATTACTGCGTCCTTGAGAAAAACGGACACGCAGTTCCAAACAAAGGGATATATATTTTGGATTTACAATTTGAATTTAACATTCAAGTAAAAAAAAATAAATAAATAAAAAAAAATACTTTGTCTATAATGATTTTAACCTATTTACATCTTATAATGTAGGTACATGAGGTTGGCATAATATAGAGTACCTCCAAGGCATTTGTGTAAATATAATTAATTTTAACAGTGAATGTTGCCATTTTTAAATATGAAGTTTTTAGTATAAATTATAAACAATTGACCGCCACCCAAAACAGATGTATTTACAAGTTTGTTATTCAATTTGGTATAGGTATGACAAGTTTACAATTAACTGTTACAAATGTAACTCTCTGGTATTTTGGTGGTAACAGTTTACATAACTTAATCTTACTATAATTACTTTCAATTTTTTATCATATTGTAATAAATTTCTGCTCCCATGTTATTAATATCTTACGACAGTTTATGTTATATGACTGAGAGGTCTCAAAACTAGTTAATTATGTGTTATTCGGAATTTCATTCGCAATCTACACTTTATGAACATTTTATGAACAATAATGTCCCTGTAATACATAAATTGTATTCACAGCTAACTAAAATACTATTTTATCAAATGATGGATACCTATCAGAAACACTTGCACATTAGTATTATTTGAAAAGGTCATGGTAATAACCTATTTAATGTAATTTTCGGTAATCAATATTTATAGTTAAAATGGTCCAATCCACTCAATAATACTTAATATCATACCGTTCAAATTTAAAACAATAAATGAGAAAAATACGTAAGTAGTTTTGGATTTATCATGTAATATTATTATAATACATCCTCTATTGTGATTTACGATTATATTTATCACTCAAAATATTGTCAGTAATGAGTATCTTGAGAAAAGTACCATTCATTGATAGTATATAGCTAACTCTAAATGTTCATTTGGTATGTTCATAACTCTAAATATTTTGGGTCATTACTGTTTGGTTACCGAAGTAGGTTTTCGTTCAGTCATGACGTTGCAGTGGTCGGCTTTGTTTATTGGTCTCTTGCGGGCACTTTGTTATTATGACTCAATCCATTTATCAGGTCTGTAGTTTTCAATAACTTTTTACCTGCAAGCTATGTGAACTCGATCTTTTTACCAGAATTTGTATCTCACTGTATACTACACGTATTTTCATACCTTTCTTTATAAACTCTTTTTGACACAACATATTTTTATACACAGAACATAATAGTTTTCATTGTTTATAATTTAGTGATATTGTAACGATTCTGTACTTATTATTTAATAATAATCATTATGTAAAAAGCCCTATTTTAGTAAAATAAAATCTTAAAAGTACAATGTATTACGCAGACTACTATGCATTCAATAATCTGAAACAATTCACATGAAATGCCGATTAAAAGTAAAATTACATAAAAGAATACAAGATACCTACAACAGAAAAAGTTAATAAGATAACAATGTCATATTATTTGTAAATAACTGTGTCTTCTAACATTTTAACATTATAAATTATTTACATATAATAACTGTTTTTGCTTTTGCATATTTCTAGAATAAAATTTGTAAGCAGTTTTAATTTGAATGGTAAAATGAAATAAAAGAAGGTAGTTATTAGTTTTACAAAACATTTTATAAAATTAATTATTTGAAGACTTAAACATAACTTAACCATTTATGACAGAAATATTATAATTATTATGGCAACAATAATTATAATTAATACCCCTTATTGTTAAGTATTTACTATATTTAACAATTAAAAATAGTTCAATTATTGTTAATAGGGTCGGTGTTAGTTCAATAAAATGTTAAAAGGTGCTCAATTGTTATTTTATATTATAGTTTTATAATAATTATTATATTTATAATAATTATTACATTTTGGAAACATTTTATATATTTATAACACTTAACCCTAACAATAATAATCCTAAATAATTTATTACTTAATAATACTTAATGCAGTAAATTGATAAATATTTCATTAACACGTTTGGTGCAAAGCATTAGTTGAAATACATTATTTGGTAAAGGATGTTATACATTGGTATTTGTAAAGTAGTTACTGGATTCTTGAAAAGTTGGAAAATTCGATGTTCAACATCTTAACATAGGTTTCTTTCCCTTTTCGAAAGCGAAAAAAATAGATAATTTAAGTAAATCAATCTGATTTTATTAAAATGGGTCAAACATAAATCAAAGAGGAGTAAATTCCAAAGTTTTTGTTTCCTTTAAATGTAATAATAGCTATGTGTTAGAAGAGTCACCCTCAACAAAGCATTATCTATCAAAGGACCTGTATCCAATATAATGATATACAACTCTGTATTTAACTGTACTAAGATCAACACGTTCTTGTTACATACTAATGAAGTAGCGTGGACCAAATATTCTACATTTTCAAGTTTAATGTAGTTTTGTCTTTTTCACAGTTTGCAAGCAACGTATATCAGATTCACAGCATTAAATCTGCAAACTAAACATTGATCACAAAGTGTCATCCATGTTTATGACATTCAGAGACTATCATGTTCTTAATTGGTTTATTTAAGATTAAGAATTGTTTACTTATCTTAGTTTTTCTTTTTATGTTAATGAAGATTCACGTTGTATACACTTTCTTTGTGGAAAAGTTTAATATCTAATTGTTAGCTATATTGTCTATAATTATTCATTTACAGTATTTCTCTTTGAACCTATTCCTATACACGATAATCATTCTCATAGTGTTCGTTTTTACACAACAAAGAGACAAACTGTCTTAAATAAGTGTAACAGCATTCACACTATGCTCCATGTAATTTTATTTTATGAAATGATTCTTAAATAAGTATATTGAACTTGTTTAACTATCAAATCCTGAGAACTTATTTATACAGTGGTCATTACTACTGTACATGTATGGGTGGGTGGGTGGGTCATTACTACTGTACGTGTATGGGTGGGTGGGTGGGTCATTACTACTGTACGTGTATGGGTGGGTGGGTGGGTCATTGCCACTGTACGTGTATGGGTGGGCGGGTGGGTCATTACCACTGTACGTGTATGGGTGGGCGGGTGGGTCATTACCACTGTAAATGTATGGGTGGGCGGGTGGGTCATTGCCACTGTACGTGTATGGGTGGGTGGGTGGGTCATTGCCACTGTACGTGTATGGGTGGGTGGGTGGGTCATTACCACTGTACGTGTATGGGTGGGCGGGTGGGTCATTGCCACTGTACGTGTATGGGTGGGTGGGTGGGTCATTACCACTGTACGTGTATGGGTGGGCGGGTGGGTGTTTGCTACTGTACTTGTATGGGTGGGTGGTTGGGTCATTGCCACTGTACGTGAATGGGTGGGTGGTTGGGTCATTATCACTGTACGTGTATGGGTGGGCGAGTGGGTATGGTATAAGGTAATGTGTTGAGATTGTTAATTTAAACTGTAAATATATAAATACGTAAATCCATGTAATTGATCATAATTTCTATGGTATCATAGTTTGTATGGTAATGGTTCAAGATGATCTTGGCGTAAATTTTTATGTGCAGGTTATATAGGGAAGAGAACTGATGGAGGCTTGTCAGTTAGCTGAAAATCAGACAAATACTTTCAGTTACGTTTCAGATCCCACTTAAAACTGAAGTTTAATGCAGTTTAATGAAATAAATTGTCTACAAAATATGTACAATGGGTTTAGGAGTTGTCCAAAGATCACAACAGCACTCGATAACTACACATTTTCTATCTGACGACCTTCTCCTAAGGCATTGTGGTTACCTAATTGTGGTTAACTTCACTGCTTTAAATGCAATATGTATTAAGTTCAAATGTAAGGAAGTTTAACATAGTGTATAGTGAGAAGCCGTTGTTTCTGGATAATATTTAAACCTAATGTGGGAATTAAATTTAAATTGATAGTAAAAAAGAGAAAACAATATTTTAATTTAAAAAAATAGACCTAATTAAAAGATCAACAATACGTTACATCGTTTAGAATATGGATATTGTATTGGTTGATAATATAACAGTTATTATCAGCTCCATATAATGATAAAAACGTAATGTATTAATAAAGAAAAACAATATAAAAGGAGTTCTGATCGTAAAGGAGTACACAGAAGTATAGAGTTGTTTGAGACTTGACGTTCTGAACAGCTCTGCTCCGCAAACCGACGCATGCGCATTAGTTCGAATGTCAGCTGTCTGCTGTTGTAACGACTCGTCTACTGCTCTAGTGTAAACAAATAAACGTTATGACCTGACTAAACGTTGATAAGTGAGTTTTTGTATGTTATGTGCTTTTAAGTGAGTTATGTGAAAGAGTATTCAGTGAATGTTAGTTTACCAACTTAGTTGAATATTGTAAGTGCTTGGGTAGGCCTACATGGTATTTGGGTTGCTTTCTGCATGACTATTAGAGTGAATAATCTCCAGTTGAATACCTTTGTTTTTATTATGTTTTTATAACATTTATTATTCTTTTGGCTATGTCTTCCATTCCTGTGAGTTATGTGATGCATGTACAGTGAGTTTTTTTAAATATTGTTTCCCTCCTGAGCGTTAAAACCTAGGCCTATCATTGAATTAATGTTTTTGTAGTGGTTTTTATAAAATTTGTGATGCATGTACAGTGAGTTTTTGTAAATATTGTTTCCCTCCTGAGCGTTAAAACCTAGGCCTATCATTGAATTAATGTTTTTGTAGTGGTTTTTATAAAATTTGTGATGCATGTACACGTACAGTGAGTTTTTGTAAATATTGTTTCCCTCCTGAGCGTTAAAACCTAGGCCTATCATTGAATTAATGTTTTTGTAGTGGTTTTTATAAAATTTAATAATATTCTGAGCCATGTCTTCGAGTACTAATTTAAAGTGTGAATTATGTGATAGGCCATTTAATAGGCGTTTTAATTTAAAACGCCACTGGAACAATGTACACAGTGAGTATGAATTTACAGGCTTTGATAATGCACGCATAGTTTCACTAAAATGTTCATCATGTAATTCCTCGCTAAATAATTTCCATCAATTTAAAGAGCATCAGGAGAAAGAGCATAACATATGTATTAGAAATGAACAGATAGATTTTAAATGTATTGAAGATTTCAAGAACTGGAAAATACAAGTTGAGGAGCAAGATGTTGTCTCATTTGTAAAAAATAGAGCAGGTAAAACTTACCCTGACAGAAAGGTTGAATATTTACAGTGCAACCGTTCTGGATTTTATGAAAATAAAATTGTTTCTCCCAAAAAAAGGAAAAGGGAAATTAAACTCAAAGGCTCAGCAAAAATAAATGCGTATTGTCCTGCTAGGATTAAAACAATGCTTTTCAATGATGGTACAGTAAAAATTGAGTACTGTAGCACTCATATTGGACACAAAAAGGAACTGGCTCATATTACCCTGTCAGCTGAAAACAGAAGCCAGATTGCAGCAAAATTAGCGTCAAAAGTACCATTTGACGTAATTCTAGATGATGTACAGGGAACTGTTGAACCGAATGTAGGTTTAAAAAGAAAACATTTACTCACTAAACAAGATTTGAGGAATATTGTTAGAGAATATTCATTAGATAGTGAATGCATTCGACACTCAGATGATGCTGAAAGTGTTGAAGCTTGGGTAAAGAAAGAGAAAGCAAGTACGGATAACTGTGTTATTTTATTTAAACCAGTTGGTATTGATTTACCAGAATATCCACAGTTACAAACAGAAGATTTTTTGCTGGGTATTATGACAGAAGCACAAGCCGAAATGATAAAAAAATATGGCAGTGATTGTGTTTGTCTTGATTCAACCCATGGAACTAATGCCTATAAGTTTGAGATGACAACATTACTCGTATTAGATGATATGCGGCAAGGATTTCCATGTTCTTTCTTTTTTTCTAGCCGAAGTGACCATGTAGCCATTGAAGTGTTTTTGGAAGCCGTTAAAGAAAAAGTTGGACTTATAAAATGTAAAACTTTCATGACTGACATGGCTGAAAATTTTTATAATGGTTGGAAAAATGTTATGGGTGAATCAGATCATAGGTTATTTTGTAGTTGGCACGTCCAAAGAGCGTGGAGAAAAAGAATAAATCAAATAAAAAATTCTGACAAGCGTAAAGAAACATCAAGTAAGATTTATGCTCTTCTCAATGAATTAGATGAAAAAGCATTTTATCTTATGCTTCCTGTTATTGTGAAGAGTCTTTGTCAAGATCCAGAAACCAATGAATTTGGAAATTATTTTCAAACTAATTATGTGTCAAATCACAAATCGTGGGCATACTGTTTTAGGAAGAATACAGGGATAAATACCAACATGCATCTAGAAAGGCTCCATGGCATACTGAAACATTTATATCTAAGAGGTAAAGTGGCTAAGAGATTAGACTTAACAATTCATGCTGTCCTTCGATTACTTAAACGTAAGCTATTTGACCGACTTCTTGTTCTAGAGAAAGGAAAACTGACAAGTAAGTTAAGAAATGTAAGAGACAGGCACAAAAAATCCCTGGAGTTACAAGATGAAAATGTTATTCAGATATCTCATGATTCATGGGATGTATTTTCACCCTCTAATTTTGAAATGTATTCAGTAACACTCACAAATACATCATGCAAATGTCTTTTAGTTTGTGAGTACTGTAGAGCTTGCATTCATAAATTCTGTTGCACATGTATTGATGCAAGTATAAAGTGGAATATGTGCAAGCACATACATTTAGTTTGTCAAACCCTGAAAAACAGAGAAAGCAAACCTAGCACCAGTAGCAATGAAGATTATGTTAATGCTATACATAATGAAACGCTTAATCTAGTAATTGATGAAGAAAAAGAACAGAATGAAAAAATGGCCATTTTAAAAAGTGTGTGTACAGATACTCTGGACAAATCAGAAAACATAGAATTATTAAAAAAAGACATAGCTGATGAATTTTTGTCTATTGTAAATAATGTTAAATCTGTAAAAGAGTTACAAGTAATCAAACAAATGGTAAAGGGGTTAAAACCTCAAGTAGAAGCAGTTGGGATAGGAAGTAATAGACCTAGTCCAAGGGTAATTGGGTTTCCTCCAAACCGAGAAAAAATTGATACAAGAAAGAAAATTGATCCACAAAGGCGATTTCTAATTAAAAAGAAAAAGAAAATTAGAACAGATATGAGATTGATAAAGGAAGATGCTCATAAAATAAGAATCAGTGCTATATTAGAGAGTAAAGAACACAATAAAGTATAAAAACCTACTTATTACTGCTTGCATTATTATTATTATTGCATTTTGGCGAAGCCTGGAACAACTTGCTTATGGTTAAATCAATCATTTTATGGTGAGTACGAATATGAATTTCTTTTTCTCTTCTTAGATCTTAGTGCTTTAATGTTTGAATTGTTCATTTATCAACCCTTACAGACTTCATTTATACAGTAATCAAATTTTACAATTATTTAATTTACATTAAAAAAAATAATAAACTTCATAGAAAATTCTATGCCTGAGGCAGTCAAGGTAAACTTTTACTGAGATGTAGGCCTACTAAATATTACATTTATGTGTAAAATAATACTTAAACAAAGCAATATTAAACTGACAGTTTATTCCAATTTTCAACAAAAAATATTACTATTATAAACATTTAATTTAAATAAGATTGTTATTTAGGCCATAGGCTATGTGTATTATGAATACATTTTAAGTCCTTTGGATATTTTAAAATTATTTAATAAAAACTATGGGGAAAATTATAGGAAGCTACTCAAGACCTTAGTGCATTCACTTTTTGTTTAAAATTAAAATGTTATTTTCCTAAATATTTTGTTAAAGCAACATTTATTTTATTTCATATTTCTCATATTAAAACAAACAACACAAATTTTATCCCAATGATAATATGTATAATAATGATTCAACTATGTAATGTAAATCTTTATATAAGACATTAGTAATTTATTTAATGCCTAACAACTGATTTAGTTTTGTTAGGCAGAACTAACAATGTAACAAAAGAATTAGTTAATTGTTGGGGATAAATAAATCACTAATGTCTTATCTAAAGATATATATTACATATTTTAATCATAATTATACATATTATAATTTGAATCATATTTTTATTATTCTTTTAAAATAAGAAATAGAAATAAAGTAAATGTCACTTTAAGCAAAATATTTAGGAAAATCACCTTAATTTTAAACATAAAGTGAGACAGTCTTGAGTAGGTCTCCTATAATTTGCTTCATAATTTTTATTAAATAATTTCAAGACAGCCAAAGGAATTAAAATGTATTCATAATATAAATAGTCTATATAAAAATCTTATTTGAAATGAAATAAATAGTATTTAGTTTTTGTAAACAAATGGACTAAACTACATGATAAGCCTAGTAATCAATCCTACCATAGCTCAAGTAAGTAGACTGGTTTGGTTTAAAGGTTTGGTCTGAGGCTCAACTAATCAACCTTGTGTGATTTAATTGACCTGTATATTTCTTATCATTTCACAAATTAAAGTGAATGCACAGTTTATTCCTCAAAAACTTTAAAATGTATCATTTATTAGAAATGAAAATGGTGTAGAATAAAACATTCATTCATAAAATAATGTTTAAAGCAAAAACTAAATGTATTCATATGTGTACTTTTATAGTTTTATTTAAAAAAGTTGATGTAAGAGAGTACGATACTTGTTTGTATAGAAATTGAGGTTATGTTTATGACAACGACAACTGTCAACACGCACCACTCACTAGCCTGTGGCTCTGTAAGAAATTGCTCTGCGCATGCGCGAGTTTGCGGAGCAGAGCTGTGTAGAACGTCAAGTTTGTTTGAGTGGTGCGTCTGCTCATGAGGGTTGCGTCTGCTTAACAATTTACTGAAAGACTGAACTCAAGTTAGCTATTCAGTTATTGAACAGACGGACTTGTTACTTGAAGGAACTTGGACAGGAACTTCCATTATAATGTATGGGCTTATCATACCCATTGTGACTGATAGTAAAACTCATCTGGATGGTGTACTTAGGACGAGAAGGCAATGAAGGTGGAGGGAGGTTGGAAAGGGAAAGAATGTAATGAAGAGTGTCGTTTAGGGTAGTTGAATGAGGAGTAAGCCATAAAAGTCCGGTAACGAGCAGGTGTCAATAGAATACTGAATGTTTTTTTCAATGGCGAATTGTTGAGGGAGTAAGTAAACATTAGGAAGTGACTTTATATTGTTATAGAAGTTTAATGATAGTTGGCAATATCATAAACTGTGTCGATGTGTATATTATCAATACGATATTTTAATTCCGCTTAAGATTATTTTCTACTAGTATTATGAACTGTATGATCTATTAAAATCAGAATAGGTGTCATTTTCTAACATCCATATTACAATAATATTCGATATATAAAACTATTATATTTTTATAATCTATTTCTAGGTTCGTTAATATCGCTCATCTTTCATGCTTCATCTTCAATAAATTAATTGCCCTAGTTTATTATATCCTTAGAGAAAAAGTAATATAAGTTTACAGGAATTAAATTAAGATATAATAAAAATAAATAAATATAAATAATATTTTTATACTTATAAGTTAAATAAAGAAGTATCGATCGATTATTTATAATTAATCATATTCAAATCGTTGATTTAAATGGAACAAAATTACTACAAAGTTTTAGTCCTGGTAAATTTTAGTTAGATTTTAGTGCCAATACATTTTGTTACAATTAAAATGTTGTCATTGAGGAAATATATATTCATATTCAACTTTAATTACTCTACTTTCAATTTTACTAATGTCCTTTTAGGGCTAAAATCTTGCTAGTTTAATTGGTTTAATTTAATTGGTCAGTAGCTTAGTTGGTTCAATCTCAGCTTCATGTGCTAAAGGTTCTCAGTTCGATTCCAATCAGAGTCAATACATTTTGAGAAGGATCAGCTGATAACCACCGGCTGTTCATTTGTCATTGAGCTATTAATTAATGACACTTTCTATGGAATAGTCGACCTGAGTTTGTAACTATGACTACATTCACTCATCTACATTCATCACACTCATTCGAATTCCACTATCGCCCACATCTTGACGATTGGCGTCTTAAGAATAAATAAATAAAAAAATTAATAAAACTAGGATAAACTAATTCGTTAAATAATGTTTTAACGTGTTTTTTGTTTTTTATTGTACTCATAAATAATACTAAAACATTGTTTAAGACATAAAAGTGGACACTCTGACTGCGACTTCATGATATCTCACACAAGGGACAGTGTGTACGCTTGCATCTAATTTGCTTACATCGTCATTACTATATAACGTACAAAATTAAAAAATAAAAATAAATATTCACCTCCGTAAATTCATTTTTTACTTTAACGAGCATTTAATATGATTTACTGGATTTTATCTAGAATAAAGTCAGTATTACAGCACAGAATATATACCACTTTAAAGCTTCAAATTTAAAATATTTTATAGTCCTGATTTGTTATGAAACTAAATTTCGGTATATACTTTATATATTTAAACAATCCCTTTGATTGGCTCAAAATAAAACATTCCAAATTTTTTGTTCATTCAATTTCAAGAAGTTATAGTGTAATATGGCTATTAGTCTATTCGCTGTTTAAATAAAACTCTTTGCTGCATTATAAAGAGTTTGACACACTCATTTTATTAAATAAGTGTTATTTAAGTTTACTAGCCAGTTCAATTGGATCTGTATGCCTGAGCGTAAATTTTATTCAAAGAGTGACTTACAGACTGTTCAGTTGACACTTAAACCTTGGACCTTGCATTTCGCAGTCCGAAACTCTAGTTACTGAGCAACTCCAGCGAGGCCTATAAACAAATTCTTCTCTTTGCCAAAAAAATAACATGATCAACTGAAAGTTGTAGTATAAGAGGTCTATAATAAGTATAATATCCTGCATAGCCTTGATCTTTCCTGATAAGAGTACAATAATGTGTAACCCTTATTTAAATAATTAACAGTTATATTGAAGTCTCTAGAAAGTGTATAGGAAAATGAAATATTATTAATAGAATAGTTTTAACACATTTCTTCATAATTTGTTCAAAATTGTATAACCTATATGTACCTGAAGATGACTTCATAGAAGTTGAAATGTACATCATAAAACAAATTATAAAGAACTGTGTTAAAGTAATTCTATTAACAAAATTTAATTTTAAATAATTAATATTTTAGTGACACTTAATTTCAGCAACCACTTTCCTTTTGCTGAATAATATAATGTTAAATAAATAAGAAATGTAAAGAATGTCTTTAAAACTACTTTTACTTATCTTATTGATATTGTTATAATCTTAAATTTTGAATAATTATTAATTGTTGAAACAATATAACTGACAAAATTAACATTATTTTAAGGCATCTTATTCTTTTGATAGATATATTTCTTAACATAACTCAATTTTCTTATACATGGGGCGTCTTTAAAATGTCACATGCTGACTAGATCATGTTTAATAAATACAAATTAATAAAATTTTTTTGTTAAGTTACTGCTCAATAAAATGTTATGCCTATTTTAACACATTATTTATATATTATTTATAAAATATATATATATATATATATATATATATATAATTATAAAATAACAGGAGTGAAGAAGGTTAGTGTTTTCACTCCCGTTAAAAAACTTTTGCAAGAAACGTGAGAAAACATATCGATGCTTTCGTGACTCGACATTAAATTAACATTTTGTAGCTATTTTATGTCGTGACATAATCTCGACTTATGAGTCGTACCCATATTTACTTTATCATAAACTGAGCTCATGTATCTGTCACCTGTGTTTGTTTCAATTATACAGCATAATATGAGTCGGAAGTTTTTAAATAGCAGCTTTCTTAATATCGTTACAAGCCTGGAATCTCAAATACATTAAAGACAATTTTTGCGCTCCATAGGCGAACTGAGTCCGACATCGCTATTTTCCCGTTCCACTCCATAGGCGGACTCAGTCTGACATTGGTTATCGATCTTTTATTTGATTTCCAGTTCGTTCCAGATTTGTTTAAAGTTTCCGTAGTTGCCATAGAAATATTACTTGTATTTTGAGTCACTCAGTGTTCGATTTGAAATTTATAGTATTTTTTTCGTTTTACAACTTATCAGCTTTAGTCAGCTCCAGCTGTCGTCTTCACATTGAACGTGCACTGTTGTGCGTTTAGGGTGTGTTTGTAAACAGTATTTACATTGTTTTTATTTTAATATTATGGTAATAATATTTTTTAAAATGATAATTTGGTAAAGTGAAAACGCGTTGTAATGTTTTATAAAGTAGCATATGGAAATTATGATATGTTTTAGAAATCAAACAAAATGTTTGTTTTTTTCTGTCTAGAATTAAATGCTTGTTTTAATGATGTTCATGCCAAATTAAACAAAAATTTATGCTAAAATGTAATCAAATATCAGCATTTTTTATACTTTTAAAAATATTTTTATTTATATTTTTATATCAGAGTAAAATAAATATAAATTACAAATAAATTAAATTACAATGTTCACCAGGTTATACTAAATAATTTGGTATATAACACTTAGTACTTGTTTACATAATAGGTTAGGTAGCTATATATAAAAAACATATGCATAATTGGAAATAAATAAAATAATGATCTGGCCGTGTGGAAAAGTAAATGGATTGTGAACAGTTTTACAATGATTTTTCAGTTGAAAATTAAATAAGAAAAATCCCAATTAGTATAAAACTATACATTTTTAAAATATCAACAAGTTTAGAATATTTAAACGTTATAAATATTTGATTGTTATATTTTATTAAATAAGACGGTTAATTAAGATGGAATACTTATGCATGTACATTCTATTTCATATATATATATATATATATATATATATATATATATATATATATATATATATATATATATATATATATATATATATTTATGCACTTACATATAGTTAACATATTTTATATTTCATATTATTCATTTGCAGTTATACATAATTTATTTTTGTCTAAATAAAGCAAATAAGTTCTACTAAAGTGCAAAATAATAATCAGTAGAGCAATCGCAAGTGTTATAGGGGTAGTATTGGATTAACTAGTAAACGTGTTATTTCTATCATTTTTTTAAAACTACCATAGCAATATCAATGTTTAAAACCATCATATGTAACATTGAGTAATATTTTCAAAGTCTTATTTTTAACATATGATGAACTGGTTTACATTTTTTATGATCTAACATATTACCTACACCTTCCTTGTAGTCCTATGTACGTTTTACCTGCCTTACCAAACTAAATACTTCTTACATATGTAATAATATAGTAATAGTAATAGTAATATGTAACGTGTGCGAACCGACCCATCCAACTTTTATACATTTAAAATCTTATCAATAAACTAAATTAATTAATGTAACTGTTAGACGTTTACAAATAAGTATATGTAAATAACCAGAACATAAACAGAATTTATTGATATAAGTATAATATGTTTGTAGACGCATGTGCTTTCAATTGCTTAGTACTTTATATTGATAATACATTGAATATAAAATGTGTCTCTCATATATGAGGTTAAGGGTAAGAGAGGACCTAATGGTCCTAACTTTGCCTCACAAAATAAAACTGTTTGCATTTCATTTAATTTCATATACGTTTTTTATTGCGTATAATGCTTTTATTAAAACCAAAAAATGTAACAATTGGTGAGGTTAGGTCTACAATGTCCTCTACTTCACATATCCATTATGTTTGATACGAGTTTCTTTTCTTAAACCTATATACGTGTTGCATTAATTCTATTTAACTTTATTGGATTTATATCAAAATATATTCATTAGCTGTAACAAATTATAAGAAACATATGTTATAATGCTCACATAACTCCTTTCCACAGCGTAACTTGCTCCTTCATCTAGGATATACATTCGAAACGACTAAGTTCTAGTTAAACATAACCTCCTGGTACGTTCGAAATAGACCAGAGCGTTAACAATAAAACATAACCTCCTGGAATATTCTTAACATTTGAAATGGACCAGAGCGTTAACAATAAAACATAACCTCCTGGAATATACTTTACGTTCGAAATGGACCAGAGCGTTAACAATAAAACTTAACCAACAGTTGTTTGTTCTGAAGAGTAAGTCAGTAAATTTGTTTGAGAAGTCTTAAGGAACTTGTAATGGCTTGACAAATAACCTACAGAAAACCATTCCATCAACAAACTTCATCCCACAACAAACAAACTGTAAACTAATACTTTAAAGTTTGGCACTTAGAGAGTAGCTTGTAGTAGAATTTAAATTAAGTTTAAGACAAAGGAAAACTTTTGAAATGTTCAATGTGACCACGAATGATATTATTTCATACATACTCTACAAAGATATTAATTATAAATCTTCCCTATTTTATGAACTATGTTATATTCTTACATGTTAATATTTTCGTAAATAATGAGTTAAGGTTCTTAGTTTGACGTAGATCAGTTTATATTTCATAAATTGAAACAAATCTGACCAAAAATAAGAATGTCTCAGTTACTTTACTGAGAATTTATAATAACACCCACCCGCCCAACCAAACACGTACAGTGATATTGACTCACCCTCCAACCCATACACGTACAGTGGTGTTGAGCCACCCACCCTACCATACACGTACAGTGATGTTGACCCACCCGCCCACCTATACACGTACAGTGGTGTTGACCCACCCATACACGTGCAGTGGTGATGACCCACCCATCCACCCATACACGTAGTGATGTTGACCCACTCGCCCACCCATACACGTACAATGGTGTTGACCCACCCATACACATACTGTACAGTGGTGTTGACCCACCAACCAACCCATACACATACAGTGATTTTGACCTACCCGCCCACCCATACACGTACAGTGATGTTGACCCTCCCGCCCACCCATACACGTACAGTGGTGTTGACCCACCCACCCACCCATAATCGTACAGTAGTATTTTATATCAGGTTAAAATAAAAACTTAATACAAAATAAAACTCTATTAAACTCTAATCAAACCACGGGTAGTGGTAAAACAACAATATGATGCAAATTTATAGACGTGTTACAGTTACAAACCTATTTGAGTCTTGTGGAGATAATCAGCAAACAATTGGTTAAATTAATACATTTCGCAATACTAAACAATATGCTAGAAATATTAAAACATTAACGATTACGACTAAGATAACTGAACATAGGAAAGCGAGTATAAAGATTCCTAAATTATAAATACGTATATTTTTCACTTTATATCAAGTATATAAACCACTATTATATTATATACGTTTGGTAGTTGGGAAATTATTAAAATATTTTTCATTCCGAAGAATCTTGTTCTAACGATGTCAGTTCACTAACAATGTGTTTCTTTAGACTTTTATAGCAATATAGCTCACGCCCACGGCATCCGCAGGCCATGGCGTTCTTCCAGATGGCGTGGGTGAGATGGGAAGCGCCTTCCTCGAATTTTGTTAATTTTTAATTTACACTGGTTCTTCTCTTCAGTTCACTACACGCTTTCACACCCAATTTTATGCAGACACAATTTGAACACCAACTACAACGAGTTGGCGGGAGTCGGTGAGTCCATGAAATAGAGCCCTAATGGCGCGACCTTTTGCACACTTATCAGCAAGAGACAGAGACGGAGAAGCCGCTCTCAATCTCGAACGTCGTCAACGAGGGAGGCAATTAACACTTGACCAATCAGTGTATTGGATCAAGGTGCTCAATACAAATAAGTGTACTGTATTTCTCTCTCGCACTCAGCAGGTTATAATTTCTGGAAACAACCCAGAATAATAAAACAATAATTCTCTGCATACATAATATTTCAATTGATACTATTTGCAAAATGAACTTCTTTACTTAATAATAGTATATAAAACTATTTAATTATAAATTTGTATTGGCTTCTAGCCAAGATGAAATTAAATGAATATATGAGCCATCTTATACGATAGGACCTACAACTGTGGAGGCAGGAAAACAATGAATGTAGTTAACTCTATACAATGACCCCCTTAAGGAGTCTATGTACCTATTGTATAGTTGAATGTAACTTGCAATGCCAGTTTGTAGACGCTCAAGGTATATTACTGGCTTTGGTGAACAAGAGAAAATGTTTTCGTGAAAAACATTTAGTTTTGTTGATATTGTTGTTTTTCCTCTTTAGATATTTTGTTTTAATTAAAACGAAACATCTTCAAGACCCAATAAATATATTTTCATATTGCATCAAATGGGTTATTACTATTATAGTTTATACATATTTTCTTTGCATACATTTATTAGATATACTAATACAAATAACATTTTTATAGCAAACTAACGCAACAGGGATAAATTAAAATGTATTATTTCAATTTTAGAAAATCGTTCAGTTTTATTCTCCTACAACCTAAATTCACATTCTGTTACTCCTGTGTTTGCCTTCCACTCTACAGAGTTTTTGTGCTTAACAATAATTTACATTGAAATTAAATATGGTTGCATTCTTCAAAATAATTTTTTTTTTTTTTACCGTAGAATTTGGTGAGAAATTGTAGCCTGTTAATAATTAAGATTCTTTACGCCAATGACAAATTATTTAAATTGACGCATGCTTGTATTTGACATATACATGATGGAAAAAATATGGAAACGCTTTCACAACTTTTGTATGACTACTTGTAAAAGTGAAATCGTGTACATAATCATCGTTACAGATAACATACTTTTTCACTCCATTAGCGACATTTCATCTATTCAGTGGGACAGCTCACGAGGGGTTGAACGAAAATCATCAACGTAAGCCTAGGTCGAGTTTAGTATCAAATTAAAGGTATATTCAAGAGAAATTAATTGCTCCAAACCGGACTTCAAAATGTTTATGCTTTCACATGATGACCTTAAAACACACTTAAAACAATATTCATTTTGAAGAATGCAACCATATTTTAGTACAATATAAATCGTAAAGCACAAAAGTGGTCATTTGAATTTCAAAGTAACTAATTTGAATACAATTATTTTTGTGCTATTTAACGGTTTTAAGTAAATTATTATGATCAAATATTATAGTTTATGGAACACAATACAAAACAAACAAACAACATTAAATTATCTATGGAAAAAATAACGTTGTTATAAAATCGTTTCAATATTGTTTCAAATATACATGCTTATATTTTGATTTCATTAATTATTAACAAACTGACTAGATGACTACGTTTGTACGACTTATATATATTTTTTTTAATTTCTATAGATATACGGTCAAAATATAATAAAGTGGCCAAGCACTACTTTTAATTTGTGACTATTAGTTTGGATATTAAAAACATATAACTATTTCAAATACCACTGAAAGATGAGGTTTATAGAAATAGTTTTTTTCTATGCTACTGTACGTGTATGGATGGATGGGTGAGTCAATGCCACTGTACCTGTGGGGTGGGCGGGTGTGTTATTGCCTATGTACGTGTAGGGGTATGTACAGACTGTGGAATATTTATGATTTCGTTATTTAGTTTAGAATTATTTCATGATAAAAACTTTATATATCTAAGCTTATCAATTAGGAAATGAATATACAGAGTAAAATATACTAATTAAATACTAAAACTTCATTTATTTATTTCGGGTAAAAAGTGGTACATTTATTAAAGTAACTCTATTTTAACAATTAATTTTAAAATACATCTTTTTAACAGTTTATTAATTATTCAAACTTAAGTGTAGACCCTCGTTACACAAACATTTTACTATGTAATAATAGTTTGAATCGAAATCCATTTAACTTTTCATACGAACTCAGTTAACTGAATTAGGACGTTTTGAGAAAATGAATAAATTTATATTGAAAATCACAATAATTGTTTATTGAGCTATCCATAATTTACTACACAACTTCATCGTGTTTATAATTCAATATACTTGATAATTTTACTGATAAATTTTAAATGTTTAACTATGATAAAAAAGCAAGTATAAATTTAATATTTAAATATTGTTTCATTTTAACATATCAGCATATTCCATATTTAATTTTAAAACACTCAATATGCTAAACTGGTTTTTGTATATTTAGAGTTAAATATAAGTTAATAGTACTGTATATGCAATTAAGTTAATTATTATACCAAGTATATTATTAATTTTCCTAAATATTTGGTTGGTATTTAACAATGAGTCCAAAGTAATTTAAAGCTATTTTCACTAAACTAATTTCACATCATAATTTTCCAAGCAAATCTTACGTGTTGGCCGTCCAGAATGTTACATGTTGGTTTCATAATATCTCGTACGTATGCATAGGTTGCCCCAGTTCTGTATTTAACATGTAACAATTTGCTATCCTAACTTTGATATGTCAAACCATATATGTGAAGTTACAATAAATAAAGTAAAGGAATCGGTTACAGAAGGTGGGCTATAACAGTGCCTCCTTGTTGCTAAATAAGTAATACCCTAGTGAGCTGAAAAAATATAACTTGTGAATTCTAAACCCCTCTAGAAACAATAGTAAATTGAGAAAAATACTGTAAGATATTCTATTGATAAAGTTATTGAGGTAAACCACTCTGTAGACAACTAAAATGGGCAAGCAATTTAACTCCCATATATAACAAGCTGTATCCTTAGACATATCGTATTTTCCCTACATCAGTAATGAGCGAGGAGGTCCTTTCTGAATAAACAGCGTGTTAGTTATTTTACAGATACATTGACAAGTTTATTTTGATATTAAAAAAACAATCAGTTTATTAAAGTATTAGTCCCGTGAAGTGATGTATTTTGAACGTCAATATGATTACAATCAAATCATGAAGGCAATAATTAGGTCATTAGTTTATGGCAGTGTTGGAGGCGGGGGAATTAGGAAGCAATCTGCTTACCCTGGGGTTCTAGGGTGGTTATTTGTGGTTTACCTTGCCATCCATCCCCCATCTATTGTCGGCTGGAGACCAGGAGATAAGTAAGGCCGCATTACAAGGAAATCGTGACACAACAGTACTTCCTATACGGATTGACGTTTGTTTCTAAATGATATACACACTTTCCATGTATTTTCAACTAATACCAGCGTTCATCCAAAAAGGTTGGTTTTTCCAATCAATCCTAAGCAAATGATTAGAGGGACACTGTGATTAAGTGTTATTAATATATTAATATTATATTAATAATTAATTATTAATAATTACATATATTAATTATTGATATTATATTAATATTAAATATATTAATTATTGATATTATATTAATAATAAATATATTAATTATTAATTAATTATTAATAATTAAATATATTAACCAATATATTTCATATATTGGTTCATATGAAATATTCATTCATGTTCACTGCTCGAGAGACGACAACATAAAAAGAACTCGCTCGGGCTGAGGTTATAAATGATTTTATTTTCTGCCATTGTAATGTCCTGCCACCCACACCACCCTCTGACTACAGGCCCATCAGTATTCTTACTGCCCTGTTTAAACGCCTTGAAAGAATTGTTCATAATCAAACGTCCTGTTACATTGAACATTACAATATACTGTCAAATATTCAATTTGGCTTCCGACCTCAGCACAGCACCACAAGCTCGCTTCTCAAAATAACCGAGGACATTCAACCTACAATGGATAAAAGGCAGTGAACTGTTTTAACACAACAGTGAGTCCTGGATGCCTGTCACCTGAGGGACTGTAAAAGTGTTTCACCTGCGTGTAGTAGTATTAACTCCTAACTAGCACCAATCTAACCAAGGAATTTCTTATCCAAGTATTGGAGGACTTCAAGAGATGCTGGTTTCAAGTGGATTTAAACTGTTTTTGAGTTGTCAGAACTTTAGACTTATCAACAGTTTCTTAAAAAAAAAACATTAAAAAATTGGCACTTGCACCAATATAATTCAAAATATAAAGAGTGGAATGGCCTCGATTAAAAAAAGAAAATAAGGAAATTGCAATTGAACAAGAGGCTCACTCGCCAAAGGGATAACATGAGGGACAGAATCTGTTGCCTGGAGCAGTATTCCAGAGAAAACTGCTGCAACGTTATCAGTCAGCGGCATCCCTGTGCTCTCCAAAGAGAACGTCACAGACATTGTCCGTGACGTGGAAGCATCACTTGGTGTGGTGACCAAGGAGATCCAAGTAGCAGCCACTCAAAGGATTCTAAGCTACAAGAATGCGCGCACACTGTCCATAGTGGTCCAATTGGTCAGCCATGCTACCAAGGACAGTCTTATTAGAAAGTTACGGGAATAGAAGTCATTAGATCCCAAACAGGAGAACACAGTTTTTAAAAATTTACGGGATTTTCACATTTGTCACCGGAAAACAAAATATTTGCTGGATTAAATAAAACAATAATTTAATTTTGATCAAAAATAAACATGAATAATGTAAAGTGTTATCATCTCTTGGTTTTTTTCATTTATCATTCTATCTACACTCTTAATGTTTACTCAATTATAATTTATGTGTCATTCGTAGTCATATTTTATTTAAAAATCCTAATAGGATCCATAATAAAATCCATAAGAACCAATATGATACTATCAAAATCTCCCATTCACAGGCTTACTGAATATAACATAACTTGTAAGAAAGTTAACGATTATTTTCTGTTTATGTTATGAATATAAATCTACTTACAGGACCATTATAAGCGACAATATCTCAAACACCACAACATTGTAGCAAGGCTATTGAAAGTCAAATTACTTATTATTAGGCTCATTAAATAAATGGAAATAATAATTTATTAATTAAATACATTTTTAATTAATTATGATAAGCAACGTAACTATAAAACCAATACCGACACCATTTTAATTTGTAATTGAAAAAATATAAGAGAAACATTAGAAAAACTATGATATCGTTGATATAATTATTAAGAATACAATACTTATCCTACGACATAATATTAATAAATTTATGTCGTAGGACAAGTATAGTATCCAGGGAAACAAATTATTGGGAAAAATTACACAGAAAAACAATTAAAACGTCATTGAAATAATGCAAAATATTTCAGAATCAAAGTATTAGTTACAAGTTCAATTGTATTTCATATTCAATATACAATAACATTTAATAAATTTTAAAAGTTCATTTTCAAACGAAGTTGGAAACTTTAATGGTTCAAGGATCGTTGGGCTATAATCTAAATACAATTTCTAATAAAACGCAATTTTTTTTATAGTAAAACAACTGAAACAGGTTGCCTTGTACTTTTGTTACTTTCTGTGTTTTAGTGGCCAGGAAATGAACAAAGTTACACATTGTTGTTGAGAACAATGTTCTTCACCGCATAAAGACAACGTACTGTTGTACACTGTACGTGTATGGGCGGGCGGGTGGGTCAGTGCCACTGAAGGTGTATGGGTTGGCGGGTGGGTCAGTGCCACTGAAGGTGTATGGGCGGGTGGGTGGGTCAGTACCACTGTACGTGTATGGGCGGGCGGGTGGGTCAGTGCCACTGAAGGTGTATGGGCGGGCGGGTGGGTCAGTGCCCTGTTCCTGATCTCCATGTGAGTAAGGAGACTATATTGCCTCTCAGAAACAATAATAATATTGTTGTTGCAAACTCTGTTGTTCACAGCATAAATACAACGAACTGTGAGTAAGGAGACTATATTGACTTTCAAAAACAATAATAATATTATTGTTGCGAACTCTGTTGTTCACCACATAAATACAGCGTACTGTGTGTAAGGAGACTATATTGCCTCTCAGAAACAATAATATTGTTGTTGTTGCGAACTCTGTTGTTCACAGCATAAAGACAGTGTACTGTGAGTAAGGAGACTATATTGCCTCTCAGAAACAATAATATTGTTGTTGTTGCGAACTCTGTTGTTCACCTCATAAAGACAGCGTACTGTGAGTAAGGAGACTATATTGACTCTCAGAAACAATAATAATATTGTTGTTGCAAACTCTGTTTTTCACAGCATAAATACAACGAACTGTGAGTAAGGAGACTATATTGACTCTCAGAAACAATAATAATATTGTTGTTGCAAACTCTGTTGTTCACAGCATAAATACAACGAACTGTGAGTAAGGAGACTATATTGACTTTCAAAAACAATAATAATATTGTTGTTGCGAACTCTGTTGTTCACCACATAAAGACAGCGTACTGTGAGTAAGGAGACTATATTGCCTCTCAGAAACAATAATATTGTTGTTGTTGCGAACTCTGTTGTTCACAGCATAAATACAACGAACTGTGAGTAAGGAGACTATATTGACTTTCAAAAACAATAATAATATTGTTGTTGCGAACTCTGTTGTTCACCACATAAAGACAGCGTACTGTGAGTAAGGAGACTATATTGCCTCTCAGAAACAATAATATTGTTGTTGTTGCGAACTCTGTTGTTCATCGCATAAAGACAGTGTACTGTGAGTAAGGAGACTATATTGCCTCTCAGAAACAATAATATTGTTGTTGTTGCGAACTCTGTTGTTCACCTCATAAAGACAGCGTACTGTGAGTAAGGAGACTATATTGACTCTCAGAAACAATAATAATATTGTTGTTGCAAACTCTGTTTTTCACAGCATAAATACAACGAACTGTGAGTAAGGAGACTATATTGACTCTCAGAAACAATAATAATATTGTTGTTGCAAACTCTGTTGTTCACAGCATAAATACAACGAACTGTGAGTAAGGAGACTATATTGACTTTCAAAAACAATAATAATATTGTTGTTGCGAACTCTGTTGTTCACCACATAAAGACAGCGTACTGTGAGTAAGGAGACTATATTGCCTCTCAGAAACAATAATATTGTTGTTGTTGCGAACTCTGTTGTTCACCGCATAAAGACAATGTACTGTGAGTAAGGAGACTATATTGCCTCTCAGAAACAATAATATTGTTGTTGTTGCGAACTCTGTTGTTCACCGCATAAAGACAGCGTACTGTGAGTAAGGAGACTATATTGCCTCTCAGAAACAATAATATTGTTGTTGTTGCGAACTCTGTTGTTCACCGCATAAAGACAGCGTACTGTGAGTAAGAAGACTATATTGCCTCTCAGAAACAATAATATTGTTGTTGTTGCGAACTCTGTTGTTCACCGCATAAAGACAGCGTACTGTGAGTAAGGAGACTATATTGACTCTCAGAAACAATAATATTGTTGTTGTTGCGAACTCTGTTGTTCACCGCATAAAGACAGCGTACTGTGAGTAAGGAGACTATATTGACTCTCAGAAACAATAATAACATTGTTGTTGCGAACTCTGTTGTTCACCTCATAAAGACAGCGCACTGTGAGTAAGGAGACTATATTGACTCTCAGAAACAATAATAACATTGTTGTTGCGAACTCTGTTGTTCACACATAAATACAACGAACTATGAGTAAGGAGACTATATTGACTCTCAACAAAATATGCAACATTTAAAATTGTAATAACGTAAGTGAAGGGGAGTTTACCAATTTTATGTGGTTCTACAAACGATAAATATGACTAGTGAGAATGTGGTGGTTATGATTTTATTGGCGAATATATATATATATATGTGTGTGTGTGTGTGTGTGTGTGAGCAAGAAAGTGTAATGTTTTATGGGTGTTAATGATCTCTCTTTAAATAATTTGTAGGTATGTTCCTTGGGCCAAGACAAACAAAAAACACCATACAACCATATGTATAAAATGTCTAGATTTCTGTCTGTCGGTCTGAATGTGTTTTTTACAAATGTTTTTATAACTCAAGATCTATTTTGAGTTGAAAACTTCCAATTTGGAATTAATATATGTCGTTGTAGGTAAAATGTATATTTAAAATGTATTTGCTGTAACTAAAGCTGTTTCAAGATGGCGTCCATTTAAATTGTATAATGTCAAATTTCATGAAAACCGTTCGTTATGAATACAACAAATATTGTTGGCAGGTAAAAAAATTTAGAATTTAAAGAAAAATCCAACGATACCTTGACTGATAAAATCGAATGATAAATAGCTGAGTAATCAATATTGTAAACATCAATGATAATGGTAAAAAACAAATATGTTGTTTCTTCCGACACTGACTGTCATATATGTACACACAAACCACGGTATGTGGTTAGCGCAAGTACTTTGTTGATACTGTGAAGTATAAACATTGTAAAAATGCAAATCACTGCTGGTGGAGAGAGATAAGAGCTGATTGGATAACCGTCGTTTAGTTAGAAGAAAAATAAACTTAGTTCTGTAAGTCTTTCTCTCTCAATATCTTTTTTTACAATTTAATTGTACGATTTTTTATTTACAAAAAATATATATACATAAATAATAATATCATTAACATGTTTTATTATACCTATATCGATAGATTTGTACATAATTGCACATTGAAAATATTAATATTAGACACTTATTTCATGGTTGGTTAGACATACGAGGTGGTTTTCAGTTACTAGGACTAGAATATTCATAATAGGTTAACAATTTACATTGAATGAAAGTTATTTTTATTTTGACAAACAAAATATAGCAAGCACAAATTAAAGAATACTATTTAAATTACAACTAAAATCGTATTTAGTAAGCTTTTTGTTTGTATTCTGTGAATGGGTTACAATACTTATTGTAGATGGTTTATTTTACGTTCGTAGGATCTGAAACCTACATATTTCTTGTATTTTTTAATGAAAACACTAAACTTTTAGTGTTTTAGTAGTAGTATAGTAATATAATAAAACTATAAACATTTAGATATAATTATCGTAAATTAGAATGTATAACAATATACGTGAAATATTAGTAAAAATTAAACCCTTTCATTAATTTAATAAAAGTAAATGTCATTAATATAGTACGACATAATTAGTATGTAAAACAATAGTCATCGGATGTTAAATGTGAGAACATAAAAAAAATAACGTTAACATTGTTTATAAATTTTATATGAAGTGTATAACGAGACATTTCAAGTTTATTCATTCCCGGCCAAAATAAACTGAGATAAATTCCTGAGCAAAAGAGCAAGTGCAAGCAGGAAATAGCTTTTGCATGAAAGAAGTGTTTTAGCAAAGCTGATTTAGTTATTCACAAGGATAGTAAGGGATCAAGGATAGTAAAATTTAACCTTGATTAACAGTTTCCTATCGTGATAAAAATAGCTACTAACATAAGTTAAGTGCCATTTAGTAATCATTTACCTTCCTTTAATTAATAAATGCATTATAGTAGAATTACTATTGCCGTTACTTATAATAACCAAAAGTATATTCTTTTATAAATTTGAAAACATGGATCTTAAAAAAGGTTTTTAATAATATGACCTTATTGCACGTTTGGACTCAATCTTATCTGTCATGAGGTTACACCGTGTCTCAGTTGAGAGAGCTGAGTAACATTTAAAAGGATGACAGAAGTATAAAACTGCTGCATTATTATATAGCTAAATGAGGGTACGTTGTGTTTCACTAATATGATCCTATGAAACATTCTTGATAGTATTATATTAGTTATTCATTAAAATATATAATTATTTATGTGCAGTTAAATGGGTTAATGTGTATCAAAACTATATTTGATCATGATGGAAAATAAACAGTGATTAAGGTAAGTCGTAACTTAGTTTAGATAGGGAGAACAATTTCGTTAGGAAAGTAAAATAAATATGTATATTGCCAGATGAAAGGGATGTTTTATTCCCATACTTTCCAAAATTTTTGTAGGTCAAACAACATAAATGTAAAAATAGCGGGATATTTACAAGGTTCCTTATTGAGAAATATCTTTAATAGTTTTTTTAATTAGCATAATACGTTTTGGTAAATATACAGTACAAGTAAATGTCACACAACACAATATAAGCTCAGAATGCGCAAATATATATACAAGTACAAAATGCACAAAGTACAAAGTTGTAATATGCATTTTGTGCTTGTATTGTGTTGTGTAACATTTACTTGAATTGTATATATTTAATGTTTACAAACATTTAATATCACGTATCTTACTATTACTTGCTAACAAAACAAAATATTTCATAGAGTGTTATTATTAACTTTATGGTTGTTAGTTAAAAGCCTTCACAAAAGTAATTATTTTCATAGTTAAATATTAATGCATTCTTACAAATATATTATAGTAATACATCATACTAACCTAAACAAACAAAAATGTATAGCTTTTACCACTATTAAAAACACCTAAAAAGTGAAAAAAACACAATAAATATTTCTAAAGAAATATAAATATAATTCATATATCTACCTCAAACAGAGAAGAAGCGAGAAGCACAAAATACTGGCACCATTTAAATTTGTTCAACTGTCTATGGCGAAATTTATCTTATGATCAAACTTGTTAAAGTATGGGAACGTGTACATAGGTGACAGAGAGAAATGGTAAATGGTCTAAAACCATCACGATATACTAAAAAATGTTTGTTCCAGGGAGGGGATGAAGGACGTGAAGAAGGGATGGAGAGGGTCAAAGCATTTTTACGTACATATTTAGAAAAAATTATAGAATTTGTTTTAACCCTGTTAAAGTTGTATTATCATATATTTCAAAAGTAAAAACTGAGTAACCAAACTAATAGCTTACAAAAGATAGTAAAATAAATATGGAAAATAGTAAAAAAATTCCTATATGTTTTAGTGATACCTCTGATAATGAGTACTTTTTAAAAAGAACATCTTTTTAGTACTTTCAAGATGAACTCTTTTGGTTTCTCAGATGTTTTACTGGAGTAAATAATCCTCACATTACCTGTAAAAATGATCATTCCCCTTCTACAACCTACAAATTCTTGGCAATGTTTAAGATCATTTATAATGTCCTAATTCACGCTGCATCGTAAGGCAGTGGCCATTTTAACAACTTTTCATCTCCGTTTAGCCTTGGATGTTGTCTTACCCTTTTAGAAACAACCATTACGTAGAAAAGGATAAATCCGCCAAATAAAGCCAATTTTAATTTCATTTATATTGAAAAAAATGTAAATGTTGCTTATACTGGCTTAAATGGGCCATAAGTAAAATATATGCCAACAAGAATAATTATAACAAAGAATTTCTGAATTTAGAATGAAGCTTCGTGTGTTTCACTGATGCGACGCTGTGAATAAATATTGACAATTAATTGATTAAATTAGGAATTCATTAAAATATAAAATAGTCTATGTGCAGCTAAATGAGTTTATTTTTTACGTTGCTAAATCAGTTGAAAGTGTTATTTATTTAATAAGTTAAAATTTTATATGGACATTCTTTGTTTTTTCATTTAAAATTATTTTAATGTATTTATTATTTTAATAAAAAAATCTTATTATAACATTATATTATTACTAAGAGACTATTTTAAATTAGTTTTAGTTCGTTGTTAGCAAAATGATTTGAAATGTACATAGTTCTATACGTATATACAAATACATTTTGTATTTATTCATATTCGAACAGGTGAAAGATACAAAAACAGGTGACTGTTGAAGAAAATGTAGTCATTGGTTCTGGACACGTGAAAAACAATATGACGATGACTTGAAATTAGTTGTGTACCAGGAATTAAAATTGTTATTTTTATATGTAACGTAACATTGGCGTCCAAAAAACTTTTGCCATCTGGTATCAAATAAATTTCAAACAAAATATATTTGTATAGTGTTAATGTGTTTGTATCATTGAATTCATTCTTAATACAACAGGTTAAACCGCTCTTTCAGCCAACAAAAAGTATTAGTTTACATATTATGAAACACATTTATGTTATTTCACCTATCTAGTTTCTGAACAGATATTAAAACGAGTTTTTGCAGTATTTTTTGATGATTATATCTACTATGGATCCCATTTTAAATAAAAAACGATAATTTTTCTAATAATAATTACGTTACTTGTCAATCTTAAGACTACTTAGAAAATTACGTAGGAATAAAAGTTTCAAAAAAAAGTGTTTATATTGTTATACATCTGCATGTCATTATAATGATGTATGGGGCTTTATACCAATTCTAATGTGACTAGGTAAAAAAACATAAATAAATAAAGTATTGTAAATTATATTTAGTTCTAATTACTATTCTAATCAATCAAACTGGTATTTTTCAATATTTGTTTTATAAACATCTTGCACATATTTTTTTTTTAATTAAATCCATATACTGATTTAGCTCACTGCTGTAGTATGCAACTAACATACAAATTATTTACAATAAAATTAAAGGGTACGTGTTGTATTAGATATTTATTAGCTAAGTTAATGGAGCATGTATGAAGTCTTGTTATCATGCCCTGAGTGAAGGAGTGTTTGTAGAGAAAATCGATAGGTACAGGTTAATTGATCAACAAATTGGAGTTGAAGTAAATTGGAAGGAGAATGAGGATCAGAGAAGAAACACTGACTGAATACTCAAGTGAGTCATTCACAAGGGAAACGTTCACAGCATGGTGAGAATACATAAATACATTGGGGTAGACCGTGTAATATTTGGATAAATAATTGCCTATACACCAGAACTACAATAACCATTCCATTCTTATACACTGTATACCATACTACATTAATTATCATAGTAAGTGTAGTAACCAATCCATAATCCCAGACCCACTTGTAACTAACGATGTGAGTGTTCGTCAACATGTATATGTACTCACCATGCAATGACGAAATAATACATAAATATAAACTTATTAAACTTGTTAAATTACTATTTATTGCATGAATATTTTATTTAATAAATAGTTAACAAAATGCAGTATTGCATAAAAAATACTGTACATAACAAACTTAAGAACATTAGATAATCTAGGCTGTATTATTTATTTTTTTTTAGTATTTTGAAGTCTAATTGAAAACTAACATTAGCCACCATTTTAAAATACCAAAGTAGAAACTGGTACTATAAAATGAATGAGGTCACACCATTCCTCATAAATGTACCGGGTTTGAAGATAATATATGCAGGGGTGATAAGATATGATACATTATGGAAGAGTCATTTTCAGACAGACAGATGTAAAACTAAGCGTTTTAGGTCGTACATTATTAGGAACGTTTTTCGTAGTTTTCATGAAGTAATCATATCCCTAATTCTTGAAGGTTTTTATGAGCACTATGTTTAAAATTAAATTTTAGAAACTCTATTATCTAGGCTAAGAAAATATTATAACTTTAACCCACCAAAATTTCATAAATCTTTAAAAACAAGCACTGTTATAAACGAGATGCATGTCACGCATTGTTACAGAGTTTTGGAGACAATATACTTATGTAAACGTTAATGGGACGACAAGGGTTGACATGTGCTGCATCATTATAAACTAAATGAAGCTACCTTGTAAATATCTAATTGTACTCTCTAAATTGTATGCTTCAATACATTATGTCCCCCTTAACATAATGTAGAGGATAAGTTATTCTTGTTTAGGGATAATCATGTTAAGCCCGAAATGAAACGGAAAGAGGGCTTTCAAACAAGGAGGACGTTTTTCGATTGGTAGGTAAAAATAAACATTTGTACTGTTGGTGAATTATATGCATTATGGCAATTGGTTGAATAATATTTTCTATCCCAAACTCAGTAAACTAATGGTATTTTACTTGTTGGATGAAAATTACGTACAGATTTATAGCCCATGAGAGCCAACGATGTAAATGTTCATTAGAAAAATAGATTACGTTAATGAAAGTATAATTACAAACATATTCAGAAGATGATGACCCCTTTTACTAGATTTGACAGGACTGTACAATTGTTGTGGAAATTTAAATCGTAAATCGAATTGTGAATTTAAATGGTCTTTATTACGTTTCAAACTCTGTGGCCGGTTCCATCATCAGGTGAAGAAAAGCGAATCTAAACACACACAAAAATTGATTCAATCAACATTTGTTTAACAGTCTAAGTAAACCGGTGTAAATATCATCAAATAGAAATATTTTTTCAGTATTTTGATTAGTTAGTAGACCTCTGTTTCCCGTTTAAAGTGTATCGCATAACTGGTTCCATAAACAACTGGTTATTGATTAGAGGCACAATACTTAGCATCTAATGTGAGATTTCTGCGTGTATATGAAATGAATAGGGAACCTTGACATATTGCAAATAAAATACAGATTGTAAGTATATTGTTTACTTAAAATTAAATGTATTAAAACTTTACTGAGTAACAAATTTAGTTAGAAGTTACGTATATTGCAAATTTAAATTTAAAATTTACTAAGTAAAGAAAATTTATACTTTGAATGATGATTCAGTATGTTTTGTAATTAACACATAAGATGTGTTTACAGTCATTATACGTGTTCTTGTTTATTTCAACTAGTTTTAACTAACAGGTATTTGGGGGGTTTAAGTGAATCGTATGTTTATAGTTAATATTTCTGTAACATTGATAAGATCGTAAAGTAACTCTTAATCATTCGTCCAAAGAAGAAGATAAATAAATGAATTAAGATTGGACAAAATGTATATACTGCTACAACTGAAAAACATCCTTGTTAAGAAAGATCGTTCAAATAAGGAACAAAAATCTTTGAAGGAACTCTACTTGACTAAAGGACACATTATATACGATCATATAAATCCACATAAAATATCTTAGAAATCAAGTAAACCTAAAAAAACTCATATTTAAAGTTAAGTTTATTTTCCAAGAACTACTTTGCATAAAGAGGTAAACATAAATATGTAATGATAGTAAGACTTTTTTTTTTTTACACAGTAACTAGTTATAATGTTTAATTATATCAGAAGTGGAAATCAAGGAACCTATGACCTTTTTTTATAAAATCAGAAACCTTATAACTAAAACTTTTAGAATCCCTAAAATCAGTAAAGTAATTTTTAGACAAGCTTATTTATACAATTTACGTAAATATTTTAGTCAATTACCTATTCATATAAAAAACTTTATCAATATAAAATTTTTTTGTTCTGCATTGCAATCCTGGGTCCTTTTCCAAGAAAAAATTTACTTTTTAAATTCAGTAATATCCTAAAAAACAGTTTGAATCTGTTAAACCAATAGTAATATTTTTCCTACCTATATTTTCTTATTTTTTACATTATTTATATACTTATTATTTTTTATATTAATATAAATCTAATGTTCATAACTTTGTATAAATTGTGGTATATACTGACACAGTATAAATATAATTTAATTTTAATTCAAGAGCAGCAGCTGTTGCAGAGAGCTCACAAGTTGTTTAAGTGAATCTGGACACTTTTTATTTCATTTTTTTTTAATAGTTGGACTCATGTTGGCCATATACTGGTAACCGGCCAGTATTATTTTCCAAGTTCTTGTCATATTTGTTTTTATAATTTTCATGTTATTGATGGAAATAAATCATTTATTCGTTTATTCAATTACAGAATTTAAAATAATTGCAGTTACTTTAATACATTTTGCTTACGGTATTTGCTTTTGCACTCAATTTGCGCATGTAACTCTAATAATATTGTGATAAAAAACGTATGAATAAAGAATTAATTGGATAAAAAGAATATTTCATTTTTCAATTTTCTTTATTTTATAATTATTTATTTGTCGTAAGAAGCCGATCGAAATATGTGTGAGTGTAGATTTGTAATGAGTGATATGGGTGAATGTAGTCATTTTTATAAACTAAAGCGACTATTCTTTAGAAAGTATAATTAATTAATAGTTCAATGACAAATGAACAGCCGGTGGTCATCAGCTGATCCCTTTCTATATGTGTTATGACTCTGATTTGGATCGAGCTGGGATTTGCCCAACTACGCTACCTACCAATTTACTTTTTTCAAACCAGTATGCTACATTTCACGCATATACACACCTTAGTTTGTAGCAATGACAGTTTGTAGCAATGACAGTTTGTAGCAATGACAGTTTGCAGCAACCATATTTACAACTGTAGGACGCTGGCCATTACATTGTACTTCCGAAGGGTATATTGCCATTTTGATGCCAACATTACATCAGTATAACTATGTGGTACCACAGTTTGTAGCAGTGACGGTGATCTAAATGTGGTCAGGGTTCATCGCTTGTTGTCAACCATATTTACAACTGTAGGACGCTGGCCATTATATTGTACTTCCCAAGGGTATAATACCATTTTGATGCCAACATTACATCATTGTAACTATGTGGTACCACAGTTTGTAGCAGTGACCTTGATCTAAATGTGGTCAGGGTTCATGGCTTGTTGTCAACCATATTTAAAACTGGCCATATTATTGCACGTCCCAAGGGTATACTGCCATTTTGAGGCCAACATTATATCAGTGTAGAACATTATATGTGGTATAACAGTTTGTAGAAGTGATGCTGATATAAATGTGGTCAGGGTTCATCGCTTGTTGTCAACCATATTTACAACTGTAGGACACTGACCATTATATTGTTCCTCCCAAGGGTATACTGCCATTTTGAGGCCAACATTACATCAATGTAACTATGTGTTACAACATTTTAATAAGCACTAAACATTATGGCAACACAGAAGAAATAAACGCTTTACCGAAAAAATGTATTCGGTGAACCTTTTTTCATATAAATTGTTAATATGAAGTTTCATTTTTATAAATTATAAACATCTTATTTTAAAGCATTACATCAAATTCTAGTAATTAGCCTACATTGATGCAACAGAAAGTTATACATATCCAAGGAATGTCTGTATTTATATTTAATACAGTCAACGGAAATGTCAACGACTTTATATCCATTGCTTTCTCTTTCATTTTATTAAAAAGTTCTGTTTAAGATGAATATTTTATCATTTAAACAAGTAAAATATAACTTGTTTCAGCAACTATTCACGTTAACGATGTGTATGGATAGTTAGAATATATGCTACCTGTTATTTATTTAAAAAATACGCATAGATACAAATTCAAGTTGGTTTGGTGGAATTTTTATCAGAAAAGGGCAAAAACAACATGGCGTGATGTTGTTACATAAAAGACAAAGACTGCCGGAACGGTGGTATTTACTGAAATCATCAAACATGTTGTTTCCATTTGTCTCTGGCTCGGGTTTTATATTTATATGTCTTTGATGTCAACATGTGGTCACGAGTTAAGTGCGTTTAGTGCAATAATTTACATGAGAAATAATTTAAATTAAATGATACTCCTTTTTTTACCATATTATTTAGTTTGCTGTCTAATTGATCAAATTAAATAACTACCTAAGGGTATGACAGTTTAGTGATGTGCACTTCTCTACATTGAAAGTGACATGTCAGTTACATAGTCGGTTATCTACACATCCACTGGCGTTTTGAAACCAGATGCTTGTATCTAAACACAACAATATATGTCTGTGTAAAGTCAATTTACTAAATATTTGTTTACTAAAAAATAATTAACTGTTATAACATAATGTTTTAAATTTTCCAGCAAAGTACGAGTAGGTTCTCAGCATTGATCTCAGAACACTAGATGTGGTTTTATTGGTCAGTTTATAAATTATGTAATATTTCAGTTCTTTTAATGTACCAAAACTATATACTGGTGTAGTATATTTGATTCCTTATTATGAAAGTCAACAAAAATAAATCGATATTTAAACTATATAATTTTATGGGAGTCACAAGTAAATGTATATTTAGTGATATGTGGTGTAAGGATATAAAACGGTGTGTAAAGTCTAATATGTTTATGAAAGTTAATTCATTGTATTGTTAAAAAGTGTTTCGACATAGTTGCTGAAAAATTATAAGTTATAATTTAACTTTTTAAATGGTTCCTCCCACTGACTTAAAATACAAAAGTCCGAGGTAGAACATTGAGTGTTTGTAAGGTTACTCATTTGAGAAAAGGCAACATTCATACTCTTGAAATGGTAGACAACGGTTGCATTAGAATGCAATGCGTATACTCTTGTATATTTAAAGAACGACAACATGAATTGTAAACACATCATTTTATGTTGATATTTATATATATATAAGTGTCGTCATTTGTTGAGAGTTGTTCTTTGTTTGTGGAAGAATATTTTTAAAATGCCATATAACGATCAACCGTAGATTACGATTTTGTGTACTAATAGTTAGTCTCAAGTTGGCAGACCTACCAAATTACCTCATTGTAATGTTATATCATCAGTCAGATGTAAATTAAAATGTTAAATAACAAAATCAGACCCATGACAAAATGTTTAAGCCATGTTATTGTTTATTTAACTAATTCTAAAAGTAATGTTTACATGGACGTGGATTGCTAATGAGAATCAACGAGCCTCTGTGGTTCAGCCAAATCCTTTCAAAACATGTTTGTTTTTGAGTTTTTCCTATAAACAAAGCCCTCCCCCCCTCCGGCACTGTAATACTAGCACAATACCTGGCAATAGCTGGGCTTCACAACAAATACCTGTAAACGCATGACCACAAAGTAGCAGGATTATGGTTTATTTGAGTGGTTCCAGAGCAGATTTAACCTAGCACACCTAGTACGACCAATAAATGAATTACAACCGAAATTTAAACTGAGTTTTTAGGTTCAATTTTGGGGTCTTATACAGAGTATAAAACAAAGAATGAAGACGTGCACTAACGTTTTGAAGCTGTACAATTTTAAGACAATTAATGACATTTTTGTTGTAAAAAGGTTTTTTTAATTACTTTAAAATATATATGTATAGATAAATTTGGGCTGAAATTATGTTTATAATTTACTACTCGTGTGATGTTAATTAGTCATTTAACTTGGCATGTAACAAGCGTAGAAGTTTGTTAAAATTACAAACTCTGCTTACGTTAATGGTCGTGTTAAATATTTCCATTATTCTGTTTACTAGAAATTTTACTTTTGCTGATTGTTTGTTTTCTACGACATACCCCATGGCGTGTTGCTGGGTACGTGTAACATTTATCTTTCGCAAACACAGGTTAAAACAAATGTTTTTTATTTACCTTTACTATTTTTTATTTGTTGTTTCTGTGTTTTATATCGGCCTCAAAGAAATTTTAGTAGGATAAATAAATAAATTTATAATGAAATAATTCAAATTTATGTAAATTAGTTATGCTTTAAAAGAAGTTATTTTATTAATAAAAGAAGTATAATTTTCGGAGATAACATTGGCCCTGTGAAACCCGATCCTAATACACCAAGCCATACTTAAAAGGCAGTATAAACCTCTACTTTATAGCATTCATATGTCCCTGTCTTATTTATATCCGTTATATCACGTTTTGAATAATAATAATAATAACTTTGCCTCCCTACAATCATATGCTGAATGAAATATTTATTTGTAGAACAATATTATTATACAGAGAATAATCGTTAAAAACAAATTATTATCCGTTTAAAAGGATAATAATTTATTCACACTTTTTGAAAGCAAACAAAAAGTGATCGTTGGATAAAATGATATAAAAAAACTATAGTACATTATAATAAAGTAAAAAACGATAAATCATTAGTATGAAATACTAGAAAATCAAATAAATAATTAGGTATTTTAAATCAAGTACAATTCTGTACTCGGAAAACTGCTCAACTCCGTAGTTAGATTAATTACTGTAGTTGATCACTGTAATTTAATGGAGTAATTACCCATATTCATGGCATTACAGAAGTTAGAGCATTGTTTATTAGGTCGTAGTGATGTAACAGGTTGTTGGGATGTCCTTAGGTACCTTAGACTACAACATTAAAAGGTAATATTTCTTAAATATTATTTAGCTAACGTATTTTGACATATAGTTTAGAAGACATTAGTGAAGTGTGCTATTACTAATGGGCCTCACCGATTGGTTTAGAGCTCAACGACAATACATCTTGATAGAATTTAGTCTCCATAACTGTTTACTATAGACGTTTGTCGATCTAAAACCGTGTCTTACATATGTAGTTAAAAAGTGAATATAAACGTCGGTCTTAATATTTAACAAGTGTGTTTTTTTTTTTTTTTTCTTCAAACTATGAGTATGTTACTGAACGCCACGCAGGCCTTTGACTTTGAATCCCAGGTGGTCGAAAGGTCTCATAAGTCAATATTATGGGCTTTAGTTAAAAATAGGTTCAAATCTTGGCCTGCGATAAATGAGTTGATCAGTGATATTCACCTTGTACTCTACCGGTCTCCCCCACCTTACTTTTCCAATTTTCACAAAGGTAGGCTATGGAGGAATAGGTGGAGTAAGGTTAAACAATTTAAAAAGGAAGGGAAAGGACAATGGAATGTACAATTCATGTTTCATGTTACAAATGGAGTATGCAAGATCATATACTCCATTTTGGCGGAAAAAATGGAAACGCTTTCACAACAACGTTATTTTTTTACATAGATAATTTGATAATTTAATTTTTGTAGTATTTTTTCCATAAAATGTAATTTTTTATCAGATTAATTTACTTAAAGCCGTTAAAAAAACGGAGAAATAACATTTCAAATTAGTTACTTTTAAATTAAAATGGCCACTACTCTGGAAAGGATAAACCTTATGAAATCCGGTTTGCGGCAATTAATTTCTCTTGAAGGACCTTTTATTTTATACCAAACTCGACGTAGGCTTACATTGAAGATTTTCGTTGAACTCCTCGTGGGCCGTCCCCCTGAAAATATGAAAATCACAAGGTATGTTCTTTGTAACCAAGATAATGTACAAGATTTCACTTTTACAAATGAAGTCATACAAAAGTTATGAAATCGTTTCCATATTTTTGTCCACCCTATATAAAAAATCCTGCAGAATGTAGCTTTATTGAGGTGTTACTTGAATCATTTTAGATTTCATTAGTTATATAAAATGGGTTCTATTATTTATCAAGACAGTAACATTTAAAAGTTGTTTCCCACTCATCCACACAAGCAGTGTTGATGACCCAACTAATCACAATGCACTTATAACTTACAATAGCATGACCCACGCGCCCATACACGAACGATGGTGAGGATCCACCTACCCACCTACACATACACATCTGGTATCCTCACAATACATATCCACTTATTTGTTAAGTATGTGGTTTGGTATATAGGATTTCAATTTGAGCAATATCTGCTATGCAAATGAATATCTAAATGAATTAATAACAACACTAGTCTGACAAAATATAACTTCCACAATCCCCCTTTCAACGCCTTAAACTGCACATTAATCAATTACCCCCATAAAAGGACATAAATCAAGAAAGTTCATATATTTAGTGAAGACATATGATCATAAAGTTATGTCATAAATGAAGATATCTTTTAAGAACATTTATTGTTCAGAATTATGGAAGGAGGATAGATTATAATATTCCAAATTAATTGTCGATTGTGTATAAAGAGTGAATAGTTCGGACTACTGAATATGAACTGAACCATTGTTATCCTCACTTTGTAAGCAACGCTATATTACAAATATAACGGTAATCAAAGAGTTAAATAAAAAACCCGACAAAGATTGGAATTTATCATATTTAAAAAATATTATGAGTCTATGCTGAGTAATTATTTACAGCCTACGCAAAAATATTTAGCCATAACCTCTAGTAAGGTATCGTATTTATTACGTACGAGTTCAATGTTGTACTGTTACGATAAAAATCTGACAAATTTAATAATCATAATTTACTTAAAAATAAAAAAGCCTTTACATCTCTTGATATACCATGAACGATTTCCATCTATTAACTTGTTTTAGTTTGTGTTTTGTTGTGAAACGTTTGAGTGCCATTAGTAATTACTCCAATCATGCCTTCCACCTCCTGAAGTATGTGTGAGTGTAAGTACGCTCACTTGTGTATCAAGGGCGTGTCAACTGTTTTAATGCGCACGTGAATGCCATTTCAAAGGCAAACAATACGAGTTGGTTTGGTGGCGGTTTCATCAGAAAAGGGCAAAACAATGTGGTGTGATGTTGTTTCATAAAAGACAAAGACTGCCGGAACTGCGGTATTTACTCAAATCATCAAACATGTTGTTTATATTTGTCTCTGGCTCGGGTTTTATATTTATATGTCTTTGATGTAAACTGACATGTTTGTGGTCACCAGTAAAGTGTGTATAGTGCAATCATTTACAAGAGAAACAATCTAAATTAAATGATACTCCTTTTGTTTTACACATATCATTTATTTTCCTTAGTGTAATTCGCCAACCTAAACAACTACTAACAAGTATGCAAGGATATATGTTGTATTTGTTCTGAGACAAGTACAACACCATGCGCAAACTACTTGGTACATTAACTTCTAGTTGACGTTTTTAACCTAATCACTTATTGTTAAAGTAAAAAAAAATCAATATATAAGTTAATTTATTAAGGATATATTTACCTAAACAGGTTGATTTATATTGATTTAAAACTTATTTAAATTTTTTTTAATCGATTTAAACATAATGCATTTACTTATACATATAAAAATTATGTATCGTAACTGTTCATGTCATATGGATTATAACAAGACCAAATAATTAATGTTACGACTTCTAAAAGCCAAGAAAACAATGTCGAGATAAATATTTTTGTTTAATATTAAATCCAAAATGTTCTTAAACTTAGAATAAATATTACTATCAGCCACGTATTAAATTATATATTCACTACATGAATGATTTTTTTTTAGTAATAATGGTGGAAATCTTATGTAAAGTAAAAACTAATAAAAATATCGGTATTTTTTGTGTTCCAGCTAAAAAATCATTGAACATATAATGAAATTTTGAAATTAATATGCCACAATGCATAATTATACAAGGGAAACAATGGTATGGTTGGAGTTTTCATAGGCCTCCAGTATTTTTTAAAACAACCCTCAAACTTGGTGCATATAGTTTCTGAGCCGACAGCAGTAAATTTTAATTTGATCTGTGGTTTCAAATTACGAACCTAACTGACATGTATAAACACGATTTTAATGTATAAACTTACGTTAAGTTTGGTTAAAAAATGTGAATTAGGCATATCTTAAAATCTCAGATCTATTATAACAGTATGATGACACTTGGCTTTATAAAACTGTAAAAAATAATAATAATTTATAAGGAAAATAATTGTGTGTGATCATAAACAGTTTTTCAACAATATATGAGATTTTTGTATATTTATGAATGGATGATTTATGAATGAATTAATTAATTTCACGCATCCAAATAATATAAATGAACATAGCAGATATCTTAGGACAAAGTAAAAATACAAAGGATACAAAAATTAACAGTTACGAATAAATGCTGATTGGACAAAATAATACATCGATATATATATATATCGACGTTTTTACTATCTATGAATTATTCTTTAAGCTCGAGCCATTTCAAATCATAATTTAAATTTCAAAGTGATACTGTCACAAACTAGTTATGATAATATTTGAATACAACTTTACCAAATACGTAGAAATGGGAATTTGTTTCGAGCTTTAAAGTCAGTTAAGCATTGAGCTCAGTCAAATATGTGCTGTTAATATTCAAAGAAGGACTCTATTAAACCTGCGTGCTTCATGCAGTGTTTGCCAGGATTTAAAAAGGCTTTTAGTGAAGTCGAGTTTTTCCCTTCAAACGTTAGGCGGATAATCCCTAAGGGCAAACAACATATGGTAAATATACTGTGTAGCCTCTGATCCTAGGCTACAATGTACCTAATGTACGAAGAATCGAATAGAAAATAAATAGGCAACTGTTAACAAATAAACGTTATTCGATAAATGTACAAATTGTGAAAGATAGTTTTAATAGATAGTATATATTACAGATATTTTTTTATGACCCTTAATTGTTTTGATGGAAAGATAATAACAGTGAAGTCACTGAAAACAAATGTATTACAGTTAAGTTACAAAATAAAAAATAAACATTACGGTTATTATTGAAGTTTGCAATAATTTAATACCCATCAACCTATATATGCATGGAGAATCAGTTATATTGATTTACATGTCCATATATCTATACGACCCACTCACTCACCAACACATACAGTGGTATTGACCCACTCACTCACCCACACATACAGTGGTATTGGAATACACTTACATAAGATAGAGCCACCCATCCACCAATACGTGTACAGATATACTGATACAGCCGCCTACCCATATCCATACAGTGGTATTGACACACCCACACACTCATATAATTAGATAATAAATAAAAACCCACTCATCCATACACGTACAGATATCGAACAAGTCACCTAACACTATCCATACAGTAGTATTGACACACCCACACACTCATATAATTAGATAATATATAAATACCCACTCATCCATACACGTAAAGATATCAAACAAGTTGCCTATCCATATCCATACAGTGGTATTGATTGGTATTGTTATTGATATTCATATTCATATCGGTAAGTAAATGGAGTGATTTTATATAGATTTAAATTAATTTAAATTAGTTTTAAATTGTTTTAAATCAATTTAATAGAATTTTAAAAGAAATGAACATGAAAATTATGTATCCTAACTAAATATGTAACAAGGATTACATCAAGACCAAATCATTAATTTTACGACCTCTATAGGAAGCATTCCTATCAGCCATAAAATATTAATGTGCTACAATTACGAGGTTTTAAATAATAATGGTGTAAATGTAATGTATGCTAAAAACTAATTAAAATTCCAGTACTTATTTGTTCCAACTAAGATAATAATCAATAAAACTTATAATAAAATTTTTAAATTTATATTAAATAACGCACAATTAAATAATAAAAACGATGGTATGATTTGAGTTTTCAAAGGCCTTTTAGTTTCTTAGAAAACCGACATTCAAACTCGAGTGCACATGATTTCTGCACCAGCAGTTGAGTTTAAACATCTGTTATAAATCTAATGATAATTCAATCAATAAATAGAAGGCACTAATGTTTAAACCAATTTAATGTTTCGTCTCACAATGCAAGTAACAAGTTTTATTTTAGTCATATATATTTTTATCAAAGATAAAAGAAAACAAACACTGATTGTTAGTGCATTTAAAGAAAGTTGCTCTTTAAAATATTATAAATCAACAATTATTAGGCTCAGATTATTTAAATTCCGACTAAGTTTCAAGAATATAGTTTTTTATACTATGCATAATTCCTGAAATGTTTACCTTTACTTGCTTGATTTCTTGTAACCGTTCTTTATGTTAGAGCAAAGCCCCCGATACCATTGATTAACGTATCGTGTCCCAAAAATACACAGATATATAGTTTCAGCTATCCCATTGTGGCTTGTGTGGCTAAAAACAATGATTTATTGACTAACATAGGGTCTTTTAACAAAACTACCTCGAAACTGATATATATATATATATATCGACAATCTAAAATGTTATACCATTATTATCTTAGTTTATAATGCCATGATTTCAATTCTATAAACATCAAAAATAATTTTTGTTCAGTAGTATGTAATTGTATAATCGAAAGATTATTTTTTAAGTATATTGTGCTAACACATAAATAACCAGGTTAGGATAAGGTCGTGTTTACTCTCCTAAGGACATTCATGCTTTTCTTTAAACTTTTCATAAACTCAAATATGTATAAATTTGGGAGAGAAATGTTGCCTTCAGTGACAGATTGAAAACTAGGTAAAAATTGAATTATTTTTATCTTGTTAAAAATTGAAACGATATAATAGTAATCTCGATCTTGAAGTTCTTAACCGAATGTATTATAACTTTATAGTATTAATGGAATAAGCACAGTACGTATTAGATTTTAATGTTTGAAGCTTATACAAAAAAGGTTACATCTCCAAACAACCCAAATAAATTAATTGTCAAAATGTTTAGATTGTTTAAATTCTTTAATTTCAAACGAATATTATTTTCACATTTTAAAGAGTATATGTTATTTATTTTCATGACGATAGGATTTAAGTACAATTGACTTTTGGAATAAATAAGTCCTTCAGTCATCGATTCACTGGGAAAATAAGAATCGATAAATAACAGATACACTTTTCACAGACCAATATTCCCGTAAAGAAGGGAGATGTGTGATAAATGAATAAGCTGTTACAGACTTTTCTATTTTATAGTTATTATTTTACACCGCTAAAGTACGGATATAATATAATAATAGTAATAATAACACAATGTAAAATAATAACAAATTCAAACTTTTTGTAAAAAATGTTAATAAGAATCGTTCCTTTCGATTGAAAATGAAAAGTATTTTTTCACATTTTCGATTCAGTAGCATTTCTTCAATTATGTTTCAACTTTTCATTTTTTTTTTTTTTTTGTAATCATATAATAATGTATATGTATTATTTTATACCTAGTATGTTCATTCATGTTCATGTGAGTGTTAGTGTATATTTCTTTCTCAACTTAAATTACGTTTAACTTCATTTAATACGTTTCATATGAAATTTATTAAGTAGTAATCTTGTATGTTATATACAACATGTGTCAATATATCATTGATTTAAAACTAGATCAATTAACTTAAAGATTTTGGGATTTTTAAAATACAAAACTGAGTCAATATAATGTTAAGGCACAATAATACCGGAGCGACTGCTGCTACAGAGCAAAGGTGATCGCTTGCCACGCAGTCGGACCGGGACTTATTACCAGTGTGACCATAACAGATTTTATTCCTGTGTCACTCCAGTTGTTCGGAATAGTCCAGTGAGCCTAAAAAACAAAATGGACTCACCTAACCGGGAAAAGGGAACTGTGCCCTTAATTTGATATCCCTTCATACTAAAATACATAAGAATTTCAACTAATTAATAACAACAAATAGACAACATTTATTTTTATAAAATTAGTTTGTAGTTTGTTTGTAATACTTCCTTTAAGATAAATGCATTTGTAGAAGATTTCCAAGATATGATTTGCACATACATAGGTTGAAAATTCATGAATAACTATGTTGCTTTAAAAATGTTTTAATAAACCTAGTTGTTATATATATATATTTTTTTTAATTTGTTGTTTGTAATGTAATTTAAAGAGTGTATGCAACTGACTAAGAAAAGTTCGTAACTTTTTATTTGTGTTCATAAATACCTATGTGAAAACTACTGAATTTCACTAGTAATATTTAAAATTATCACAGACTAAATTGGTTTAGGCATGCTTTTCATAGTTGACAGTAACTTAAGACAATTATTAATTAAAAAAAAAGTTTATTGTTAAGTGACGTATTACTTAAATTGAACTATTACTCAGTTACGGCTTTTCGTCGAAGTTTGCTATAGAAAAAACCATTAAAAACGCATAGTTTTGAGTTAATAAAATGTAGTCTGCATTTGATGCAAAATAATCAGTAAAACCCTCCAGGAGGCTTTTGTTGACTTTCAGGGCTGGCTCTCTGAGACCTTTTATCTCGGCATATTTCTGTTTGCTCTGGGTCCTCAAAGTTTGGGTTTCGGACGTCCCTTGTGTCTATAAACTCTTCCATTACGTCTTTGTGGTCGATCATTCTTTAATCATAAGTATGTATTATTTAGGTCCTACAAATGTAAGTATCAGGATGCACTGAATAATCTTTCTCTTAGGAGTTTTCAAATTAAAGTTGTTTTATATTTAGAAATATTTTAAAAAATCAAATTAATTACTGTATGGATACTGTTCTCTCTCTAGGATTAAATTTTACCATTAGCTGAAATCTATAACTACTCCTTAGGTTTATGAGACTTTACACTGACTTCAACAACAACAACTTTGCCAAAGTGAAAATTTATCAAATTCCATTTTTAGTGCATATTCTACTATGTCTTAACCCTGCACTAAACTTTTAAGACATAAGAGTCATGCGTATAAAACTCCGTATTTATGTTTAAGAGCCCCACTCTATGTATCTACAAGGGTTTTACTACTCATAACATTGTTGTAAATGACTGAGGACTTACTCTGACCATGCACCCAACATACATGTTGTATACAATGGACCCTCCCACCCAATGAGTGCTTATGACTCATCATGTACCAGTCTAATAACATAAACATTATCACCATGTTCACGTTACAACCTCAGAACTCATATCTGTTTTACTAATTTTGAGAAGTTTTACCGCATTACCCTTTGTTGACTTTCAATGGTAATGCGGGGTAATGACATTAATTCAACACTGAATATGTAGTGAAGAGCACTCACCCCACTAAACAGCATTAAAGTCATAATGAAATATAATGTCATATTTACTTAACAAACTTGAACCACCATTATAGTGAAATTCACTTAACATTTCATTAAATTAATATTAAATTTAATCAGTATTCAATGTGTTATAGTTGCCTTTTTATCGTGTAAATATATTTCGTAGTCTTACAAATATTTTGGGAGTCCACTCGCCGCTATATGAAATTATAATCTATATTATTCTCATGTACAACATAAAAATACAATATAAGACAAAACATTTTAAATGTACAGATGTAAAAAAATTTTAGGTAAAATAATTTCTTTCTTAATAAAATGTCATGATTTTATTTGAATTCTTTATTCTTTATTAAAAAGAGAATTCTGTACCTATAAGTTATGTTTTGCTATTGTTCGCTTACTTTTAAAGTTAATCTATTTGTATGTAGATAAGATGTTCATTGTTTCTTTCTTGTTTAGTATAATTTAATTAGTTTAGTATGATTACTTTCTTTATGAAATACGGTTAAAAATACACAAAATGGATGTTAAACTGTCTTAATCATGCTTCCTCAAAACTCTATTATATTTTAAACTAGCCGACAGACCTTGCTACGTCACAGAGATTCTCTGCACTTTCTTAACTCTTCCCCATGATTCTCTCTAAATTATCTCATCAATATAAAAACCCAGCCTTCTCCCGGATAACAAAGTTTTACCGTCTAGACAATCCTAGTTAAGGGGGATACAAAGGAGTCCAATTATGTCACAGTTAGTAGAAATTACCTTAAATATTTCACTTGTTTTCTTTTTTCTTTTTTATGTAGTATCTGCTCTTCGTAATCAATTATTAAATTACATAAATAAATAATTCCAAAGTTACTCTTATGGAGATAAGGGAGAAATGAAAGACTGTACACCCCTTAGGAATGGATTTTGAGAAACCATTTATTAATGGATCTGTATGATACAAAAGCTAACATTCCGTCACATTTTTATCAAAATTTGTTCAGTGGTTTTGGAATATTCTTGATGACTGAGTTTAATGATTTTATATATATTAAGATTATCAAGTAAGTATACGATAAAAAAAACTTGTTGAACTATTTTGTGTTATATAGTTACATAAAGTATATAAAAAAGTAATTATAGTTTGTTATAATTACTAAAATTGACTAAATGTATATATATATTTTTAACATAACTTAATTTAAATTAAAGTAAATAATTTAAAGTAATTACAAGTAAATAAACACATGACTCAGTATGAGTTAAGAGAAAACTAATTAAACGTTCTCAGAAACCCACTTGTGTAAACATTAGCTACTTCGTGATAGAGGATTTGGTTCTCAACTAAAACAGATTAAATAAACTGTAGGATATTGATGTTACTAACAACATATTTATATGAAAGTTAACTTAAGAACGTATAACTTATCCATTAACATTACATTTATATCTACGTGTTCTCTTTATTTAAGTTCTTAAAATAGGCTTTTATGTTTTTTGTTTTTTTCAAAATGAAGCTATGTTTGCAATTGTGTAGGCTTACAACTACTTTTGTTAATTAATTTGCATTATAAAATTTTGTGGAATTACAGATAGGTTTTTGTTGTATAATAAACTTTGTATTATCTATATTTTCAAATTATCAAGTCACTAAATAGGCTGTTAAACTATCAAAACTATAATTAATACTATATCGTACTTGCATTTACTAAAAAAAATAGTAAATATTGCACAAAATAAATAGCTAAAAAACAATCACAATTGAAAAAAAAATAATTGTGGTATTATAAATCGAAAATAAAATTCTATATAGAGAAACATCAATAATTTTAAAATTTATGTTTAGGGTGGAAAGGAATAAACAAAACAAACTTTAAACTGCTAATAATGTATAATGCGCATCAATCAATTGCAAAGTTTATCATGATACACACTTTTCCATATAATTAACTTGCAAATCAGGTTTTTAAATAATATGGTAGACGATAGTGTATTTGATATCCAGTTAATACCAAACGATATAATTGTATGTTCAGGCAACTGTAATACCACACAACAACATGCATTGTCAATGATACACAAGTGTTCGAATACAACAATATTGTTTATGAAAGGCCTCACAGACGGTTTAATTATAGGTTTAAAATCCAGTTATGTAACATTATAGTATGATAATAATAATAACAACAACAAGCTTTACTATCAAATGAAACATAAATGTTGCCTTTCGTAAAGTTTATTTTTGAAACACGTTGAGAATATTAACAATAGTATCCTCATTTAGTCCAATCGTCTTTAATCACTCATAATTAAACGTATATGACTTGACTATTAAAGAATAATAAAGAATAAAAATTACCAGCCAAAATGGCTGGATATGAATAACAATGAAATGAATAAAGATAATTATAGCATAAAGACTTTACATGTTTGATGTTGTAAACATATTTTTAATCTTAAAATTGTTTATAATATAGTGCAGTGATAAAGTTATGTTGAAAATTTGTATTTTTACCAAAAAACATTTGTTAAATGTTTATACAATAGTTAGTAATTTATATTTAAATTAAGGACCAAAATAGACCAAATTTAGAGAAATAATACATTTCAAGATAATTACTATCAACTCACGATGGTGGCTACAGTTTCAGTAAACGAGGTCCTGAGTTACTTAACACTAAACCACGCGAGGAACGTTCTCCTGCTGATCCACACTTCCCGTTCAAGGCACGTCCATGTAATTGCCATTTATCTTGCTACAGGAGATAAAATTGAATTGAAAACCATCATTTGCCTGACAGGGTGTTTTATTACTTGTAGTAAATCTATTTCAATTGATTGAATTTGGCAAATCAATAAAATCTTACATTTTTCAAGAATTAAATAATGTCTTTAAATACTATAAATTAAAATATATAGATAAGCAAAACCAAGATCATTCTCTAGTTCATGAAAATACAAAAATAATATTACTGTTAATCACTATAAATTGAATTCGAAGTTTTATAAATAGAATTCATGTTCAGATACGAGGCAAGTTGGATTTAGTGGTTGTTACATTTAGGTGAAAATTTTGGGAATAAATATACTTTATTGGATCTTAAAGCAATACCGATAGTGTCTATAACGTATAATAAATCCAAACAATTTGTATTTCAAAATGAATATTTCAGTCAGGTGTCACAAGCAATAATAAGAGATTATTTACCCTAACTATAAGTTATTTTTAAGTAAATAATTCTATAAAAATATCACAACAATTCTATTGTCATTCCTTTCAGTCTCATATCAATAATATTGCTAGAAAATCTAGAACCACGCGTTTAGATATTATTATAGTGGGTATATCTATTCACAATTTAATTCACATATTTGCTAGGTTAAAGAGATAGAATAATGCAATTTTTATTAGTATTAAAGCCGAACTAACAATACCGAGGATACAGGCATAAGCTGTACTTAGCTCACCAGTTTACACAGACAGAATCTCTGTACTTGAACATTATTAAATGAGTGAAATCCTGACCATCGGCTTAGTCGAATGTTAAAATCCTCAACCCGGTATTTATCAGTTCGAAGCTTTAACCAACACGCCAGAAAGCCACTACAGAATTCGTAATCGTATAATCCTATTATGTATACAAATGCTTATAAGGCTATAGACACAATTTTATATTTTCCTAAAGCATTAATAAACTACTTTAAATTTTAAGCAACGCCATCAATTATATGCAAAATCAAAATGCATAAAAGAACCTTGATAAAAATCAAAATGGTACATGAGTGGACCTGTAAAATACGAGTATCATGAAAACAAAACCAATAGTCTGTCCGGCCATTTTTATTTACTGTAATGTAATATTTAATTGTAGCAAATCTAATAGTGTTATTTTTTCTTCAAATTACTCTGTATATCTGTAAAACTGGTGGTTATTGAGCCAAATAAATATTATTAAAAATATTACTTTCAGTGCTTTTAAGAAATATCGTACACTTTTTGGGAATAGATATCATAACAACTGAACGTGTAAGAGTGGGTGGGAGGGACATAGCTAGTGAACGTGTAAGGGTGGGAGAGATGGTCATAACTACTGTTCGTGTAAGGGTAGGTGGGAGGGTCATAACTACTGAACGAGTAAAGGTGGGTGGGAAGGACATAACTAATGTACGTGAAAGGGTGGGTGGGAAGGACATAATCACTGTATGTGAAAAGGTGGCGGGAAGATAGTCAAAAAATACAAGCTGGCGTTCATATTGAACTGGATAAACGTATAAAGTTCAGATATATTAAATAACGAGATCAGTTCGTTTACATATTTGCTTTTATCTCTACACCTGTTGTTTTCCAAATAACACAACAAACAAGAGTCTGCCCAGTATTAATACAGTAGTGTTATTTGTTTTGCAAGAAAATAGTGTCTTCCGTTACTTAGTCTTATTCCAAGTAAACATAAATACTTTGTACAGGCAACAGGTTACTAAACAGCTGTTTGCTTTTCAGAGCTATTTTATTTCGTTTTAACAACCCAATCCAATTGATATGTTTGGCGCTGAGTCGATTTTCAGTTTAAAAAAATATTTATTAGGAAAGTCAAATAAGGCGAAGATGAGCTTAACTAAATAAAACTATACTTATAAATACAATTTAGATTATTGCAAATATAATTTGTTTTATATTGAATATTTAAGTTGGTTTTGCTTTTGCAATCGAGAAGGAAATTGGCATGAAAAATGTGTAATCTTTATTGGCTTTTATTTAATTTCACAAATAAATCGAGGCAAAGATAAATGCAATAAGATTACTCCCATAGGTCAGGCTTGTGCATTATAATCATGTATTGATAAAAGAATGCTTGATTGGGTTTTGTTGTAATAATATACCCTCAACAATAAAACTAACAGATTGCAAGTTAAATAATATTTCATATTATTTCCTTGCTATATATAATTATTAATAATGAGATTGGCGAGTTTTAAAACTGTCATTTACTAGATTAATTTCATACATAATTCGAAAGATCTTTGATATAGAAATATAAATAAAAGATCATTCAGCACTAATAGGCACAAATAATTATAAAATGCTCTGCGTCAAATCATAGAATTAATAAATATACATACACACACGAAAAATGCCTTTGATTTGTCAATAGAGATTAATAATTGTAGGATAATTGATCATTTCCACTGTCGCTGAGCATTAATTTATCACGGGAACAAGCAGCATAATGTTTTCATTTCTGAACTTCATAAAACATGTTGCATGCGTAATGTTGCGATACGAAATTGTGGTATAATGAGTACGGGGCTCAACGAGAACGTGTAAACACACATGAACTATCGTATCTCCAGGAGAGCTGAATTCTCCAGCTGAAATACTTTTCACAAATGTTGGTGAGAGAATAAATTAGAAATGTCCTTCCTTTGACATTTTAATAACCTCTTTGAAAACATAAAATAGATTTATCTACAGTATAAGTAATATTGGTGAGTTACAAGCATTCTAAACAAGGTCGAAATGTTTCTTTTGTCATCTCCCTTTTACAAAACATCTAGGACGTAACCAACTTTGTTCAACAACTGGTTATATGGACTTTTTATAGAAAAAATACCCACCACAATGGTACAATCCATCACAACAGAGCTTTAACTAACACTGAACAACGAGGGTTAAGGAATAAGTGAGAGCAAGCATGAACCTATATGAGTCTACCATCACGTGCACGTTTTGATATAATGGCATCATGTGTTTGCAGCTTGTCCTGTGTTCCCAGCTTCAAGACACAATTTAACATTTACTCATATGCATATAAAATAATTATAGTTGCAACCGACAATAACCACGTAAGTTAAAAAAAGTATTAATATAAAGTTTAAAAACCATGTATGTGTTAAGATTAAGCTCTATTTTTTTATTTATTTTTTGTTTACATGTTATACAATCAAATATTTCATACAATATATTGACAAATTCTCTATAAAACGCCTTAAACAAAGTCGTGCTAAGCAAATCGTATAAAATGATGTATAATTATAAAGATTTGGCTTATTAACTCGCTTCCTATGTAAAAAAGGCCACTTTTTTATCTACGTCATCCCTGTGCGTACATTGTGTATTGCAGTAAAGGTGTGTAGTTAGCTACAGGCTGTTGTGTGGTGGAATTTATTACACACGCTGTGATGAGATTCTCTCGTTGTACATAGAGGCAATCACTGACTTAGTGGATATTACGTGATTACACTCTATTTGCATGCGTCATCAGTGTGCGTACATTGTGGGATTGCAGTAAAGGTGTGCAGTTAGCTACAGGCTGTTGTGTGGTGGAATTCATTACACACGCTGTGATGAGATTCAGTCGTTATACAAAGAAGCAATCAACGACTTAGTGGACATTTCGTGGTTATCTTATAGTGAAATACTGCATAGGCAGATTCAACATTGAAATTTGTGTTGATAGTGTTTCACTTATATATTATGGTCAACAAATTGAACACTAAATAGATAATTATGTACACTTTAGGGTTTGTTATGTTAATTTATTGTAGTTCTTCCTTTTTCAATAAGGGTCTTTGCTTACATTTGGATTTAAATAGACCTAACGTAAAGCATTATTAGGTTACTTATCTGATATATATTCTAAGATCAGTTTTAATATGTTTTAGGTTACAAATCTTTTATCATCAGTATGTGGTCTCCCTTAATATCACTGTACGTGTATGGTATGGTGGGTGGGTTGGTCAATTTTACTGTACGTGTATTTCAATTTTACTGTACGTGTATGGGTGGGCGTGTAGGTCAATACCATTGTACAAGCAACAGTTGGGAGTTCTTTGGTGCTGGAAGAGGTCTAAGTATCTGATAAATATTACTAAGTTCATGAAATAAGATATCGTTTAGTGGCCTTGACCGGAGGGTTCCAGATAACAGTGTCAAGTAACATCGAGTGTGTTGTTCCTTGTATGGATGACCGACCGATCCTCACAGGTAAAATTAAATAAAAAAATTTAAGAATGTCTGATTATAACAAGTGAAGTTAGGACTAAAAGCTATTTTCAACAATGAACCTGAGGACTAACGCTTTAAAGGTGACTTCCGAACTACCACCTGTGAACAGGGAGGTAGGCTGCGTGCAAGGACCGGGATCAGCGTTAGTCCTCAGGTTCATTATTGAAAATAGCTTTTAGTCCTAACTTCACTTGTTATAATCAGACATTCTTTACTTTTTTTTATTTTTACTTTAACCAACCATATCAAATGGTTTTCAAGATATTATATTTCGTGCAAGGTTTATGGCTGGAGTAGATCAGGTGTTAAGTAAACTGTATCTTATACCATTAAGAACCACCCATATTATTTAGTATTGTGGAACATATTTATTATTTTATTAACAGACTATTTAAGTGGGAGAATTTAATTCACCAAATATGCTTTTTTTAGAAGTAAGTATGGAACAACTGACTCACATATGTCAATAAGATTAAATTTTAATTAAAGCATCGAAAAGAAAAAAAATAAGTGTGTTTTAAGAGAAAATACTAGGAGCTAAAATGTTGATCAGAATGTCTCACAATGTTTTAATTTTGTTTTTATTCTAAATTTGTGTCCTGTCACAATTTGAAAGGAGTAACAGCACTTTAAGTGCATCTAATTAGTATTTTTTTAGGTTCATATTTTTACAATAGTGGAAAAGAGATAGTAAACCATTGAACCTATTAATACATAAATCAACTAGATTTATACTTATGAATAGGTATAATGATGTAGAATTACTAAAATAATACATTACTTTTTAACTAAATTATAACAACATGTCAGATTAGTAGGATATTAATACTATTATAAAGGGAAAACAAGTTGAGACTAATTACTTGGACCTAATTAACTTTTCTAACTAACTCTGCCCTCTAACTCCTTTATAGGCTATGAGTTTACATCTATTTATCCGTTACAGGGTTTGTTTCAGTCTTACACCATTGACTAAACTAAACTCTAAGAAATTTTTTAATAAATCTATGTGGTACAGTAAAAGCTTAATTGTTCATTGTGAACGCTGAAGTGCTACTGACAACGTATTACGCTCTTGTTTTCCCTTTTCTTACATATGCAGTTGTCATCTGGGGATCTGAATGTACCCTCACTCAACAGATATTTGTCCTGCAAAAGAAAGCAGTGAGGATCATAGCTGGTTTTCGTTCTAGACAATCATGTAAATCCATTTTCAAACAATTAAAACTACTTACCTTCCCTTGCATTTTTATTTTTCAAACGTTACTTTTTCTGAAACAAAACCATAGTATTTTCCAGCCCCTTGTACCAAGTTCAAAATATGACTTAAGAAATAAAAATAAACTCAATATACCCTATTATACCACTTCATTTTTTAAAAAACACACATATTATAATGCCACTACTTTTTTTAATGCCCTTCCCTCTGACCTAAAAGCTAAAAAGATTTTAAAACTTTTAAGAGCTCTCTTAAATACTTTTTGATTCAGGAGTGTTTTTATTCAGTTAAATATTTTTTAGATCATAAATAACTGTTAAAATCTTTTTGTTTGTAATAAGTACCTTATTTTATTATTACTGTATTTGTGTAAGGTGTACTCAAAGTGTTTTTCAGTTATTGATATTTATTTGTTCTGATTGTTGACACAGTCCTATGTATGTAACATGTCTTAAGGAATAAAGTTGATTTTAATTTGAATTGAATTTGAATTAACATGCTATTTAGTATTTATAAATATTATTGATTGTCCTTTTTGACCCATTTAAGCCCAAGTAATTTAAATACATAATTAGCAATATTTAGTATGAGTATGAGTCATAACATGTCTAAATATAAAGGGCCTGGAAAGTTAACATTCTGACTTACTTACTCACCACGTCTGTTATACATATTATTCATCTATAAATATTTCCTGTCATTACTTTTAGGAATTACTAACAGAAAAGCGTGATTTTGTTTTATTTATTTAAATATAATCACTACACAATGCCTTATACAATCAACGTTCTGCTTAACTCTTCGGGTATACTCGTATCTTATGTCACGCTATAAGTACTAGCTTATTCCAATTTAGTTCTATATACAGTGTATAAGTAAATAGTATAGTAAATATAAGTACTAGCTTTTTTCCAATTTACTTTTAATATTTATTAATCTTTTTTAATAACAAGTTAATTATTTGTTCCATTATGCCAACTTTAAATAACAATTGCATTGTTAAATGACCAATTTTATTATTGTAAAATTATAAAGATTTAATTAGAAGGTTGAAATTTAACATGATTTATTGAAATACTAATGAGACTGAGTGACATATGTTCAAAAGCAGACCTTGCAAGTTTAAAAAATTTACAAATTTCTGATTTAGTGATTCTGAACCTAGTCCATGGTCTGAACCTAGCCTTTGTAAGTTCATTAGTTGATATGGATAAACATAAACGACGAGTTCAAACAATATTTATCTTTCCGTTTTCTGTCTGACTGACAGTTCACTATACTGCCTTCGTTAGTTCAATAAAGAAATGTTTGACATGTACAGGAAGTGTACGTTTCAATATAAATTTAAATATTAGAGTACATATATATGATAAAGTAATGACACTACAAACTATTCAAATCATTAATCCAAGATGTGCAAATTCGTGTGTTAATTGAGTTTACAGTTCAAAGATTTGAATACATTTTAAGTGAACTCATGTTTGTATATTTTTTAGTACGTAACAATATTATTGTTTGTATCAAACAACAAAAAACTATTGTTAACAATGGTTGAAAAGAACACTTTCGAGGACAATAAGAAAGAAAATAATTAAAGGCATAAACTGTAAATATTAAAAAACGAAGATTATATATTTAAATGTATTTATTTATGTCAATCTATGTAAATTTACTCTTTGAGCAAATCAAATTATATATATCTCAATTAGCAAGCGCTAGAGAGACAAATACATAGCTGTAATAATAATGTGAAATTTTATTAACAAATTTTAATCATTATTATTATTAGGTTTTACTCCTAATAATTAAGTTAAAATATAAATATGTCTACACTATAAAACAAGTAATGTAGTCCATATCGTTTTGTTTTTGCCCACATTGCCAGAGTGGCTAAGCATTCAAACTGCGGGGTGAAAGGTCCTAGGTTATAATTCCCAACTGAGTAACAGAAGTTCACACACAGATCTGTAGAGTAAAATTAACACGTGCCTTTGTATACATAGTGTTTGTATACATAGTAAATTTCATCACCACTTCATATATTCATGTCTGCGCGTGAACTTCATTAAACGAACGACGACTGTTAACTCAGTTGGGGAATCGAACCTAGGGCCATGCACTCCACAGTCTAAAGGCTTAGCCACTCTGGCAATTTGTTAATATTTTTTTCTTTTAATATCAGTTTTAAAACATAAAACTACTTATATTGATAAAAGAATACATGATAAATATATTCAAGTTCAACAAATATAATGAATAATACTAAAAAAATACAATATTCAGCTATCAAAACTATGATAATTATTTTATTATGCATGAGAATGTAGGGTGTGTTTTTTAATCTAATAATAAATTAATAATTCGTAAAAACTAAACTTATTTTACTAGACAGTTTAAAGTACAATAATTAACTACCAAACTAGTCTTGTGGAACGATATCAATATTAGATGTATCTTATTGCCAATCTTCAAACACAATCTATACACAATAGGTATTTTTCTTGTAAAAACGGGTGAATATAGAATTGAAATTCCAACATATTTCAGTAAAAAGCACTTGTGTATTAGAGTTAAAATACTGATCCTCCTTCATATAAACAAGTCCAATGTTGACAGCCATTCAATATCAACCCCTCAAATCGAATGAAGACCAGCTAGTTATTCTTGAAACTTGAACAACGGATATGTTTTGTAATTAACACATAAGATGTGTTTACAGTCAATATACGTGTTCTTGTTTATTTCAACTAGTTTCAACTAACAGGTATATATGGGGTTTAAGTGAATCGTATGTTTATTGTTAATATTTCAGTAACGTTGATAAGATCGTAAAGTAACTCTTAATCATTCGTCCAAAGAAGAAGATAAATAAATGAATTAAGGTTAGACAAAATATATATACTGCTACAACTGAAAACATCCTTGTTAAGAAGGATCGTTCAAATAAGGAACAAAAATCTTTGAAGGAACTCTACTTTACTAAAAGACACATTATATACGATCATATAAATCCACATAAAATATCTTAGAAATCAAGTAAACCTAAAAAAAACTCATATTTAAAGTTAAGTTTATTTTCCAAGAACTACTTTGCATAAAGAGGTAAACATAAATATGTAATGATAGTAAGAATTTTTTTTTACACAGTAACTAGTTATAATGTTTAATTATATCAGAAGTGGAAATCAAGGAACCTATGACCTTTTTTTATAAAATCAGAAACTTTATAACTGAAACTTTTAGAATCCCTAAAATCAGTAAAGTAATTTTTAGACAAGCTTATTTAGACAATGTACGTAAATATTTTAGTCAATTACCTATTTATATAAAAAACTTTATCAATATAAAATTGTTTTGTTCTGCATTGCAATTCTGGGTCCTTTTTCAAGAAAAAATTGACTTTTTAAATTCAGTAATATCTTAAAAAATAATTTTAATCTTTTAAACCAATAGTAATATTTTTCCTACCTATATTTTCTTATTTTTTACATTGTTTATATACTTATTATTTTTTATATTAATATAACTCTAATGTTCATAATTTTTTATAAATTGTGGTATGTACTGACACAGTATAGATATAATTTAATTTTAATTCAAGAGCAGCAGCTGTTGCAGAGAGCTCACAAGTTGTTTAAGTGAATCTGGCCACTTTTTATTTCATTTTTTTTTTAATAGTTGGACTCAAGTTGGCCATATACTGGTAACCGGCCAGCATTATTTTCCTGGGTGGGTGGATGGGCCTGCATATTTGTTTTTATAATTTTCATGTTATTGATGGAAATAAATCATTTATTTGTTTATTCAATTACAGAATTTCAAATATTTGCAGTTACTTTAATACATATTGCTTACTGTATTTGCTTTTGCACTCAATTTGCATATGTAACTCTAATAATATTGTAATAAAAAAACGTATGAATGAAGAATTAATTGGATAAAAAGAATATTTCATTTTTCCATTTTCTTTATTTTATAATTATTTATTTTTCTTAAGAAGCCGATCATAAAATATGTGTGAGTGTAGATTTGTAATGAGTGAGATGCGTGAATGTAGTCATTTTTACAAACTAAAGCGACTATTCCTTAGAAAGTGTAATTAATTAATAGTTCAATGACAAATGAACAGCCGGTGGCCATCAGCTGATCCCTTTCTATATGTGTTATGACTCTGATTTGGATCGAGCTGGGATTTGCCCAACTACGCTACCGACCAATTTACTTTTTTCAAACCAGTATGCTATATTTCACGCATATACACACCTTACTTTGTAACAATGACAGTTTGTAGCAACCATATTTACAACTGTAGGACGCTGGCCATTATATTGTACTTCCCAAGGGTATAATGCCATTTTGATGCCAACAGTACATCAGTATAACTATGTGGTACCACAGTTTGTAGCAGTGACGGTGATCTAAATGTGGTCAGGGTTCATCGCTTGTTGTCAACCATATTTACAACTGTAGGACGCAGACCATTATATTGTACTTCCCAAGGGTATAATACCATTTTGATGCCAACATTACATCATTGTAACTATGTGGTACCACAGTTTGTAGCAGTGACGGTGATCTAAATGTGGTCAGGGTTCATGGCTTGTTGTCAACCATATTTAAAACTGGCCATATTATTGCACGTCCCAAGGGTATACTGCCATTTTGAGGCCAACATTATATTAGTGTAGAACATTATATGTGGTATAACAGTTTGTAGAAGTGATGGTGATATAAATGTGGTCAGGGTTCATCGCTTGTTGTCAACCATATTTACAACTGTAGGACACTGACCATTATATTGTTCCCCTCCCAAGGGTATACTGCCATTTTGAGGCCAACATTACATCGATGTAACTATGTGTTACAACATTTTAATAAGCACTAAACATTATGGCAACACAGAAGAAATAAACGCTTTACCGAAAAAATATATTTGGTGAACCTTTTTTCATATAAATTGTTAATATGAAGTTTCATTTTTATAAATTATAAACATCTTATTTTCAAGCTTTACATCAAATTCTAGTAATTAGCCTACATTGATGCAACAGAAAGTTATACATATCCAAGGAATGTCTGTATTTATATTTAATACAGTCAACGGAAATGTCAACGACTTTATATCCGTTGCTTTCTCTTTCATTTTATTAAAAAGATCTCTTTAAGATGAATATTTTATCATTTAAACAAGTCAAATATCACTTGTTTCAGCAAGTATTCACGTTAAAGATGTGTATGGATAGTTTGAATGTATGTAACCTGATATTTATAAAAAAAAAAAATACGCGTAAATACAAATTCAAGTTGGTTTGGTGGAATTTTTATCAGAAAAGGGCAAAAACAACATGGCGTGATGTTGTTACATAAAAGACAAAGACTGCCGGAACGGTGGTATTTACTGAAATCATCAAACATGTTGTTTCCATTTGTCTCTGGCTCGGGTTTTATATTTATATGTCTTTGATGTCAACATGTGGTCACGAGTTAAGTGCGTTTAGTGCAATAATTTACATGAGAAATAATTTAAATTAAATATTACTCCTTTTTGTTTTTAACATATTATTTAGTTTGCTGACTAATTGATCAAATTAAATAACTACCTAAGGGTATGACAGTTTAGTGATGTGCACTTCTCTACATTGAAAGTGACATTTCAGTTACATAGTCGGTTATCTACACATCCACTGGCGTTTTGAAACCAGACGCTTGTATCTAAACACACAATATATGTCTGTGTAAAGTCAATTTACTAAATATTTGTTTACTAAAAAATAATTAACTGTTATAACATAACGTTTTCAATTTTCCAATTTTCCAGCAAAGTAGGTTCTCAGCATTGATCTCAGAACACTAGATGTGGTTTTATTGGCCAGTTCATAAATTATGTAATATTTAAGTTCTTTTTAATGTACCAAAACTATATACTGGTGTTGTATATTTGATTCCTTATTACGAAAGTCAACAAAAATAATACGATATTTAAACTATATACTTTTATGGGAGTCACAAGTAAATGTATATTTAGTGATATGTGGTGTAAGGATATAAAACTGTGTGTAAAGTCTAATATGTCAGTCAGATTATGAAAGTAAATTTATTGTGTTGTTAAAAAGTGTTTCGACATAGTTGCTGAAAAGTATAAGTTATAATTTATCTTTTTAAACAATTCTTCCCACTGACTTAAAATACAAAAGTCTGAGGTAGAAAATTGAGTGTTTGTAAGGTTACTCATTTGATAAAAGGCAATATTCATACTCTTGCAATGGTAGACAATGGTTGCATATACTCTTGCATATTGCAGGGACGAGAACATGAATTGTAAAAACAGCATTTTATATTGATATTTGTATATAAGTGTCGTCATTAGAGTTGTTATTTGTTTCTAGAAGAATATTTTTTAAATGCCGTATAACGATCAATCGTAGATTACGATTTTGTGTACTAATAGTTTGTCTCAATTTTGGCAGGCCTACCAAATTACCTCATTGTAATAATATATCATCAGTCAGATGTAAATTAAAATGTTAAATAACAAAATCAGACCCATGACAAAATTTTTAAGCCATGTTTATTTAACTAATTCTAAAAGTAATGTTTACATGGACGTGGATTGCTAATGAGAATCAACGAGCCTCTGTGGTTCAGCCAAATCCTTTCAAAACATGTTTGTTTTTGAGTTTTTCCTATAAACAAAGCCCTCCCCCCCTCCGGCACTGTAATACTAGCACAATACCTGGCAATAGCTGGGCTTCACAACAAATACCTGTAAACGCATGGCCACAAAGTAGCAGGATTATGGTTTATTTGAGTGCTTCCAGAGCAGATTTAACCTAGCACACCTAGTAAGACCAATAAATGAATTACAATTGAAATTTGAGGTGAGTTTTCAGATTAAATTTTGGGGTCTTATACAGAGTATAAAACAAAGAATGAAGACGTGCACGAACGTTTTGAAGCTGTAAAATTGTAAGACAATGAATTACATTTTTGTTGTAAAAAGGTTTTTTTTAATTACTTTAAAATATATATGTATAGATAAATTTGGGCTGAAATTATGTTTATAATTTACTACTCGTGTGATTGAAGATGTTAATTAGTGATTTAACTTGGCATGTAACAAGCGTAGAAGTTTGTTAAAATTACAAACTCTGTTTTCGGTTACGTTAACGGTCGTATTAAATATTTCCATTACTCTGTTTACTAGAAATTTTACTTTTGCTGATTGTTTGTTTTCTACGACATACCCCATGGCGTGTTGCTGGGTACGTGTAACATTTATCTTTCGCATACACAGGTTAAAACAAATGTTTTTTATTCACCTTTATTATTTGTTATTTGTTGTTTCTGTGTTTTATATCGGCCTCAAAGAAATTTTAGTAGGATAAATAAATAAATTTATAATGAAATAATTCAAATTTATGTAAATTAGTTATGCTTTAAAAGAAGTTATTTTATTAATAAAAGAAGTCTAATTTTCGGAGATAACATTGGCCTTGCGAAACCAAATCCTAATACACTAGCCATATTTAAAAGGCAGTATAAACCTCTATTTTATAGGATTCGCGTGTCCCCGTCTTATTTATATCCGTTATATCACGTTTTGAATAACAATTAAACTTTACCTGCCTATAATTATATTCTGAATGAAATATTTATTTGTAGAACGATATAATTATGGAGAAATTACCGTTTCTAACAAATTATTATCCGTTTCAAAGGATAATAATTTATTCACACTTTTTGAAAGTAAACAAATAGTGATCGTTGGATGAAATTATACAACAAAACTATAGTACATTATAATAAAGTAAAAAACGATAAATCATTGGTATGAAATACTAGAAAATGAAATAAATAATCAAGTATTTTATATCAAGTACACTTCTATACTCGGAAAACTGCTCAACTCCGTAGTTAGATTAATTACTGTAGTTGATTACTGTAATTTAATGGAGTAATTACCCATATTCATGGCATTACAGAAGTTAGAGTATTGTTTATTAGGTCGTAGTGATGTAACAGGTTGTTGGGATGTCCTTAGGTACCTTAGACTACAACATTAAAAGGTAATATTTCTTAAATATTATTTATTTAATTAACGTATTTTGACTTATAGTTTAGAAGACATTAGTGACGTGTGCTGTTACTAATGGGCCTCACCGATTGGTTTAGAGCTCAACGACAATACATCTTGATAGAATGTAGTCTCCGTTACTGTTTACTATAGACGTTTGTCGATCTAAAACCGTGTCTTACATATGTAGTTAAAAAGTGAACATAAACATTGGTCTGAATATTTAACAAGTATGTTTTTTTTCTTCAAACTATGAGTATGTTACTGAACGCCACGCAGGCCTTTGACTTTGAATCCCAGGTGGTCGAAAGGTCTCATAAGTCATTATTTTGGGCTTTAGTTAAAAATAGGTTCAAATCTTGGCCTGGGATAAATGAGTTTATCAGTGATATTCACCTTGTACTCTACCGGTCCCCCCACCTTACTTTTCTAATTTTCACAAAGGTAGGCTATGGTGGAGTAAGATTAAACAATTTAAAAAGGAAGGGAACGACAATGGAATGTACAATTCATGTTACAAATGGAGTATGCAAGATCATATACTCCATTTTGGCGGAAAAATGGAAACGCTTTCACAACAACGTTATCTTTTACATAGATAATTTGATAATTTAATTTTTGTAGTATTTTTTCCATAAAATGTAATTTTTTATCAGATTAATTTACTTAAAGCCGTTAAAAAAACGGAGAAATAACATTTCAAATTAGTTACTTTTAAATTAAAATGGCCACTACTCTGGAAAGGATAAACCTTTTGAAATCCGGTTTGCGGCAATTAATTTCTCTTGAAGGACCTTTTATTTTATACCAAACTCGACGTAGGCTTACATTGAAGATTTTCGTTGAACTCCTCGTGGGCCGTCCCCCTGAAAATATGAAAATCACAAGGTATGTTCTTTGTAACCAAGATAATGTACAAGATTTCCCTTTTACAAATGAAGTCATACAAAAGTTATGAAATCGTTTCCATATTTTTGTTCACCCTATATAAAAAAGCCTGCAGAATGTAGCTTTATTGAGGTGTTACTTGAATCATTTTAGATTTCATTAGTTATATAAAATGGGTTCTATTATTTATCAAGACAGTAACATTTAAAAGTTGTTTCCCACTCATCCACACAAGCAGAGTGTTGATGACCCAACTAATCACAATGCACTTATAACTTACAATATCATGACCCACGCGCCCATACACGAACGATGGTGAGGATCCACCCACCCACCTACACATACACATCTGGTATCCTCACAATACATATCCACTTATTTGTTAAGTATGTGGTTTGGTATATAGGATTTCAATTTGAGCAATATCTGCTATGCAAATGAATATCTAAATGAATTAATAACAACACTAGTCTGACAAAATATAACTTCCACAATCCCCCTTCCAACGCCTTAAACTGCACAATAATCAATTACCCCCATAAAAAGAAATAAATCAAGAAAGTTCATATATTTAGGGAAGACATATGAACATAAAGTTATGTCATAAATGAAGATATCTTTTAAGAACATTTATTGTTCAGAATTATGGAAGGAGGATAGATCATAATATTCCAAATTAATTGTCGATTAAACAAACTACTCACTCTTTATACACATAAAGAGTGAATAGTTCGGACCACTGAATATGAACTGAACCATTGTTATCCTCACTTTGTAAACAACGCTATATTAAAAATATAACGGTAATCAAAGAGGTAAATAAAAAACCCAACAAAGATTGGAATTTATGATATTTAATAGATATTATGAGTCGATGCTAGGTAATTATTTACAGTCTACACAAAAATGTTTAGCCATAACCTCTAATAAGGTATAGTATTTATTATAGTAATTCAATGTTGTACTGTTATGATAAAAATCTGACAAATTAAATAATCAAAATTTACTTAAAAATAAAAAAGCCTTTACATCTCTTGATATACCATGAACGATTTCCATCTAGTAACTTGTTTTACTTTGTGTTTTGTTGTGAAACGTTTGAGTGCCATTAGTAATTACTCCAATCATGCCTTCCACCTGCTGACGTATGTGTGAGTGTAAGTACGCTCACTTGTGTATCTAAGGGCTTGTCAACTGTTTTAATGCGCACGTGAATGCCATTTCAAAGGCAAACAATACGAGCTGGTTTGGTGGTGGTTTCATCAGAAAAGGGCAAAACAATGTGGTGTGATGTTGTTTCATAAAAGACAAAGACTGCTGGAACTGCGGTATTTACTCAAATCATCAAACATGTTGTTTCTATTTGTCTCTGGCTCGGGTTTTATATTTATATGTCTTTGATGTAAACTTACAAGTTTGTGGTCACCAGTAAAGTATGTATAGTGCAATCATTTACAAGAGAAACAATCTAAATTAAATGATACTCCTTTTGTTTTACACATATCATTTATTTTCCTTAGTGTAATTCGCCAACCTAAACAACTACTAACAAGTATGCAAGGATATATGTTGTATTTGTTCTGAGACAAGTACAACACCATGCGCAAACTACTTGTTACATTAACTTCTAATTGACGTTTTTAACCTAATCACTTATTGTTAAAGTAAAAAAAATCAATATATAAGTTAATTTATTAAGGATATATTTACCTAAACAGGTTAATTTATATTGATTTAAAACTTATTTTAATTTTTTTTTAATCGATTTAAACATAATGCATTTACTTATACAAATAAAAATTATGTATCGTAACTGTTCATGTCATATGGATTATAACAAGACCAAATAATTAATTTTACGACTTCTAAAAGCCAAGAAAACAATGTCGAGATAAATATTTTTGTTTAATATTAAATCCAAAATGTTCTTAAACTTAGAATAAATATTACTATCAGCCACGTATTAAATTATATATTCACTACATGGATGGTTTTTTTTTAAGTAATAATGGTGGAAATCTTATGTACAGTAAAAACTAATAAAAATATCGGTATTTTTTGTGTTCCAGCTAAAAAATCATTGAACATATAATGAAATTTTGAAATTAATATGCCACAATGCATAATTATACAAGGAAAACAATGGTATGTTTGGAGTTTTCATAGGCCTCCAGTATTTTTTAAAACAACCCTCAAACTTAGGTGCATATAGTTTCTGAGCCGACAGTAGTAAATTTTATTTTGATCTGTGGTTTCAAATTACGAACCTTTATTTATTTATTTATTTATTTATTTATTTTTATTTATTCATAAGACGCCGATCGTCAAGATATGGGCGAATATGGATTTCGAATGAGTGTGATGAGTGTAGATGAGCGAATGTAGTCATGGTTACAAACTAAGGCCGACTATTCCTTAGAAAGTGTCATTAATTAATAGCCCAATGACAAATGAACAGCCGGTGGTTATCAGCTGATCCTTCTCAAAATTTATTGACTCTGATTGGGATCGAACTGACAACCTTTAGCACATGAAGCTGGGATTGAACCAACTACGCTACCGACCAATTTAACCTAACTCACATGTATAAACACGATTTTAATGTATAAACTTACGTTAAGTTTGGTTAAAAAAATGGGAATTAGGCATATCTTAAAATCTCAGATCTATTATAACAGTATGATGACACTTGGCTTTATAAAACTGTAAAAAATAATAATAATTTATAAGGAAAATAATTGTGTGTGATCATAAACAGTTTTTCAACAATATATGAGATTTTTGTATATTTATGAATGGATGATTTATGAATGAATTAATTAATTTCACGCATCCAAATAATATAAATGAACGTGGCAGATATCTTAGGACAAAGTAAAAATACAAAGGATACAACAAATTAACAGTTACGAATAAATGCTGATTGGACAAAATAATACATCGATATATATATATCGACGTTTTTACTATCTATGAATTATTCTTTAAGCTCGAGCCATTTTAAATCATCATTTAAATTTCAAAGTGTTACTGTCACAAACTAGTTATGATAATATTTGAATGCAATTTTATCAAATACGTAGAAATGGGGATTTTTCGAGCTTTAAAGTCAGTTAAGCATTGATCTCAGTCAAATATGTGCTGTTAATATTCAAAGAAGGACTCTATTAAACCTGCGTGATTCATGCAGTGTTTGCCAGGATTTGCAAAGCCTTTTAGTGAAGTCGTGTTTTTCCCTTCAAATGTTAGGCGGATAATCCCTAAGGGCAAACAACATATGGTAAATATACTTTGTAGCCTCTGATCTTAGGCTACAATGTACCTAATGTACGAAGAATCGAATAGAAAATAAATAGGCAACTGTTAACAAATAAACGTTATTCGATAAATTTGTACATACTGTGTAAGATAGTTTTAATAGATAGTATATATTACAGATATGTTTTATGACCATTATATGTTTTAATGGAAAGATAATAACAGTGAAGTCAATGAAAACAAATGTATTACAGTTATATTACAAAATAAAAAATTAAAATTACGGTTATTATTTAAGTCTGCAATAATTTAATACCCATCAACCTATATATGCTCGGAGCGTCAGTTATGTTGATTTACATGTCCATCTATCTATACATTAACAGTGGTATTGACCTACTCACTCACCAACACATATAGTGGTATTGACCCACTCACTAACCAACACATAAAGTGGTATTGACCCACTCGCTCACCCACACGTACAGTGGTATTGGAATACACTTACATAATATAGAACCACTCACCCACCCATACGTGTACAGATATACTGATACAGCCACCTACCCATATCCATACAGTGGTATTGACACACCCACACACTCATATAATTAGATAATATATAAAGACCCACTCATCCATACACGTACAGATATCGAACAACACACTCATATAATTAGATAATATATAAAGACCCACTCATCCATACACGTACAGATATCGAACAAGTCGCCTATCACTATCCATACAGTAGTATTGACACACCCACACACTCATATAATTAAATAATATATAAAAACCCACTCATCCATACACGTACAGATATCGAACAAGTCGCCTATCACTATCCATACAGAAGTATTGACACACTCATATACTTAGATAATATATAAAAACCCACTCATCCGTACACGTACAGATATCGAACAAGTCGCCTATCACTATCCATACAGTAGTATTGACACACACTCATATAATTAGATAATATATAAAAACCCACTCATCCATACACGTACAGATATCGAACAAGTCGCCTATCACTATCCATACAGTAGTATTGACACACCCACACACTCATATAATTAGATAATATATAAAAACCCACTCATCCATACACGTACAGATATCGAACAAGTCGCCTATCACTATCCATACAGTAGTATTGACACACCCACACACTCATATAATTAGATAACAAATAAAAACCCACTCATCCATACACGTACAGATATCGAACAAGTTGCCTATCCATATCCATACAGTGGTATTGATTGGTATTGGTATTGATATCCATATTCTTATAGGTAAGTAAATGCAGTGACTTTAAATAGATTTAAATCAATTTAAATAGTTTTAAATTGTTTTAAATCAATTTAATAGAACTTTAAAAGAAATTAACACACAATCACTGCATTTATATATAAACATTAAAATTATGTATCCTAACTAAATATGTAACAAGCATTACATCAAGACCAAATCATTAATTTTACGACCTCTATAGGAAGCATTCCTATCAGCCATATAATATAAATGTGCTACAATTACGGGGTTTTAAATAATAATGGTGTAAATGTAATGTTTGCTAAAAACTAATTAAAATTCCGGTACTTATTTGTTCCAACTAATATAATGATCAATAAAACTTATAATAAAATGTTTAAATTTATATGAAATAACGCCCAATAAAATAATAAAAACGATGGTATGATTACAGTTTTCAAAGGCCTTTTAGTTTCTTAGAAAACCAACCTTCAAAACCGAGTGCACATGATTTCTGCACCAGCAGTTGAGTTTAAACATCTGTTATAAATCTAATGATAATTCAATTTATAAATAGAATGCACTAATGTTTAAACTAATTTAATTTTTCGTCTTACAATGCAAGTTACATGTTTTATTTTAGTCATATATATTTTTATCAAATATCAAAGAAAACAAACACTGATTGTTAGTGCATTTAAAGAAAGTTGCTCTTTAAAATATTATAAATCAACAATTATTAGGCTCAGATTATTTAAATTCCGACTAAGTTTCAAGAATATAGTTTTTTATAGTATGCGTAATTCCTGAAATGTTTACCTTTACTTGCTTGATTTCTTGTAACCGGTCTTTATGTTAGAGCAAAGCCCCCGATACCATTGATTAACGTATCGTGTCCCAAAAATACACAGATATATAGTTTCAGCTATCCAATTGTGGCTTGTGTGGCTAAAAACAATGATTTATTGACTAACATAGGGTCTTTTAACAAAACTACCTCAAAACTGATATATATCGACAATCTAAAATATTATACCTTATTATCTTAGTTTATAATGCCATGATTTCAATTCTATAAACATTACAAATAATTTTTGTTCAGTAGTATGTAATTGTATAATCGAAAGAATATTTTTTAAGTATATTGTGCTAACACATAAATAACCAGGTTAGGATAAGGTCGTGTTTACTCTCCTAAGGACATTCATGCTTTTCTTTAAACTTTTCATAAACTCAAATATGTATAAATTTGGGAGAGAAATGTTGCCTTCAGTGACAGAATGAAAATCGGTAAAAATTTTATTATTTTTATCGTGTTTAAAAATTAAAACGATATTATAGTAATCTCGATCTTGAAGTTCTTAACCGAATGTATTATAACTTTATAGTGTTAATGAAATAAGCACAGTACGTATTAGATTTTAATGTCTGAAGCTTATACAAAAAAGGTTACATCTCCAAACAACCCAAATAAATTATTTGTCAAAATGTTTAGATTGTTTAAATTCTTTAATTTCAATTGAATATTATCTTTACATTTTAAAGAGTATATGTTATTTATTTTCATGACGATAGGATTTAAGTACAATTGACTTTTGGAATAAATAAGTCCTTCAGTCATCGATTTACTGGGAAAATAAGAATCGATAAATAACAGATACACTTTTCACAGACCAATATTCCCGTAAAGAAGGGAGATGTGTGATAAATGAATAAGCTGTTACAGAATTTTTTATTTTATAGTTATTATTTTACACCGCTAAAGTACGGATATAATATAATAATAGTAATAATAATAAAACAATGTAAAATAATGGTTAGTAAAATAATAACAAATTCAAACTTTTTGTGAAAAATGTTAATAATACTCGTTCCTTTTGATTGTAAATGAAAAGTATTTTTTCACATTTTCGATTCAGTAGCATTTCTTCAATTATATTTCAACTTTTCATTTGTTTTTTTTTTTGTGTGTGTTGTAATCATATACATTATTATTTTATACCTAGTACGTTCATTCATGTTCAGGTGTGTGTAAGTGTCTATTTCTTGCTCAACTTAAATTACGTTTAATTTCATTTAATACGTTTCATATGAAATTTATTAAGTAGTAATCTTGTATGTTATATACAACATGCGTCAAAATGTGATTGATTTAAAACTAGATCCATTAACCTAAAGATTTTGAGATTTTTAAAATACAAAACTGAGTCAATATAATGTTAAGGCACAATAATACCGGAGCGACTGCGGCTACAGAGCAAAGGTTATCGCTTGCCACGCAGTCGGACCGGGACTTATTACCGGTGTGACCATAACAGATTTTATTCCTGTGTCACTCCAGTTGTTCGGAATAGTCCAGTGAGCCTAAAAAATTAAATGGACTTGCCTAACCGGGCAAAGGGAACTGTGTCCTTAATTTGACATCCCTTCATACTATAATACATAAGAATTTCAACTAATTAATAACAGCAAATAGACAACATTTATTTTTATAAAATTAGTTTGTAGTTTGTTTGTAATACTTCCTTTAAGATAAATTCATTTGTTGAAGATTTCCCAGATATGATTTGCACACAGATAGGTTGTAAACTCATGAATAACTATGTTGCTTTAAAAATGTTTCAATAAACCTAGTTGTTTTATATATATATATATATATATATATATATATATATATATATATATATTTATTTGTTGTTTGTAATGTAATTTAAAGAGTGTATGCAACTGACTAAGAAAACTTCGTAACTTTTTATTTGTGTTCATAGATACCTATGCGAAAACTACTGATTTTCATTAGTAAAATTTAAAATTATCACAGACTAAATTGGTTTAGGCATGCTTTTCATAGTTGACAGTAACTTAAGACAATTATTATTTTTTAAAGAAAGTTTATTGTTAAGTGATGTATTACTTAAATTGAACTATTACTCAGTTACGGCTTTTCGTCGAAGTTTGCTATAGAAAAAAACCATTAAAAACGCATAGTTTTGAGTTAATGAAACGTAGTTTGCATTTGATGCAAAATAATCAGTAAAACCCTCCAGGAGGCTTTTGTTGACTTTCAGGGCTGGCTCTCTGAGACCTTTTATCTCGGCATATTTCTGTTTGCTCTGGGTCCTCAAAGCTTAGGTTCCGGACGTCCCTTGTGTCTATAAACTCTTCCATTACGTCTTTGTCATCAACCATTCTTTATTCATAAGTATGTATTATTTACATCTTACAAATGTAGGTATCAGGAAGTACTGAATAATCTGTCTCTTAGGAGTTTTCAAATTAAAGTTGTTTTATATTTAGAAATATTTTTAAAAAATCTAATTAATTACTGTATGGATACTGTTCTCATTCTATGATTAAATTTTACGATTACCTGAAATCTATAACTACTACTTAGGTTTACGAGAGTTTACCCTGACTTCAAAAACAACAACTTTGCTAAAGTGAACATTTATCGAATTCCATTTTTAGTGCATGTTCTTTTGTCTTAACCCTGCACTAAACGTTTAAGACATAAGAGTCATACGTATAAAACCTCCGTATTTATGTTTAAGAGCCCCACTCTATGTATCTACCAGTGTTTTACTACTCATTACATTGTAGCTGACTGAGGACTAACACTGACCATGCACCCAACATACATGTTGTATACAATGGACCCTCCCACCCAATGAGTACTTATTACTCATCATGTACAAGTCTAATAACATAAACATTATCACCATGTTCACGTTACAACCTCAGAACTCATATCTGTTTTACTAATTTTGAGAAGTTTTACCGCATTACCCTTTGTTGACTTTCAATGGTAATGGGGGGTAATGACATTAATTCAACACTGAATATGTAGTGAAGACCACTCACCCCACTAAACAGCATTAAAGTCAACGTGAAATATAATGTCATATTTACTTAACAAACTTGAACCACCATTATAGTGAAATTCACCTAACATTTCATTAAATTAATATTAAATGTAATCAGTATTCAATGTGTTATAGTTGCCTTTTTATCGTGTAAATATATTTCGTAGGCTTGTAAATATTTTGGGAGTCCACTCGCCGCTATATGAAATTATAATCTATAATACTCTCATGTACAACATAAAAAATACAATAAAAGACAAAACATTTTAAATGTACAGATGTAAAAAAAATTAGGTAAAATAATTTCTTTCTTAATAAAATGTCATGATTTTATTTGAATTCTTTATTCTTTATTAAAAAGAGAATTCTGTACCTATAAGTTATGTTTTGCTATTGTTCGCTTACTTTTAAAGTGAATCTATTTGTATGTAGATAAGATGTTTATTGTTTCTTTCTTGTTTAGTATAATTTAATTAGTTTATTATGATTACTTTCTTTATGAAATACGGTTGAAAATACACAAATAGGATGTTAAACTGTCTTAATCATGCTTTCTCAAAACTCTATTATATTTTAAACTATCCGACAGACCTTGCTACGTTACGGAGATTCTCTACGCTTTCTTAACTCTTCCCCATGATTCTCTCTAAACCATCTCATCAATATAAAAACCCAGCCTGCTGCCGTTCTCCTGGATAACAAAGTTTTACCGTCTAGACAATCATAGTTAAGGGGGATACAAAGGAGTCCAATTATGTCACAGTTAGTAGAAATTACCTTAAATATTTCACTTGTTTTCTTTTTTCTTTTTTATGTAGTATCTGCTCTTCGTAATCAATTATTAAATTACATAAATAAATAAATCCAAAGTTACTCTTATGGATAAGGGAGAAATGAAAGACTGTACACCCCTTAGGAATGGATTTCAAGAAACCATTTATTAATGGATCTGTATGATACAAAAGCTAACATTCCGTCACATTTTTATCAAAATTTGTTCAGTGGTTTTGGAATATTCTTGATGACTGAGTTTAATGATTTTATATATATTAAGATTATCAAGTAAGTATACGATACAAAAACTTGTTGAACTATTTTGTGTTATATAGTTACATAAAGTATATAAAAAAAGTAATTATATTTCTTTATAATTACTGAAATTGACTAAATGTATATATATTTTTAACATAACTTAATTTAAATTAAAGTAAATAATTTAAAGTAATTACAAGTAAATAAACACATGACTCAGTATGAGTTAAGAGAAAACTAATTAAACGTTCTCAGAAACCCACTTGTGTAAACATTAGCTACTTCGTGATAGAGGATTTGGTTCTCAACTAAAACTGATTAAATAAACTGTAGGATATTGATGTTACTAACAACATATTTATATGAAAGTTAACTTAAGAACGTATAATTTATCCATTAACATTACATTTATATCTACGTGTTCTCTTTATTTAAGTTCTTAAAATAGGCTTTTATGTTTTTTTTCAAAATGAAGCTATGTTTGCAATTGTGTAGGCTTACAACTACTTTTGTTAATTAATTTGCATTATAAAATTTTGTGGAATCACAGATAGGTTTTTGTTGTATAGTAAACTTTGTATTATCTATATTTTCAAATGATCAAGTCACTAAATAGGCTGTTAAACTATCAAAACTATAATTAATACTATATCGTACTTGCATTTACTAAAAAAAATAGTAAATATTGCACAAAATAAATAGCTAAAAAAAATCACAATTTAAAAAAAATAATTGTGGTATTATAAATCAAAAATAAAATTCTATATAGAGAAATATCAATAATTTTAAAATTTATGTTTATGGTGGAAAGAAATAAACAAAACAAACTTTAAACTGCTAATAAATTATAATGCGCATCAATGCAATGATAATGCAAAGTTTATCATGATACACACTTTTCCATATAATTAAATTGCAAATCAGGATTTTAAATAATATGGTAGACGATAGAGTATTTGATATCCAGTTAATACCAAACGATATAATTGTACGTTCAGGCAACTGTAATACCACACAACAACATGCATTGTCAATGATACACAAGTGTTCGGATACAACAATATTGTTTATGAAAGGCCTCACAAATGGTTTAATTATAGGTTTAAAATCCAGTTATGTAACATTATTGTATGATAATAATAATAACAACAACAAGCTTTACTATCAAATGAAACATAAATGTTGCCTTTCGTAAAGTTTATTTTTGAAACACATTGAGAATATTAACAATAGTATCCTCATTTAGTCCAATCGTCTTTAATCACTCATAATTAAACTTATATGACTTGACTATTAAAGACTAATAAAGAATAAAAATGACCAGCCAAAATGATTGGATATGAATAACAATGAAATGAATAAAGATAATTATAGCATAAAGACTTTACATGTTTGATTTTGTAAACGTATTTTTAATCTTAAAATTGTTTATAATATAGTGCAGTGATAAAGTTATGTTGAAAATTTGTATTTTTTACCAATAAAATATTAATTTTTATTACAATAAATTAATTGTATTTTTTACAATTAATTGTATTGTGTTATGTACAATAAATTAATTGTATTGTATTATGTAAAAATTTAATTTTTATTACAATAAAAATTACTAACTTTTGTTAAATTTTTATACAATAGTTAGTAATTTATATTTAAATTAATGACCAAAATATAAATTCAGAGAAATAATACATTTCAAGATAATTACTATCAACTCACGATGGTGGCTACAGTTTCAGTAAACGAGGTCCTGAGTTACTTAACACTAAACCACGCGAGGAACGTTCTCCTGCTGATCCACACTTCCCGTTCAAGGCACGTCCATGTAATTGCCATTTATCTTGCTACAGGAGATAAAATTGAATTGAAAACCATCATTTGCCTGACAGGGTGTTTTATTACTTGTAGTAAATCTATTTCAATTGATTGAATTTGGCAAATTAATAAAATCTTACATTTTTCAAGAATTAAATAAGGTCTTTAAATACTATAAATTAAAATATATAGATAAGCAAAACCAAGATCATTCTCTAGTTCATGAAAATACAAAAATAATATTACTGTTAATCACTATAAATTGAGTTCGAAGTTTTATAAATAGAATTCATGTTCAGATACGAGGCAAGTTGGATTTAGTGGTTGTTATATTTAGGTGAACATTTTGGAAATAAATATACTTTATTGGATGTTAAAGCAATACCGATAGTGTCTATAACGTCTAATAAATCCAAACAATTTGTATTTCAAAATGAATATTTCAGTCAGGTGTAACAAGCAATAATAAGAGATTATTTACCCTAGCTATAAGTTATTTTTAAGTAAATAGTTCTATAAAAATATCACAACAATTCTATTGTCATTCCTTTCAGTTTCATATCAATAATATTGCTAGAAAATCTATTCTTTTTTTATTTATAAATATTCATTATATGTGTATACAAAGAACCAGACGTTTAGATATTATTATAGTGGATATATCTATTCACAATTTAATTCACATATTTGCTAGGTTAAAGAGATAGGATGATGCAATTTTTATTAATATTAAAGCCGAACTAACAATACCGAGGATACAGGCATAAGCTGTACTTAGCTCACCAGTTTACACAGACAGAATATCTGTACTTGAACATTATTAAATGAGTGAAATCCTGACCATCGGCTTAGTCGAATGTTAAAATCCTCAACCCTGTATTTATCAGTTCGAAGCTTTAACCAACACGCCAGAAAGCCACTACAGAATTCGTAATCGTATAATCCTATTATGTATACAAGTGCTTATAAGGCTATAGACACAATTATATATTTTCCAAAAGCATTTATAAACTACTTTAAATGTTAAGCAACGCCATCAATTAATTATATGCAAAATCAAAATGCATATAAGAACCTTGCTAAAAATCAAAATGGTACATGAGCGGACCTGTAAAATATCATGAAAACAAAACCATCATGAAAACAATTGAGACCCATCCCCCCCCCCCCACCAAAGCTGGAAAGCGTGCCAACTGGGGGATGGCTCAAAACAAGTCGAGCGATGGGATCACGGGTGGCAGTTGGAGGGTCAAAATAACACTCGGCAGCTGAGCAAAACTGATTTCTTTTCCAAGTAAACAAAAAAGATATTATTCCGACTTGGCAGAAGGCCACAATATAAATTCTCCCTTAAATAAATAACAACAAACACCAAAATTAACAAGATACTACACATTGTTAACAAACGCTATAAATACCACAAACTCTACAAATACCAAAATTGCCTATAAACAACTACATGGCCTATCTGCAGCCTAGCCAGAGACACCCAAAACGCAAGACAATTTATTAACAATTCAAAGTGAACAAATTTAAGAAAATTTTGACTACACCCAAATAAACCCCGGCAATTCAGCCCACATCCCTTTGATTCCACCGGGCCAGGGAGTAAGCCAGAATGCCTGGGCAGCTCCGAATTAGAAGTTAAGCAAAAGCACAATAATCCCCTATTGGTGAGTTTAAAAATTAAACAACTAAAAAAAAAATATATAAAACGGTACCGTTCGAGTAAAAATTCACTTCAAATCACCCCTAATAAACTTAACAAAAAAAAAAAAATAACAATAACTAGGCCTAAACATATAAATAAATACTAACATGATTTAACAATGGGGACCTAACAAATATAAAAATCTAAACAAATGTAACAAGAAAATAAACTAACTAAAATTAAATAACAATAAATATTAACATTAAGTTCTTTTTGTATTTTAAAAGTTTTTTTTCTTTAGTAAAAAAAATATATATATAAGTCCCCAATGGCTGTGTTGAATATAATCACTGTTGAAGTTTAGGCCTAGGCCACATTCAATAGTTCGGCACCTTTATTTTTCTTTTTATTTCACAAATTCACTACCCCCAGCTCAGCCGCCGGGAAAAAAGATGGAACGCACTGACCTGAGGACTGAAGAAAACACCCAGATGTAGGGAATGGCAGCTTAGTCGCAACATGTGCTCTACGACTTGGTCCTCAGGCCAGGCAGGCAGTGTAGAAGGTCGACCTTCCCCGGACGGCAGGCCGAGGGCTGAACGTCCCACTCGAGGACCCTGGACTGTAAGGCCAAACACAGCCATTAAAAATATAACAGCCAAACCCTTTTACAAAAATAATACACATAACAACTAATAAACGTGAAATGGCACAACAAAACAAGAACAGACAAAGTTATACATGATTAGCACACTAGAAAAATAAAAGATCCATTTTTAGGCTATGAAAAATTATGTTGGAAAACCGATTTAAGACAAACTACAACTTAACAAATTACCAAAAAATCAACTACGTATAGGGACTTAAAATGACAAACTGAAAACTAGGCTATGGACACAGGGGCAATATGTTATAACAAGAAAATCAAACTAAAGATAGGCTAGGTTATTGTCAATGAACAAAAATATGATATATCGGTAACTCCAACTGAAAAAGGCTCAATAAACATTATACAGAATTACAATTGAAAATAAAACGAGATATAATAAAGCAATTACTGGTAAAACTGTAACATTGAGCACATGGCTTTAACCTAGTCTGAGAAACATCTAGACAAAGAACCCAAATTTAACACAACTCTGAAAACACAAGTAAGCCCGTTGAATATTATTCAAACAAAGTATTTTCACCAAAAGGATGATTAGATATTAAAACTTACAAAATGAACACTTACGTTTTAGTGTGTCTAGCCGATCATAACGAAATTCTGCAGGCAGCACAAGACAACTGAACAGACAGGCCAACCTGACCGAAGCTGGAACCCGGAACGAACGGATCTGAGCCAACGGCCACCAAAGTACGCGAAACGCAGGACACGAGCGATCTCAGGCAGCCTGGCAAACCACAAAAAAAAACGAAATGTACCGGTCAAAAGACCCGGTACACAATTTAAAACGTATTTGATTTTAATATAAAGTATTTCATAATACTTTTACGTGGTATTGAATAATAAATGTTTAGTATTTCATATTACGTACAGTGGTAATGACCTACCCACCCTCCCATACACATACAGTGGTAATCAGACCGGCCATTTTGATTTACTGTAATGTAATATTTAATTGTAGCAAATCTAAGTGTTATTTTTTCCTCAAATTACTCTGTATATCTGTAAAACTAGTGGTTATTGAGCCAAATAAATATTATTAAAAATATTACTTTCAGTGCTTTTAAAAAATATCGTACACTTTTTGGGAAGAAATATCACAACAACTGAACGTGTAAGAGTGGGTAGGAGGGACATAGCTAGTGAACGTGTAAGGGTGGGAGAGATGGTCATAACTACTGTACGTGTAAGGGTAGGTTGGAGGGTCATAACTACTGAACGTGTAAAGGTGGATGGGAAGGACATAATTAATGAACGTGTAAAGGTGGGTAGGATGGTCATAACTACTGTACGTGAAAGGGTGGCGGAAAGATAGTCGAAAAATTCAAGCTGGCGTTCATATTGAACTGGATAAACGTATAAAGTTCGGATATATTAAGTATCGAGATCAGTTCGTTTACATATTTGCTTTTATCTCTACACCTGTTGTTTTCCAAATAACACAACAAACAAGAGTCTGTCCAGTATTAATACAGTAGTGTTATTTGTTTTGCAAGAAAATAGTGTCTTCCGTTACTTAGTCTTACTCCATGTAAACATAAATACTTTGTACAGGCAACAGGTTACTAAACAGCTGTTTGCTTTTCAGAGCTATTTTATTTCGTTTTAACAACCCAATCCAATTGATATGTTTGGCACTGAGTCGATTTTCAGTTTAAAAAAATATTTATTAGGAAAGTCAAATAAGGTGAAGATGAGCTTAACTAAATAAAACTATACTTATAAATACAATTTAGATTATTGCAAATATAATTTGTTTTAAATTGAATATTTAAGTTGGTTTTGCTTTTGCAATCGAGAAGGAAATTGGCATGAAAAATGTGTAATCTTTATTGGCTTTTATTTAATTTCACAAATAAATCAAGGCAAAGATAAATGCAATAAGATTACTCTCATAGGTCAGGATTATGCATTATAATCGTATATTGATAAAAGAATGCTTGATTGGGTTTTGTTGTAATAATATACCCTCAACAATAAAACTAACGGATTGCAAGTTAAATAATATTTCATATTATTTCCTTGCTATATATAATCTAAACAGCATTAATAATGAGATTGGTGAGTTTTAAAACTGTCATTTACTAGATTAATTTCATACATAATTCGAAAGATCTTTGATATAGAATTATAAATAAAAGATCTTTCAGCACTAATAGCCACAAATAATTATAAAATGCTCTGCGTCAAATCATAGAATTAATAAATATACACACGAAAAATGCCTTTGATTTGTCAATAGAGATTAATAATTGTAGGATAATTTATCATTTCCACTGTCGCTGAACGTTAATTTATCACGGGAACAAGCAGCATAATGTTTTCATTTCTGATCTTCATAAAACATGTTGCATGCGTAATGTTGCGATACGAAATTGTGGTAATGAGTACGGGGCTCAACGAGAACGTGTAACACCCATGAACTATCGTGTCTCCAGGAGAGCTAAATTCTCCAGCTGAACTACTTTTCACAAATGTTGGTGAGAGAATAAATTAGAAATGTCCTTCCTTTGACATTTTAATAACCTCTTTGAAAACATAAAATAGATTTATCTACAGTATAAGTAATATTGGTGAGTTACAAGCATTCTAAACAAGGTCGAAATGTTTCTTTTGTCATCTCCCTTTTACAAAACATCTAGGACGTAACCAACTTTATTCAACAACTGGTTATATGGACTTTTTATAGAAAAAATATCCACAACAGTGGTACAATCCATCACAACAGAGCTTTAACTAACACTGAACAACGAGGGTTAAGGAATAAGTGAGAGCAAGCATGAACCTATATGAGTCTACCAGCACGTGCACGTTTTCATATAATGGCATCATGTGTTTGCAACTTGTCCTGTGTTCCAGCTTCAAGACACAATTAACATTTACTCATATGCATATAACATAATTATAGTTGCAACTGACAATAACCATGTAAGTTAAAAAAATTATTAATATAAATTTTAAGAACCGTGTATGTGTTTAAGATTAAGCTCTATTTTTTATTTGTTTATTGTTATACAATCAAATATTTCAAACAATATACTGACAAATTCTCTATAAAACGCCTTAAACAAAGTCATGCTAAGCAAATCGTATAAAATTATGTATAATTATAAAGGTTTGGCTTAGTAACTCGCTTCCTATGTAAAAAAAGGCCACTTTTTTATCTACGTCATCCCTGTGCGTACATTTCTGTATTGCAGTAAAGGTGTGTAGTTAGCTACAGGCTGTTGTTCGGTGGAATTCATTACACACGCTGTGATGAGATTCACTCGTTATACAAAGAAGCAATCAACGACTTAGTGGACATTTCATGGTTATCCTATAGTGAAATACTGCATAGGCAGATTCAACATTGAAATTTGTGTTGATAGTTTCACTTATATATTATGGTCAACAAATTGAACACTAAATAGATAATTATATACACTTTAGGGTTTGTTGTGTTAATTTATTGTAGTTCTTCCTTTTTCAATAAGGGTCTTTGCTTCCATTTGGATTTAAATAGGCCTAACATAAAGCATTCTTAGGTTACTTATCTGATAAATATTCTAAGATAAGTTATAATATGTTTTTAGGTTACAAATCTTTTATCATCAATATGTGGTCTCCCTCAATATAACTGTACGTGAATGGGTGGGTGGGTGGGTTAATTTTACTGTACGTGTATGGGTGGGCGTGTAGGTCAATACCATTGTACAAGCAACAGTTGGGAGTTCTTTGGTGCTGGAAGAGGTCTAAGTATCTGATAAATATTACTAAGTTCATGAAATAAGATATCGTTCAGTGGCCTTGACCGGAGGGTTCCAGATAACAGTGTCAAGTAACATCGAGTGTGTTGTTCCTTGTATGGATGACCGACCGATCCTCACAGGTAAAATTAAATAAAAAAAGTAAAGAATGTCTGATTATAACAAGTGAAGTTAGGACTAAAAGCTATTTTCAACAATGAACCTGAGGACTAACGCTTTAAAGGTGACTTCCGAACTACCACCTGTGAACAGGGAGGTAGGCTGCGTGCAAGGACCGGGATCAGTGTTAGTCCTCAGGTTCATTGTTGAAAATAGCTTTTAGTCCTAACTTCACTTGTTATAATCAGACATTCTTTACTTTTTTTTATTTAATTTTACTTTAACCAACTATATCAAATGGTTTTCAAGATATTATATTTCGTGCAAGGTTTATGGCTGGAGTAGATCAGGTGTTAAGTAAACTGTATCTTATACCATTAAGAACCACCCATATTATTTAGTATTGTGGAACATATTTATTATTTTATTAACAGACTATTTAAGTGGGAGAATTTAATTCACCAAATATGCTTTTTTTAGAAGTAAGTATGGAACAACTGACTCATATATGTCCATCAGATTAAATTTTAATTAAAGCATCGAAAAGAAAAAAACATAAGTGTGTTTTGAGAGAAAATACTAGGAGCTAAAATGATGATCAGAATGTCTCACAATGTTTTAATTTTGTTATTATTCTAAATTTGTGTCCTGTCACAATTTGAAAAGAGTAACGGCACTTTAAGTGCATCTAATTATTATTTTTTTAGGTTCATATTTTTACAATAGTGTAAAAGAGATAGTAAACTATTGAACCTATTAATACATATAAATCAACTAGATTTATGTATTAATAATGTATTAATACTTATGAATCGGTATAATGATGTAAAATTACTAAAATAATACATTATTTCTTAGCTAAATTATAACAATATGTAATATTAATACTATTATAAAGGGAAAACAAGTTGAGACTAATTACTTGGTCCTAATTAACTTTTCAAACTAACTCTGCCCTCTAACTCCTTTATAGGCCACGAGTTTACATCTATGTATCCGTTACAGGGTTTGTTTCAGTCTTACACCATTGACTAAACTAAACTCTAAGAAATTTTTTTATAAATCTATGTGGTACAGTAAAAGCTTCATTGTTCATTGTGAACGCTGAATTGCTACTGACAACGTATTACGCTCTTGTTTTCCCTTTTCTTACATATGCAGTTGTCATCTGGGGATCTGAATGTACCCGCACTCAACAGATATTTGTCCTGCAAAGAAAGCAGTGAGGATCATAGCTGGTTTTCGTTCTAGACAATCATATAAATCCATTTTCAAACAATTAAAACTACTTACCTTCCCTTGCATTTTTATTTTTCAAACGTTACTTTTTCTGAAACAAAACCATTGTATTTTCCAGCCCCTTGTACCAAGTTCAAAGTATGACTTAAGAAATAAAAATAAACTCAATATACCCTACCATACCACTTCCTTTTTTAAAAATCACACATATTATAATGCCACTACTTTATTTAATGCCCTTCCCTCTGACCTAAAAGCTGAAAAAGATTTTAAAACTTTTAAGAGGTCTCTTAAATACTTTTTGATTCAGGAATGTTTTTATTTAGTTCAAGATTTTTTAGATCATAAATAACTGTTACAATATTTCGGTTTTTAATAAGTACCTTATTTTATTATTACTGTATTTGTGTAAGGTGTACTTAAAGTGTCTTTCGGTTATTGATATTTAATTGTTCTGATTGTTGACACAGTCCTATGTATGTAATATGTCTTATGGAATAAAGTTGATTTGAATTTGAATTGAATTTGAATTAACATGCTATTTAGTATTTATAAATATTATTGATTGTCCTTTTTGACCCATTTAAGCCCAAGTAATTTAAATATATAATTAGCAATATTTAGAATGAGTATGATTCATAAAATGTATAAATATAAAGGGCCCGGAAAGTTTACATTCTGACTTACTTACTCACCACGTTTGTTATACATCTTATTCGTCTAGAAATATTGCCTGTCATTACTTTTAGGAATTACTGACAGAAAAGTGTGATTTTGTTTTATTTATTTAAATATAAAAACTACACAATGCCTTATACAATCAACGTTCTGCTTAACTCTTCGGATAAATTCGTATCTTATGTCCCGCTATAAGTACTAGCTTATTTTTTTCCAATTTACTTTTTATATTTGTTAATCTTTTTTAATATCAAGTTAATTATTTGTTCCATTATGCCAACTTTAAATAACAATTTCATTGGTAAATTTCCAATTATTGTAAAATTATAAAGATGTAATTAGAAGGTTGAAATTTAACATGATTTATTTAAATACTAATGAGACTGAGTGACATATGTTCAAAAGCTGACCTTGCAAGTTTAAACAATTTACGAATTTCTGATCTAGTTATTCTAAACCTAGTCCATAGTCTGAAACGTAGCCTTTGTAAGTTCTTTAGTTGATATGGATAAACATAAACGACGAGTTCAAACAATATTTATCTTTGCGTTTTCTGTCTGACTGACAGTTCACTATACTGCCTTCGTTAGTTCAATAAAGAAATGTTTGACATGTACAGGAAGTGTACGTTTCAATATAATTTTAAATATTAGAGTACATATATATATGATAAAGTAATGACATTACAAACTATTCAAATCATTAATCCAAGATGTGCAAATTCAAGTGTGTTAATTGAGTTTACAATTCGAAAATTTGAAGACATTTTAAGTCAACTCATGTTTGTATATTTTTTATTACGTAACAATATTATTGTTTGTATCAAACAACAAAAATGTATTGTTAACTATGGTTAAAAAGAACACTTTTGAGGACAATAAGAAAGAAAATAATTAAAGGCATATACTGTAAATATAAAAAAACGAAGATTATATATTTAGATGTATTTATTTAGGTCAATCTATGTAAATTTACTCTTTGAGCAAATCAAATGATATATATCTCAATTAGCAATGCACTAGAGAGACAAATACATAGCTGTAATAATAATGTATAATTTTATCAAAAAATTTTAATCATTATTATTATTAGGTTTTACTCCTAATAATTAAGTTAAAGTATAAAAATATAATTATGTCTACACTATATAACAAGTAATGTAGTCCATATCGTTTAATTTTTTGCCCACATTGCCAGAGTGGCTAAGCCTTCAAACTGCGGGGTGAAAGGTCCTAGGTTATAATTCCCAACTGAGTAACAGAAGTTCACACACAAATCTATATGAAGTGTTGAGTAAAATTAACACGTGCCTTTGTATACATAGTAAATTTCATCACCACTTCATACATACAGGTCTGCGCGTGAACTTCATTCAACGAACGACGACTGTTAACTCAGTTAGGGAATCGAACATAGGGCCATGCACTCCACAGTCTAAAGGCTTAGCTACTCTGGCAATTCGTTAATATTGTTTTTTTCTTTTAATATCAGTTTTAAAACATAAAACTACTTTATATCGATAAAAGAATACATGATAAATATATTCAAGTTCAACAAATATAATGAATAATACTAAAAAAATACAATATTCAGCTATCAAAACTATGATAATTCTTTTACTATGCATGAGAATATAGGGCGTGTTTTTGAATCTGATAATAAATTAATAATTCGTAAAAACAAAACTTATTTTATTAGACAGTTAAAAGTGCATTAATTAACTACCAAACTAGTCTTGTGGAAAGATATAAATATTAGATATATGTTATTGCTAATCTTCAAACACAATCTATACACAATAGGTATTTTTCTTGTAAAAACAGGGGAATATAGAATTTAAATTCCAAAATATTTCAGTAAAAAGCACTTGTGTATTAGAGTTAAAATACTGATCCTCCTTCATATAAACAAATCCAATATTGACAGCCATTCAATATCAACCCCTCCAATCGAATGAAGACCAGCTAGTTATTCTTGAAACTTGAACAATGGATAATTAGTATGTATATGGGGTTGAGTTTTAGCTCCATAATCACATGATGATCGTATGTTAAATATTCCCCCGACCTGTGACAGCGCCTTAACTCAGTCCACTCAGATAAAAGACAGACGTATTGTGATTTATAAAATATGTACTTTGTATATATATACTTGAAGAATAGTAGAGAACTCAAAATAAATGTTTCATCAAGTCCTTATACTGTATATAATGTTCACACTCATTTCATATTTCTTTATCAATTTTAACTATTGAGGAGTCAAAAATTCGCCCTTATTCATAGTTGTGCAATGAGTTTTTCACTGTTCAATAATTTCACCCTGGAGGATACTGGCGTCCTAAATGTACGTTTTTCACAATAAAATCATGGAGAGAGGTTTAAATTAATCGAAAAACAACATCTGGTTGAATGTGATGTATGTATTTCCACTCTTCTTGGAATGTGATCAACAATTTTATACTATTTATATTATTATATTATAATCTTAAAAATATTATGTTCGTATATAATGGAAGATTCTTCTATATAGGCCTAGTAAAAAAAAAAAAACGAATGTTTGACTCTCTGTGTCTGTTTGTCCAATATGCATCATCATTCAACTGTCGTGATTGTGTATGAAATTATGTATTTTTTACCAAGGATGATTTAAGCATGATTTTGTAGTGCTCCACCTAAGGTCTAAAAAATTTTAATTTGTAATATAATGTAGCTATTTAATTTTATAAATCATCACCTACAAAGAAAAAAAAATTAATTAACACTTTTGAAATAGGTTAAATACTATAATTGTGCGCTTATATTAATAAATGGTAGTAACAATAGTGAATGAACTATATAAATTCATGAGCACAAAGAGTGACGGAATCGGCACGGGAAGCTTGCAGAGGCGTCCTGTAGTTTTAATTTAGTTATTGACTGTCCAAATTATAGAATTTTCGTTAACTTTTAGCATGTATTTATTCATTCATAAAAACAAATGTAATATAAATTTTAATTTTACCTGGATATAAATTACGAACTATCCAATAGAGTTTGTTCTAATTCAAAAAATAGAATAGACTAAATCTTTTTATAAGTTCTACGACTATTGTTGTAATGGTAATCATAATTAAAACAACAATGTAGCTTAATTGACAGTATAAAACAATTACTTTTAGAGAGCAAGACACAATTAATTGAAGGAAATGCATTTGGCAGTTTGAGAATTATTATTTGGACGTTTCTCTCAACTTACAAGAGACATAATTACTTTCCTAGATACAATTAACATAAAATAAATGTTGTCAGTTAAAATGGTGTTAGGAGGACACAGGATGGCGTGTTGAAAATGTTTCTCAATGCTTTATAAGAATATAAACTTTAGCACACTCTCAAAGCTGTTATTGCATCTCATTTTCATGTACAAGAAAATGTCATGAAAGAAAATATGTGACATCTATCATTGAACATAAGACTATCCCTGACCATGACACTCAGGGGCCATTTGTCATCACAACCTGTCAGATAGTGATACGTACCCATAACCCCCTCCCCCCACCTAAACATCTCACCCTTCTTAGAAATACAAAGGTTTAAGGTTGAGTGTAAGAGAAGGCTTAACTCATAACTCCGCCTAATATAGTAGATTTTCATTTTATTTCATTTCCGTTTCAAAATACAACTTATAAAACGTTCAGTACCTTCTTAAAAACACATTCATAACATTTAAAAGAGTATTAACTACAGTAAATCCGATAAAGATTTTAATATAATCGAACATTTTTTGTAAATGTAAGTTACTTGATGTAAAATACATATATGACTTGGTTAGAAAAAAATATACCATCGTAAAATTAACTTACATTTTATAAACAGTAGTAAATAACACAAAGGGAAACAGTTTTATTTTTGAATATATTTTGAAGTCTACAAAAACACAAAGGTTAGATAGAACAACTTATTTTCAAAAATAAAACACTTAAAAATTAATACTTTTTACTGTATCATGTTTCCTCTGGAATTCATTAAATTTCTTTTGAAAAATTAACTGTCAGTTTTTTTATTATTTCTAGAGATTCCATTCCTTTAACACGATAAAGTTATTGATTCACGAAATCTGTATATACAAAAATTTATATACGATAGGTTTGCATAGATCATATGTCTTTAATAATTGTTATAAAGTACCATAGACAGGAAGATTTATCAGTAATATTCACCTTCTACTGGTTCGTCCCCTTACTCTGTATGAATAAGTTTCTCACACATAGCAGTAGTCTATGTGAAATGGGAAGATTAAGGTTAATTGAAAAGGAAAAAAACACAGATTGTGCTGAAAAAAATAAGTTTAATTTGTGTTAATTTTTTTTAGAATAGATTATTGATTTATCTTTCTTTCAATATTTCATAAAAAGAAATTAGTAGTATTTTTATGTTAAAAACCTAATGAGTAATTTTCTATAAACTTAAGATTCATTCACACCTTAACTTACAACATTATTGAGTTTAATTTAAGGTACTACTCTCAGAGTAAGATGTTTTTGAAATGTAAAATAAGTTTTATTTATTTATATTTGCCTTAACAACCCTATCATCACTTATGACTGATCCAACTCAAACAACCGACGCACTTTGTTCTTTAAATACTTTTACTGTAAGTAAAATTAAATATAAAAAGTCAATATAAATTTAATATGCACCCTCAAAAAGATGTTACCCTTATACACCTCAAAAAATTTAACCACTATCTACACTACCGAGTAACTGCCATAAATACCACAAAATGATTAACTTCAACTGCTCTCTCAATGTACTATTGTTTATTATTAATGCCTCAACGGCTTTTAGATCTGTTCATATTGTTCCAAACCCCAGATTAAGTAATATTTTAATACAGTAACATACTAGACTTTAAAAAATTAAATTTGCCAATTTCTTCCACTTTCAAGTTCTTAGTGAAAAGATAATACACCCATTAAAATATTTTGTTTAACATTTTCAACTACTGACCAACTATGAGTAATTAATTAGAAAAGTATCATGGTTAACAGTTCAAAGCACAGATTAAGTACGATATCTCAACTAAAGCCTCTAGTAATTTTGAAATAATTGCCACATTTTAGGTTAAATCACATTTTTTTTAACGTTGAGACTTGTAAAGAGAACTTCGTAAGCCTAATTACCTCTAGGAAATAAATGGTCATGGTCTCTAAGTTCTAGTGGTGTGACATTATTGCACTTAAAATATTTAACCTAATAAAGGATTTTATCTTTATTTATTAATTGACGGTTTATCTTTAGTTAATAATCAAATGAAATAACAACTATAGAAATATAGTTTAAAAGTATGTATTACTGTTCAAAATTGGTTTATCTGCTTATAATATTCTATAAATATAACAACAAAAAATAATTGTTCTAATAAGATACCAATGCAGCATTATATAATTTTAGATGAATCTCTAGAAACAATAATCGTTTAAATGTGATTATATTACATATTAAGTTCTACCTTAACACAATTTGTGGAAGGTAGAGTGAAAGCCTAACTAAATCAAATAAATTTTGTCCAACTGAAATAATTTGATTTCTCTCTCGGAAAGTTGCAAAATTTGATTCGACTTGTAATCACGTTACTGGAAAAGACAACTTTTAAAAGCCTCTATCATATTCTACACCCGGTAGAATTAAAAATAAGAAAACATCATTTTTCTAATGTTCTAAGAAAATGTAATGTTGTATGAATCATACTTATTTTCTTAGTGTTATGAGTCAAAATATTATTATAAATAAGAGAAGGAGTGACTCTTTCTAAGGAAAAATTTACTTTAACTTAATGTAAGTTTGTAAAATATTTGTGGGTTTTGTATGGCGTTTGTTTTTGTACAGATAAGTTAAATAGATGATTAAGACATATTTTAAATGACACTCTATTTGCGAATATTACTTCCTTTTTTGAGAAATATAGATTACATTTTGAGACGTTAAATTATTACTTCAAATACTAAAATGGTTCAATTTTTTAAAGTTTTATGACACGAACGTTGAATAGTAAACGTAATAAATATGAGTAAAGTCAGACATCTATGAGGTATCTCGAGATATTTGTATGGGTAGTTAAAGCTAATAGCACCTTGTAGTAATAGTTATAGTGGCAACACTGTCTGGCCAGGGTGTTAGGTGATAAGTTGACAGGATGAGCTGAATACACAAGTAGGTAGAGGACATATCCTAACTCAGAATCACGAGAGTTTTCTGTTACCGGAATAAAATGTCAGGGTATATTTAAGCTGAATGTATACCTGAATGTGTTTCAATAGTTTGGCCAAACATAACATATATTGTCCTATTTGTTTTGTAAAATAAAAATATGATTCCTAATAATTACTTCTTTTCAATTATATGGTTAGAAGAGCTTAGAATAAAAGTATACCTTCATTTCTTTACTAACATTATTTTTTGTTACAACAAAATACTTGGAACTTCAAGTTTATGGGAAAAGACGCACTAAATTACATGACAGCTCACCCATACAAGTACAGTGGTGACGGCCCACCCATACGCGTACTGATTGACGGCCTACCCACACATACACGTAGTGTGGTGACAGCTCACCCATACACGCACCGATTGACGGCCTACCCACCCAAACACGAACTGGTCTACCCACTCATACACGTACTGGGGTTACAGCCCACCCCCAATACACGTAGTGTGGTGACGGCTCATACATACATAGGCTTACACGTTCTGTACGTTGCTTTGAGTAGGCATGTTTAAATTTTATCATGCGTGGATGTGTGAAACTTAACTGAACGGCTCATTAAATTTTAACACTTTTGTAAAAAAAATGTAACAGTTTCAAGGCTTATTTTGAGTATTTACGTAATAGATATGGCAATTTCAAAACTTATTTTTTATTAGTCTTATCACTGAAAATAATTGAAATTTTAAATTAATAAATGTGCTGCCTAAATGACATTGAATTTTTCCCCTAAATGGAAAATAATAAAGTTACTTTATAAATGCTCTTATTACCATTGGGGAGACATATTATTTTTAATTCTTACTTCCAAGAGATTATCATTAGACATATAGTCAAACATTTCTGACTTTGGATGCACATGTTCTATTTCGTTCTTGTTAGAACATAAACGTTCACTTTTCTCACGTGGTTTTTTAAGTAAATTATAATAATTATTATTTAAATCAAAATCATGTTTTAATGAGTGGATAACTTTAGCCAAATAACTGCTGAAACGTCAAATAGGGTATTCACCATAGAACAACCACAGTTCCCTTCTCAGCTTGATTATTTTAGGTTATGTTTAATGCATGAAAATTCCTTTTTAATGCAGAGGTCCTGGCTACATTCAGCCCTTCTTCCTATAGTTTGAAAACTCTGTTACCTACTAGCATAATTATAATTCAATGATAGAAGAATATTATTGTCTAATATATCTTTATGTACTCCAAAATATGTTTAGTTATGTCAGTGTATTTTTATTCCCTGTAATTAGTTTTATTTATAAAACGTGAAAAGATAGTTTTTATTATTATTTAGTCATAGCTTAAATGTTCTTATGACTTGATTAAATAAATATTGGTAGATCAATTAGAAAGATATAAACTATAATTTATATCTCATATTTTATTTATCAATTTATAAGACATAAATTGATAAATAAAATATAAAGACACCAACATTTAAAGGCCAATGGCCATGCTCTATGTTGGAGGAAGGTTTCTGATGTGAAATATATAATTAATATTGTGACATATATAACCTATTTTTTCGGAAAATACTGTATGTATCGAATTAAATATATGTATCCAATAAGTGAACTATGGGGCTGGCAATTAAAATAAATTAAATTCATAATATCGAATAAATTCTAAGCACTCATTTTTGCCATTTTGATACATCTGTAAACACAAAGCAGAAATGTTTATGTCATTAAAAGTCATATTCCAAATCACAAAACTACCTCCCCCTGTGGATAAGTATAAGCATACACATATTTTATTAAATTACATGTTCTTAAATATATCCTAACGATAGTTTACATTTGTAAGAGGCAACTTACGAGAGATTTCGAGGGGCTGGGAATATTTATAATCATTTTACTTGAAAGCACTCTTACAGCTAAATGTTCTCTTAGTGCTGGTAGTTATAGCTAGTTTTACGTTCAAAGTAATATCAGATAAATTAAATCTACAAAAACAGCATTTAAAAATGTATGGACTTTGTTTTACTTCCTCAGTTAAGTGCCACATGTATTTTACTTTTAAAATGTTGTTTCTTACTTAAAATTAATAATTTTCTATTTACCTGTGCAGTGTTACTTTCATTATTCTAAGCGTTTAGGGAAAAAACGTAATGATTAACAAAGAAAAAGCAATTAATTGTTGTATGTATTTTAGAATCTTTCTTTTTTCTCTGCCAAATTGTATAGCTGTAGAAAAATTTACTCAGATTCAGTAACGAAGCTATACTCGTGCACTAAACAGTTAAATTAAAAAATCAAGCAATTAAGCTATAAAGTCCTAATGAATATTATTCAAACAGATATTTAACCATTTAACGTATTTACTCATTAAGTTACTCTGTTTAGTTTAGGAAACTTAGGAAAAGGTCATAAAATAGCATTTTTTACACCAGTTTATAGATATTTTTATCTATTCAAAATATTTAATAAAATAGCGTAGGACTACGCATCCAAATAATAGACATATTAAAGTTTTTAGCATACCCCTGGTGTCTTATAAAAGAAACTAATTAATTTTAAAAGTTAATTTTAACTAATTTTATTCTTTCAGCCCATTTTTATTTTTCACCGTCGTAACTAACTTATCATTCATACGGCTTATGTAAACACGTTAATTAAGCTACACAAAATCTTTAAAGTCCGAAATTTACTTGGTATATTATTTAAAATTAGGGGAAACAAAACTATTAGCGATTAGTTATTATCTTCTTTGCACTTACTTACCAAAAGTAAACTTAAATACTCGGATATATTAAATATGAATATGCAGTAATTGCTTTTTGTATTAGCATTAATAAGTTTTTTCTAAGTAAAGTGGAATAAATTTTTGTTTCTATATTTGATAGTTCATTTTTAAAATGTCCATAATAATATTTCTAATTATTTACATCGTAGTTTTAGCTTCCAAATCATTCACTACACGTGTATTGCTAATAACATCTAATGCACTGTTTGTTTGGCATTTTGTGGCAGTTTTACTAAACTGTAACTAATGTTATTTTCGCTTACATTTCCTAACAAATCAATAATCCACTTGTACTGTCGTGTTTTTTCACTAACCAGGCATTTATTTTCTCCACAACAAACTGTTCTTCAATTAATTAGTGATCTCAAAAAGTTTTAAGTACTTTTTAAGCTGTTTCCATTATTTATTCCTGAAACTTTGAACTGTTCTTAGGTATAATATACTGTTTGTTAAACAATTAACTGTACAACAGCATTTTAAGGGTACAAGCGTTGCTGTTTGCTTAGTAATCATGTACAACTAACGTAATGAAAAATAGTGTTTAAATTGTTTTCAAAGGCTACTTTTTGTGACAAACAACGTGGGTTTTAAATAGGCCCACGTTTATTTATTATTATTGGATAAAGTAAAAAATGTTTGCTTTATAACTACTAGCTACTGATATTACTTAACTAACTGCAATTTAATTGTTTTACTTTTCAACTTAAAACTAAGTTGAAAATAATACTTGTATTTGAACTGTGCAAGAACTATGCCATCAAATTCATACATAAGACGGAAGAATAAAAGAGAAATATTATGTGACTTCAACAGCTAGCAATAACGCTAACGCATAAAATCTTTTCAATAACTACAAATCCAATAACTTAAAACTCATTATGCTCTATAAGTATTTATATGGCTCAGTCTTCACCACACATTTCCCTCATGAGTCGGACAAGTGTCTTTATACTTCTTGTTATAAGTCATGATGTTTGAAAGGGAAAGACAGAATGAAACATAAATACTAGAATACTTTGATCATGAAACTCAAGTTTTTGTGGTTGGAACTAACTGCTCATCCTCTTACTAAATCGGTTCTTGGCAACTGCACTATGACTATAACATAACTCATTTTTTTCTACCAACTAAACTAACCAACTAACTCCTCCATTACTACGAACGTCTCTCCATGTAGTAAACCACAATGGTCCTATTATGGTTTTATTTAGTCTGTAAGCTGTTCTGTATACATCAGGCATAGTTTTAAAAACTAATTTTTACTTTCATATGAATATATTATTATTTTTTTTAATTATTAATAACATCGCTTTCATCCATTTAATCTCAGATTTTCATTGTAAATTAAAATGGCCTGTGACAAAACGTGGAGGTGGCCAAAGCTCAAAGAACTAACAACATGAAATTAAAACTGAGTGACCTAAAATATAATTCGTTATAGTGATTCTGATAAATATAAGAAACTCTGAAAATCCAGTAGAGATTCTACTAAAGTCAATGTAATATATCACTGCATTGCTAACGTCAGTAAGGAACAGCGTACAGTATCATTGTTTACAACTTTGATGCAGAACTTTAAACCATTTGATCTCATATGTGCTAATGTATAAAAGAAAGTTTCAAGAGGAAACACTTCTTTTTACAGATCTAATTTTTTTATTTTTTATTTATTTATTAACAATTTGTTTACAATTATTTGATAAAAATTGTAAACAAAGATAAACATACAAACCAATTAATTGTTGGCAGAGGAACGTAACTAGCGTCAAACATCTGGACACCAAGTAAGAACTTTGAATCAAAGAGGATGCTATTTGAATTTGAATAGAGAACTAGCAATAGACAGTATGGAATAATTTATTGACACACTTGTATATTAATCTAAACCAACTTCAGCCTAAGTCGGCTGACAAGTCAGGCTATAATGTTTTTAGTAAAAGTTTTTTTATTCTTTTTCTTAATTTAAACATATTTTATTCCAGATATTTTATCCTGACAATACCTTAAAAACTAATATCTCTCATTGTCATTTATTATTTATTAATTAATTTAGATAGGCGAGTAAGTAAATGAATACATTTGCAAAATCTACGGCAGTTGCATGAAGTGCATACAACATTCTCGTATTAAATTGGTGCTGTTAGTTTTTTTTTTTTTTTTTTTATCATAATTTCAAAAAAAATTATTCGTAACTATAGGAAAAAACTAGTTTACTATTAAAACTATAAGTATTTTTTGTCAGATAACATTAAAAACAATTAGAAATATGTTTTAATGAACACATTCAAATATTGGTTCATAAAATTAATTTTACAACAGAATTGTGTGTTTTATTTTGTTCTCCTAACGGAATGAAGTCTATAAGATAGTTCGACGTAAAAGTGTGCAAGATAATAATATATTCATAGTATTTAGAATACATAAATGTACATTTATATATTTATATTCTTCAGAATATTCATATAATACTTACCAATTATTTATGAACAATGTTACTTCTTATTGAGTATAAAATATTATACCGTTGAACATTGTTTAAAATATTAATGTTTATTACCGACACAAATTGTAGGAAAAAAGCAGTTAACATAGCCTAACGACTTATTAAATTAAAAATTGGTGTAAAGAATTAATGCTTTCTCAATTATCACCTTTCTACATTTAACACAGTGACCAATAAAAACAAAAGTGTTTAATGCGTCAACAATGTGAGATAGTAAATGTTAAAACTCTGAGGAAATACTTGTAATAAAAAATGAGGATTTTACACTTTATGCCTAGAAAGATTATATGTTATCACTCATGTTACCTCATAAAATACCCCTGAATGCAAACTAAATATTAAAACTCTTTTAACATGTAAAACTTACTAATTTGAGACAAAATTACAGACATAACCTATATTTTACCATTAGAATCTACATTTTCCGGTGACAACCATGTCCAGGTACTATCTACAATATTGTGACGTTTTTTTAATTTGTCCTAATTTATAAATAATTAATCACTATGTGGGTTTTACAAATAAGCAACACGATATACTAAACAATAATTACTAAATTTATTGAATATATAAAATTAACTTATTATAATTAAATGGATTATTTCCTTAACTTTAACTATTGTGAAAAGTACAATTTACTATTAGGCCTACTGTTACAATTAAACTAATCTATAATTACAATCTTCGATGGCATCAATAATTACAACTACTAATTGCAAAGTGACTTTACTAAATTCCTTTCTTTTAATTACAATTCCTAGCTATATAAAGTGGCTTTCCTAGATTCTCTACTATTATTTACAATTACTAACTATAAAGTGACTCTACTAGATTCCCTACTATTATTTACAATTACTGACTACTAATTGACTTTACTAGATTCCCTACTACCTACAGTCCAAGGCTAACAGTTCACTCACAGTTTCTTCAGTGTCCCTTCAGAAGTCGTCCACAAGTACCGCACTGCTCCTTCGTTGATCCCCACAACGAACCACTCACCGGTAACTTCTCCGTAGACCACTTCACTATACTCGGACACTTCACTCGCACTGTAGAACTCACTCACTGTCGCTGCAAACACCCGGCTGTAGGCTCTAGACTCACTGACTGACTGACTGACTGATCGACTGACTCCTGGTATCCGGGCCGTATATATCACCTGCAGGTATCCATCTAGAAGCTTCTTGAATTCCCCTGCCCCCGAAGTTCCGTGACAGAGCTGGCTCGTCAACCGAGAAGAATCTAGAAGTCCATTGATGAGGTAAAGGGGCGTTCATGCGTAAGCCATTGTGCCCCAAAGGTTGTAAACAAGCAGGGCAGGTGGTCAGCAACCCATCCATTACTTCCGCATCACCGGTTCCCAGGATAGAGGCCACTCTAGATGTCACACTGCCCCCTCCTTAAGGCTGATCGTCCCGATCAGCTTCCGCTCCATGGTACGGTGCTAGGCGATCAAGGTGGACCACAAGCATCTTGCCTCTTGGGTGTCTTTGAATCCTGTAGACCACATCGTTGATTCGTGTCACTACCCGATAAGGTCCTTGCCAATCCTGTTGAAATTTCGGGCATCTCCCCTTTTTCCGGAGGGGACTTTAGAGCCACACCAGGTCGTTCACCTGGAATCCAGTCGAATTGGCTTGCCGGTCGTAGCGAGCTTTCATTTTGTCACTGGCCATTTTTAGGTGCTGACGAGCGAACTCATGAGTGTCGTGTAGGTGGTCGACGAGCTCGCAGGCGTAGTCCGTTGCGGGCTGCTTTGCGTCAGGTGGCAGGCCGAACATGAGGTCACTAGGCAGCCGCAGCTCCCTTCCGAAGATCATCCTCGCTGGGGTGAAACCCGTAGTATCGTGGACCGAAGATCTGTACGCCTGGAGGAAAATGGGCACCTTCCGATCCCAATCCCGCTGATTGGTGGACACAACTTTCCTGAGGTGTCCAACGAGTGTCTTTATGTATCTCTCGACCATCCCATCAGATTGCGGATGAAGCGCAGTGGTCCGTGTCTTGTGCACTCCGAGACGCTGAAGCACCTCCTTCATCAACAAGGATCCGAAGTTCGTCCCTTGGTCGCTGTGCAGCTCACGTGGCACTCCATACCGACAGATGAATTCGTTCACCAAGCACCCAGCCACTGTTGCTGCTTCTTGATTTGGTATGGCGTATACTTCTGGCCATTTCGTAAAGTAGTCCATGACCACCAGGAGATATTTATTTCCTGCATCTGACATGGGAAATGGACCGGCGATTTCGATGGCGATCCTCTCGAAGGGTGCCCCAACGTTGTACTGTTGCATTCTGCCTCGACTTCTTGTTTGTGGCCCTCGGCTTCCAGTACAGATATCACATTGGTGGCACCACTTCTCTACATCAGCCCTCAAGTTCAACCAGTAGAACCGCTGACGTAGCTTGTCCACCGTTCTGTTGACACCTAAGTGCCCACCAGATGCTCCATTGTGGATCTCCTCCAGCACTTCCTTTCTTTTACTTCTGGGGAGCACAATCTGTTCAATCTGCTTCCTACCATTAGGGGCCTCCCAGATTCTTATAAGCACTCCGTTCTTAACCTTCATTGAGTCCCACTTGCCCAGTAGCTCTTATACACATGGTTCCTAGCTGCAATGTCTTCCCAGCTAGGACGAGCCCCCGATTCCTTCTCCCGCAGCAGTGGTCCAACCTCACTATCGTCAAGCTGTTCTTTACGGAGTTCCTCCGGCTCCCATCTACTAGCTGGCTCCAAAGAGACACAACGCACTTCCACGGACGGATTCCTTTCTTCTACCTTGGAGCAGTGCTTACAACCCTCTGGGCAAGGTCGGCGAGACAGGGCGTCGGCATTGGAATGGTTTCTCCCTCGTCGGTGTTCAGAGGTGAAGTTGTATTCTTGAAGACGCTGGGTTGACAGTTGCCCCTTCCCATCAACCCTGTTTAGTTTTCCAGTTTTCCCTGCCTCTGCCCCCGAGAGGCTTTACTCGGGCATTTACTTCGGTAATGGCCTAACTCTCCACACCCCCAACAGTGAATCTCCTTCTTCCGGTCCCTCAGGGCATCAAGCACTTTTCTTACGATGTCTTCTATCTTCATAGGTTCTTCTTCCTCTGCGTAGACTCCTTGCAGACGTGCCTGGCCCCGGACGGATTGCTTTACGGCCTCAAACTCTAAGGCTTGCGTCAGGGCCTCGTTTAAAGTGTTAGGCCGGGCCAACTTTACAGCCTGCTGCGTCTCAGCATCCCGCAGCCCATCGAGGAACCTTTCAATGGATAGGCTCTCGTAAACAGCTTCGTCCACTGTGGGATAAGCGCCCCTCACTAATCGTGCGATGTCAGCTTCGAATTCTTGAAGACTCTCGTTGGACTTCTGGTGACGACTCCTGAGCTGAGATCTGTAGACCAGTTCCATGTGTTTATGTCCGAACCGCATTTCCAACCGTCTAATCAAATCTTCGTAATTCTGTCGCTCAGCAGGTGGAACGGTTTGCAGTACGCTCAGAGCTTCTCCACGAAGTGAAAGGCACAACATGGACGCCTTCGCTGATGATGGCCAATTGTAGACAGCAGCGGCAGTCTCAAACAAAGTAATAAAATCTTCCCAGGACATCTTTCCGTCAAAGGTTGGCAAACTTGCGTTATTTACGGGTGGACTCACACTGGGCCGAGGTTCCAGGCTGGTCAGTTGCTGTCCACTTCCCGAGATCCAAGGTGGTTCGTTGCAGGTTATTGACTCCTTCCTCCCCTGAACCATTTCTTCTAAAACCCTAATCCTATCACCTAATTGCTTCGAACGGTCATCTAATTGTTTTTTAAATTCGTTCGAACAGTCATCTAATTGTTTTTTAAATTCGTCTTCAACTTGGCAAATTTTATAATTAAATTCCGTAGCTAACTCTTCCTTCAAGGTTTTACAATTACTATTTAGTTTTTCGGTTAAGTCATCTTTCACTTCTTTTAAGTCACCTTTTAAGTCATTTTGTAATTTATGTAATTTCTCTGCATTTCCTTTTAAGTCATTTTGTAATTTCTCGACATTTCTGGTAATCATAGACTTAAGTGAACTAGCTTCAGTTTCAAAAAGGAATGTTTCTGGATCATCCCCTGCTTCTAGCATTGCCTGCTTAAGTCTACTTACTAAAACTGATTTTGTTCCAGTATGATCTAAGTCCCTTTCTTCTAACTCCCGCTTTAAATCAGCCACTTTTAAGTCTACTAACTTAACTCCACTAGATGCCATCGTTATTTTGTAAAACTACGTCTGAACAATATAGAGTTACAGTAAATGAATTAAATAAACAGCTTAACAATAACTATCAATAAATAAAAATATTAAACGTGTTGCTCAACAAATCTATCCCACTTCTGACACCAGTGTGACGTTTTTTTAATTTGTCCTAATTTATAAATAATTAATCACTATGTGGGTTTTACAAATAAGCAACACGATATATTAAACAATAATTACTAAATTTATTGAATATATAAAATTAACTTATTATAATTAAATGGATTATTTCCTTAACTTTAACTATTGTGAAAAGTACAATTTACTATTAGGCCTACTGTTACAATTAAACTAATCTATAATTACAATCTTCGATGGCATCAATAATTACAACTACTAATTGCAAAGTGACTTTACTAAATTCCTTTCTTTTAATTACAATTCCTAGCTCTATAAAGTGGCTTTCCTAGATTCTCTACTATTATTTACAATTACTAACTATAAAGTGACTCTACTAGATTCCCTACTATTATTTACAATTACTGACTACTAATTGACTTTACTAGATTCCCTACTACCTACAGTCCAAGGCTAACAGTTCACTCACAGTTTCTTCAGTGTCCCTTCAGAAGTCGACCACAAGTACCGCACTGCTCCTTCGTTGATCCCCACAACGAACCACTCACCGGTAACTTCTCCGTAGACCACTTCACTATACTCGGACACTTCACTCGCACTGTAGAACTCGCTCACTGTCGCTGCAAACACCTGGCTGTAGGCTCTAGACTCACTGACTGACTGACTGACTGATCGACTGACTCCTGGTATCCGGGCCGTATATATCACCTGCAGGTCTCCATCTAGAAGCTTCTTGAATTCCCCTGCCCCCGAAGTTCCGTGACAGAGCTGGCTCGTCAACCGAGAAGAATCTAGAAGTCCATTGATGAGGTAAAGGGGCGTTCATGCGTAAGCCATTGTGCCCCAAAGGTTGTAAACAAGCAGGGCAGGTGGTCAGCAACCCATCCATTACTTCCGCATCACCGATTCCCAGGATAGAGGCCACTCTAGATGTCACAATATTTACAAAATGATTGTTTCGCCCATACTGTAATGTGGCATCCTCGGTGGTTGTAGATATTACCTTGACGTGGTTGTCCCCGGAAAATGTAGATTCTAGTTATGACACCGGCCGCTTAAGCCTAAGTTCTAAGATATATTGCATCATGCAATGTTAGCTCTGTAACCTAACAGGAACTGGGAAAATTCTTAAAGGTCAGCAATCCATTTGTCAGAGTATCTTGAATCTTTTAATTTAATATAAATAAATATTTGGAATCTAAATATAAAATACAGAGAAATATTAGACTTTAACCTAACTTTCAAATAAATAAAATGTGTATCGTTCAATAGGGATATAAAATTAAAATAATAAAACCCATTCATAAAATATATAATGGTACTATTCACTTAACTGAGTGGATTTTATCTCTTACGAAGTGTTGACGATCCTCATCAACATTATAATTACTTTTACAGTAGCTAAATTAACCGTTTTAAATGTCGAATATTACAGCTGTTTTATTGTAATACACTTAAAAAGAACTTAACAACTATTTACTGGACAGTCAATTGTTAAACTGTATTATATTAAGAATGCCTAGTGTTACTGCTACTTTTAATAAAATTGGCTCTTGAAAACCATTAAGACTTGAATGTTTGAAGTAATAAAATGTTGTCTTCTTCACCGAATCGTATTCCTGAAATACATCTCAATTAAGTGTTGTCTACTAATGAAAGATTTAATGTACGTTTCACCTTTATTTACATAAATAAACTATTTAATTAATATTAACATTTTTTAGTTAAACTGATTTCACAAAAGGGCATTAATATTATTACAATATTACAGTAATTTTAATATACAAATTAATTCTGTCAGAAGGTTATATATTCGGCAGAATGAATTGAGTCGGTTATATGAGTATTCGAATGATAGGTAGAAGTACTGAATGCAGCCAGGAATATTTTATAAACAGGTATCTTCATGTATTAAACATAGCCTGCGTCAAGCTGTGAAGGAGACTGTGGTGAATACCTCAAATAACCGAACAATAGTTATTTGGCTTAAGTTACGTACAAGCTATAAGGACCTATTCATGAATTTCAATTAAATATTAGTTAATTATGTTTTGCATGACAAAACAGCTTTTAAAAGTGTAAGTTCATGTTTTAGCAACAGGGAAGAAAAATGTACATGAAACTAATACTCATTTGTACAACTGACTACATTTATAGGGATAATAATTTACACAAAATAAATGTAAGAACAATATATAGCCTTAAAGCCTTAATGGTAATAGTAAATCTGTAAAATAAATTAATTTTTATAGTTGACTTTTTATTTTTAATTAAATAGGAGAGGCCGCTCTCCTCTTTAACCTTACTCAACCCATTCCTTTAGACCATTGTAGGGAGGGAACGTATCAGACAAGAGGAAGGAGGAGAACCAGTGTAGTACATGGTATATATATATATATATATATAGGATATGTTTTTCAGCTACCATTTTTATAAATTTAATTATATATAAGCTTTGTTTTATACTTGGAAATAGTAAAATATTCACGATATATTAATACAAATAAAAATGTAAAGTGATCTCCGGTCACAGAGTTAAATCCAATCCATCAAGAAATAATTTAAGTCCTGCCTCACTAGTTATATTTATGCTAGTTAATCCCTCCGTAAAACAGTTCAAGTGGCCCTCTGAAACTATGTGATCCATTGTTTAGATAGACTACCCTCAATCATATAACTGATCTACTGTCAATCAACATTTGTATTCTCAGTAGTTACATATGTTCACTCCAGCTCGAAATCGATTCAACAATGTACACTCCCTACCAGGGAGTTTTTACCTTACCTACATGTATTGACGGATCGTTAATAAGGAACTTATTAAGTCTAATAAAACTGGACGTAGTATTGGGCGAGAAATGTGATCTGCTCAATAGGAAAGCAGTAAGTAGAGATGGGTTTTAAGTGATCGTTCTGGTACAAGGTACATATAACTGATAAAAACTAACAGTCAACACCAGGATTCGAACATGCACTATCTCTATACCAAAGGTACAAAGGCATGACGCACCACTGTGCCTTTGTCTATAACAAATATTATGTTATCCAAATTCTCACGTATGTGTATATTATAAGCCTTATACGTTTAACATTTATTTCACAAAAAAAAACTGTAATGAGCCATACAACTCATTGATTGTATACATAATTCCATGCACATCCTTGCGATTAAATTGTAAACAGGCATACTTAAAGAAAATTAGCTGTCAACTGAACTTTTTAATATTCAATTAACAATTAATTTATTTATAGACTTGGGATTATTAGATTGGCACTTTGTTTATTTACCGTTTACTTAAATATGTGCACGATTTTATTTTCTCTTCCGAGCTTACATCTGGGCTTTACAGTAATTCTCCAGTGACAATTATTCTATTGACATAAAAGTCTTTATAACATTTAATATCAAGACTTTATTATATTTTAGAATACATTCATGATTGCCATGCCTATCACAACTCATCTAAGTCTATGCACGTACCGATAAAAGTAAATACATTTTGTTAAAAAATTTCAACAACGCCTAACACTGGTAGAAAATCCATCATCGCCTTAATTATCATCAGATTTATGCTCCTGTACTGTTTTACTACAAGCTACTAAGAACACATCTGATGTGTTTACCTTCCTAGCAGTAAAACACGATGATGTCTTAGGTCATGTGAGTGGTGCGTTTATCTTCCCACAGGACTTTGTATTTCAAATTATTATATAAAATAACATTTAATCAGATAACATATAAAGGTATCTCATTATACTAGATAATTTTTAAAATATTTTGAATCTGCCCATATTTTATTTAATTAAGTATCTCAACACCACTTTACATGTGTGGTTGGGTGGGTCGGTACCACGGCACGTGTGTGGTGAAGTGACCACAGTTCGTATATGGGTGGGTGCGTGGATCATGACTGTACGTGTGTGGTTGGGTGGGTCGATACAACTGCACGTGTATGGTGGAGTTACCACAGTTAATATATGGGCGGGTGCGTGGATCACGACTGTACGTGGGTAGGTGGGTGGGTCGATACCACTGCACGTGAAATTGTGTGGCACATACATTGCTACAGGTCTCGCCCACTTATGACAACCATAACTCATCTTACTACCATAAATTTAACATATATTTGTCTCTTCAATTAGGTTATATTTGTCTAAACTAAAAGGACACCTACTTTGTGTTCTCTCAGTTTAAAGTAACCGAGGTATTCCGTTTACTTGTAGGGAAGAATCTTACGAATCTTTTACCTCAGCATGTGTCCTGTATCTACTTGTATATTCAGTTCGACCTGCTAACTTATCACCTAACACCCTGGACAGAGAGTTCTATCTCTATAACTATTACTACAAGGTTATGTTAGCTTTAACTACTCTTAAAGACATTTTAAGAAAGTTCATAGTTTTATGCTCTTGTATTTAAATTTGTAAATACATTCCTTAGCATACAACGTTCTTGTCCTTATTTGAAAAAGAATTAACGTTTCAATGATTGTAGTACAACATTTTAATTGAAATGCATATATATATTTTAAATTATACATTTTCACTTTTTCATTTACCTTTGCTGAAAATATTTCTTATTTATATACTCCACTTACGTGTAAAAAGTCAATATCTAACAAAAATCCCAAACATTTTGACTTCCTACTTTGAGTTAAGGAAAATGGTGGTTCCTGAGATGGAAGAAATATATTATTAAAATTAGTTGTTCTTGTTTAAATGAATTTTTTTACCTATAAAATTAGATATATGACTAAGGTAACGTATTTTTTTTTTTAAGTAAAGACCCCAATGCTAATAATATGGCCCAATTTTACTCTAAAGCTCTTTCATCCTCTATATTAAAAGAATTTCTATGCTACAAATTGATTCCAGTTAATTTTAGAACGGAATTTAAAACATGAGTATCTAAAGCTGATTCTAAGTATAGGTGGTCTTATTTTGATGTAGTAAGTCAGGAAGCGAGAGGGTAGATTAGGGGTTTGACATGTCATGGTAATACATATTCATAAAAGGTATATAATTTATGAAAATATTTGAGGGGCCTTGTTCCTATCAATTTTACTTCATTTCTTGTCACTAACAGTGAAAAAATATATGAAAATCAAAGGTGTTTGATTTTGTATGTTGGATCAAAAGTAAATTACGATTATTTAAGACCTAAAGCTTGTAAATTAGCTTTGTAAATTATGTATGTTTCAATTATGCACAGAAATATGTTAAACTTTATGAATAACTCTATTTATACGGTACTACACGGAGAAATTAGTTTAAAAGTGAAACTAGCTCAACTTTGTATAACTAGTTTATACATTCAAATTAAAAATTAAGGTATAAACTAAAGAAGGTATAGTTAATAAAATTAAAATTAGAACTTCTAATTGGTAACCTATATTATATTTTTGATTTAATGCTTATATTGCGCTTTATTTGTGAATTTTACACTCGTACGGTAGTATATTTGAGCATTTTGTACTTGTATTGTAATATGTCTGCACATTTTGTGCTTGTATTGTAATATGTTTGTGTATTGTGTACTTGTATTGTAAATATGTCTGCACATTTTGTGTTTATATTGTAATATGATTGTACATTTTGTACTTGTATTGTTAAATGTTTGTACATTTTGTACTTGTATTTTAATATCTTTGTGCATTTGTACTTGCATTGTAATATGTTTGTGCATATTGCACTTCCATTGTAATATGTTTATAAATTTTGTACTTGTATTGTAATATGTTTGTGCATATTGCACTTGTATTGTAATATCTTTGTAAATTTGGTACTTGTATTGTAATATTTTTGTGCATATTGCACTTGTATTGTAATATGTTTGTACACTTTGTACATGTATTGTAATATGTTTGTGCATTTTGTACTTGTATTGTAATATTGTTGTACACTTTGTACTTGCATTGTAATATGTTCGTGTATATTGCACTTGCATTGTAATATGTTTATACATTTTGTACTTGTATTGTAATATGTTTATACATTTTGTACTTGTATTGTAATATGTTTGTGCATATTGCACTTGTATTGTAATATGTTTGTAAATTTGTTACTTGTATTGTAATATGTTTGTGCATTTTGTACTTGTATTGCAATATTTTTGTACACTTTGTACATGTATTGTAATATGTTTGTGCATTTTGTACTTGTATTGTAATAGGTTTGTACACTTTGTACTTGTATCGTAATATTTTTGTACGTTTTTTACTTGATTTGTAATATTTTTGTACATTTTGTACTTGTATTGTAATATGTTTGTGCATTTTGTACTCATATTATAATACATTCGTGTAGTGTGACGTTTACTTGTACTTTAATTATAAAGCATATAGTACATTTTTGTACATATATATTTCAAAATGGTGCACTGTCATATTAAGTAACTTTCACTTTATTTTCAATAAATGCCATATATAATTTGGATCTTTAATTGTGATTTTTAAGTTGGATTTCTAATTCCAATTCTGTACTACTTTAAGGAAGGTCATTAAAGCTACAATGATTAGTTCTTCAAACGAGTAAATATATATCAAGCTATTAATCAACTACTAATACTTCTAATGCCACTTGAGTTTGAAATATACATTTATTAGGTAATACACCTTACCTATACAAACCTATATAAGAACGATTTTTTATCAATTTAGTATAGTAACATATTTCAGATCACAAAATGCCCAATAATTTAGTTTTTAAAAGAAGATTCATAAAACTTTGGAAGACCTTTATGCATTACTAAAGGCATATGTTTAAAAGTTTGATTTCTAAGAATAAATTGTTTTAAATTAGTATTTGACTAGGAAGAATCTTACGGTTAAATAAAGAGGCATTTTTCTTCGAATGCGATGAAAGACTCAAAATAGGTTTGAAAATGTTCATCAACTCGTTTTGAATGCAAGTTTTTTTAATGGTACGATAAGTAATTTTACACGCAATACATATATATTGTGTGTTTTATACTTAATTATTGTTATTTTATCACATATATTTAGTTTTATGAAGTTCGTATCCTTACAAATGGCAGTATATTAGTGATCTTGAGGACGGCTCTAAACGATTAACAAGTTGTTTTTCCAATACGGGTGAGATTTTTACTCTTATGAGGGAGGGGAGGGGGTTATGGGATACGTTATCACTGACAGGTCGTGATGACAAATGGCCCCAGAGTGTCATGGTCAGGGATAGCCATTTATTAAATGATAGATGTACGAAGATGTTGTGACATATTTCCATACAGAAAATGAAAATGAGATCTCGTAGTATATAGCTTTGAGCATGTGCTTGACTTTTTATTCCACTGAAAGTGGCCTTTAAAGTTATTACTTACATCTTGCTGGCTACAATCGCATTCTACCCCGGGATTTATTGTATTTACTGTATGTTGACAAAAAACTCTGTCAACATTAACTAATATCACCCCTTGTGTCACACAACACCCAGAAGACAAGCTTAATAAATAACTTATTATTTTATAGGATTTTAAGTAGTACATAATTTATATAAATCGTTTCTATTTAGCTATACTTCAATTGAATTTTACGTTAAAATACCTAAGTAATAACAATTAATAAGATAAATTTTAATTGTATTTAAATTGACAGAGCAAAAAAGAATACATTGGACTTTTTTGTTGCGTATTGACAAGATTAATCATTTTAAAAATAATGTTAAAAATGGTCAAGAGCATTGTGAGGTTTTAAAACCATGTGACGTTGTCGGTATTACCTTACTCGTGTGAGAAGGTGTAAAGCAGCTATCAAGAGTGAAAGCACCTCAATTACGGTTAATGTGATATGATCCAGTCTACCTTAATGAAATTCTAGATGCCATTATAAGTGCAATGACACTATAGATTAAGTTTTTGGAAAACATAAAATTATATTATACGAGATAAATATTTTCAGTTGTTTATAAAAGTGAACAATGTACTGAGATCGACATAAATCGTTAGTACTAATAATGAAAGTTGTCGTACTTTTGACAGTTATTGTTATTATAATTGACGATATATGTTGATCTCACAATTTATATATACATAGTTTTGAGCGTGATTAAAATTTGTAACACCAGTGTAAAAAAACACAATATTATAGTAGTGTATAATTTTTTCTGTTCGTGTTAATTTTATGATTCTGAGCATTATCGTTGTATAAACAGTTGTATAAACACAACTGGCATATACCAAAAAGATGATTTTCATATTTAGCAGAAAAATTCAGTGATAGGGACTTTATTATTAATTGAATCACTTTCTCTTAATACAGAACCCGAACATTGGTGAATTTAATAAATAAAAAAAGTGAGACCGACTCAGAGTCTCACTTTCAAGTTGAACGCACCGCATAAAGTCGCCAGGAACAGGCCCATACTGAGTAACTTGCTACTCGCCGGGCAGTTAAATATTAAATTGTCAGTGTAATAATTGTGTTTTCATGTACTATGAAATGTTACAGGTTAAAATGTGTAGCTTCCATTCATTATCAATTTATAATAAATTTGCGTTCAAACGATGAATTAAATACCAGCCTTAATTCTGCAGATCTGGGAATAACTAATTGAATGGTTTTTACTGTCAATAGTTACGACAATAGACAGCTGTTCAGTTTGATATATAATCAAATAAACAATAGTGTTGCCATGGAAATAAATTAATGTTTTAAGTTACATCATGTTTCCATCTGGTGTGCACGTCGGACGGACGATTACACTACCATATCATACAACTGACGATGGAAATTCACTGAAATGTCAATCATTATGACAGTCAAATGCAGAATAGACAGTATACGCTGATGGCTGATTTATTTTATACTTTTTTGTTTGTGTTCATCGATATGAATTATATAGCTTAAAAATACAAGCTTTTAAATTCAGAAGTTGGTTTGGAAGTACTGGACCAGTAATTGTTCAATTTTAATGGAGAGTTATTTACTTATAAATTATGATTTTAGTTGTTATGGCTTCTTAGACACAAACATAAAGGATCAGAAAAGGAATTATCATTCCACTGAATTATGTTGTTTTAAATTTAGGAATATTGAGAGTTTTTCCCAAGGAAGTGAAAGAAACTGTTTATAGAGCTTGAATGTAAGTTTGGATGTATGATGAACATAAAATGATAAGAAAAAATGCTCAGAGGAACATATTTGTTGCTTTAAATGTATTTGTTAATATATAAGTTAACTTTATTTTAAGGGCCTAAATAATTTTCTTTTTTAAATATTATGATTTCTTAAAATATTTATAATTTTGTGTTTATTTCTGAACTTGTCAACATATAGTCAATCTCTGACAGTACATAAAAAAGGGAAACTGAAATAGTTACAACAGTTTTATCAGTGTTCATAAAAATTTAGGATTGTAATTTAAATAATATACCGTGCCGTTTACATTTATCAATATAATTACCGGGAGTTTGTTTGGTAAACTGTGTAAGACGGAGTTCACCTCTGTAGCCAATAAATAGACGTAAACTTATACAAGATTTGTAATGAAGTTAGAGGGAAGAGTTACGTTGAAGAGTTAATTAGGACCAAGTAATTACTGTCAACTTGTTTTCCATTTGTTATACTCAGAATGTTTCCTATAGTCACATATGAACGTTTGTTTTAGTTAATAAAGCAATTTATTTAACGTTTTTAAACATTAACGTTAATTTAAATTACGTTGTATGTTTATTCATCTATTAATAAATATATCTTACATTGTTCTTACATTGTTTCTTATTTTGTTCCAATGAATATAATGTCATAAAAAATAGTATATAAACAAATGGCTCTTGCAGTAACATACTGTTTTCAAGATTTAAGATGTGTAAAACAGAATTATCTTCTTAGAGATTCTGATCCACCTTTCATCTCGTAACTTTGAAATGTACATTAACTTTAAATTAACATTATATAGATTGTTACTCTATCCTTAAACTAAAGCAATAATTACTTTTTAAGTCTAATTTTAGCATTCAAGCTCCCTTTTAGAGTTAGCAAAGTTAACAATATTTAGTTTCTAATTACTACATTTATTTTGATCATATTTCCGTTGATATATGATATGATTTTTTACCAAGACTAGTTTTTACATGATATGTTTTCCTTAACACCCCCTGAGGGTACAATACTATAAATACCTTTGCTGATGTATGTTCACATATCCAGGGAGTTTTCCGAAAACTGATTACTAATATCTAAAATTATAAAAAAGTTAAGAGGAGTAGCAAATAACATTTAAATCACCTTTTTGTTTGTTTAAGCAAAACAATATTTGTTGAATTAAGCTACAAAAAATACTCATAAGTTATTTGTTCCACCACATTCTTAGGCTGGCATCAGAGTTAGTGTGGACACCATTTATAAATAGTTTTGTGTTTATCCAAGTTCAGTAGGACTCATTTCTACGAATAAAAGCTGTAAATAAATATATAAAAAAAATTGAACATTTACTTAGTTTAGGTAACAAGGGAAGAAAACAGCAAATTATATTGAAGAGTTCATTAAAGTTAAATAACTTATTTACTTGATAACTCTTAGTGAACGATTTAGTTGTTATCAGTGTTCTGCAATTTTATTTAAGTTTTAACTATTCAAGTATACGGTAAGTTGACATTTGCGCAGTTTTAAACAAATTAATATGAATTCAAGGTTATAGACCATTAGTGTATTCAATACAGTTAAGTATAATTCAATAGATTTTATACTTAAAGCATAGCGTATAAATATAAGGAGCCTTTTAATAAAATATCATAAGAAGCAACTATCGATAATTATTCCAAATTAGTTTATTTTACTTATCTACAGAATCTACAGATTTGTATATATATATATATATATATATATATATATATATATATATACGTAAAAAATATACAGAATTAAACGTAACTGTATTGAATACATAAATGATCTATAACCATGAATTCATAATAATTTTCTTAAAACTGTGTAAATGAATCTACAAGGACTCAATTTTTGTTCGGACTACAAAAAAAAGCAATTAGAACCATTTTTAAGAAGCCAAATCCTTATCATTGTAAAAGTCTTTTAAAATATAATAAAATATTAATATTTCCGTCTATATACATTCTTTACATTCTACTTTTAGTGAAAAAAAACGTTTCTCTGTTTAATAACTCAAATGCATCACCATACAATTTTGGTAACACAAATATTCTTCCGATTGCAATACATAAAACAATTTTGTTTAACCAATTGTATCTCGTAAACAATGGTATCAGATTCTACAACGTACTACCGGGATGGTATTGGTTGTAGGTCTTTTGGTAATGCCTTGAGGAACTACTTTATAGATAAGCATTACTACAGAGTTAGGGATTATCTCTCAAGCTAAGCTTATGCTTACACTAATAGGTGCGTATAATAAATAGTTATGCAACTACTTTAGTGTTTGATTATTTTTAAAATTCATTTTATGTACAACAGGAAAAAAATTTATGACGCTATTATGCTGTTGTGTACCGTTTTAATGAATAAAGATGTTTTAATTTGATTTGATTTATCTTTATTGAAATTACAACCAAACCATCACAGGTATCCAAAAACATCTTATTTTTGTTTATCTAGACTACTAGGTGTTTCAAAATGACTAAATGCAAGTCTATTGAGTTTTAAACTTGAAAGCTTTTTTTTCTTTGTACTATACATTTTATCGTCAATTAAGCATCATTACCTTCTGAATCGTTATTTCTTCATAAACTTTCATTAAAACATTGAGAAAAAATTCGATGCCTTAAGGTTTTAGTAATAAATGTGTACTAGACTACGATATTTTATTTTTATTTCTAAACATACTAGAAATAAATAGTTACTAGTTAAATAATACTATGGGAGCAAATTATCTTTTAATAGACATAATACAATTAATAAAAATGACAATATCTCGTATGATAAGCTGTCTGGTATTTGTTTACTTCAAAATTAGTTAAAAACTGTCAACAAACATTTAAATTTTAGAATCTGTTCAAGCAGCATGTCAGTAGAGTGTAATCACGAAATATCCGCTTAGTCGGTGATTGCCTCTTTGTATAACGAGTGAATCTCATCACAGCGTGTGTAATGAATTCCACCACACGACAGCCTGTAGCTAACTACACACCTATGCTGCAATCCACAGTGATGACACAGATAAAATGATTTTAATTTAACAATTAGTAGTTATCAGAAGCCAAAAGTATCAAATATAACTAACTATCAACCAAATATAAATTATTTCATACATTTTTCTTAATATGACTTTGCTTGAGATGGTTTTTAAGCTCTTGACCCCATATTGCTCCAAATCTTTTATTGTGTATTGAGTGGCAAAATAATAAGATAAATTTTACACCTTATAAACTTTATATTAATGCATTTATTATTATTAAAGCCCATAAGTAATAATTAAGTAGTATCTCTACATAGGTTGACTCAGGATTAAGGAGCCTTCTTTAAATCAACTTCCAGTTCATACAGCAAATTACAATCACATAATTTCGTGGATTCGGAATACCGTCTCTATTTTATCACGAGATACAGGAAGAAGGAGGTGCACATTTAATGCACTTACTTATACCTCAGCCTTTGTTGTTGAATGTTAGTGTTCATTAAATTTATGTTGCAATGAATAAAACCGTTCTGCTATTTTGACTAGTACTACAACCAGCTGTTGGAAAAATTCCAAGATGCTAGGGAATAGGTTCAATGTCAAAACTAATATTTTAATTAACTTTTAGCTCAATAACGAAAAACGTCCAACTTGTAAGTTGTTATAAAAATTTCAATGTTTGGTCATTTCAGTGGTGCTTAGTACTGTACTACCAAGAATTTTGAAAACTATTTGTCATGAGAAAGTGGTTCTTTTAGAGAAATGTTAGTACAGCAAACGTTTCTGCCTATCCCATTGAGAACTAAATTTACAATATCGCGAATTTGTATGCAACATCTTACAGGAAGCTGCATGAATGGAAACAGTTAACGCAACATCTTTCCGGGACAGATTTGCCTCCGGGCACTATGTATTTATATTGTATCTATAGTGTTTACAGATAATCATGAACACCTGCATCTTCTGCAGGTTTGGAGCCCAAAAAGTATAGAGAGTTCATGGATAGACAGCAACAACGCCTCTTACATTTTACTATACACACAACTTGTATTTCGGGTGTGAACACTTTTTTCACCATACTTGATTTAATCACCTGACTGTATATGAGTACGCTTAGTGACGATTGGTTAGAGCTCTGATGTTCGGTGTTGCGAAGAGCACATTTCGTTTGGCGATCCATACCAATTCATATGCAATAAGGAATATAAATATATAGTACATTTTAAAACAATAAGAAAATTCGTGGTTATAAAATTTTAACTTGCATACAATGTCACATATTCAGTGCATAAGGTTATTGGATGGTTGTAGATAAAGCATTGACAAATGTCAAGCATGCAAAGCGTTAAGACGTTGTAATGGTTACGGCTGTCTGATATTGTCACGCTAAAGCAGGAAACCTAATATGCCATCACCGTCAGGCACCGTTCGGCAACGACCGTCACCATTGAGTACTGGCAAAATTGCTTTGTATTGTTTCTAATGAACGTCAACTCACTATATCCGTCCGTCAGAGCCCCGTACCGTCTCCGTCTGCCTCCGTCAATCAACATTGCTCTTGTCGGACAGTCATTTCTCTAGTACGGGGAGTGTCACTACGCTTACCTATATAGGAAATATTAATCTGCTAATTCACCGTCTAATAAGTCAGTCTATAATTAATTTACTAACTTCAGTGTCAGGACCAGTCGCTCCTCAGGAAAAATCTATGACCTAGAAGCTCCTAATGGAAGTTAATATGTATCACTGGGAATTTCAGCAACTCAATCAACTCGTAGAAATTCTTTGGGGACAAGCACTTACATAAATATAAGGACAAGGGCATACGGAAATATAAAAAGGACTTAGCTTCGTCTTTTTTCAAATCCTCGAACAAATGATGAAATTTACCATATTCTTTTCTTCTTCTGAATATGTCGTAAACCCAGTACCTATTCTTCCTCCTTTTCTGTCTCTCTTCTTTTTCAGCACATGCCACGGCTATCACAAACAACTCCTCGTCTGACGAACTCTCCATCGCTTCTGGGCAGCTCCGGTTTCTGACGGAGCAATGACGGGAAAGTGGGTGTCACAAATATCGCCAGAAAAATTGTGGTGAAGGCGGTAGCTGACGGTGACGGTCGTAGCCGGACGGAGCCTGACAGACGGCATAGTGGGTTTCTTGCTTAGTGGTCATAGTGTTTTCAGCCTCCTCGTAGTCCTAGCAGTTGCTGTATGAGTACTCTGAAGTCAAGAGAGGAGATTCAGTAAATGGACTAAATTTGAGTCGTAACATAAACACATAACCGTAAGCATATAAACACACCACAAATATTTTTTAAATCACAACCGCCAAAATAACCACATAAAAACAAAGCCAAAGTGGGCTAAACTAATTACGACACTTATTTTAGTTTAAAAGTTAAAAAATATGAAGAAGTCCTAATTATTGAAATTTGTGCCAAATATTGCACGATCTTTCAAGTGGAAACATAGCTCCATAAACCTTTCAACTATTACATGCAATATAAAGTATATTTGAAGCACCACCACTTGGATGAAATGTGTACTTTGAACATGTTGCACAACTTGTTGCAGACAGTTCCTATTCCACTAGTCTCTCCAACCTGTAAGTCCTGATACAAACAATTAACTAAGTAATTAAAACAGTGTTTTAGACATAACTTTATAGCAACAGCTTAATATAATTCTAACCTTGTAATGGGCTAAGATCTATCAACTGTCACTATCGACCTAGTGCATTAGTCCCTCAAATAGGCTCCCGGAGTACATTAAATAAAAAGTTCAATGACATCTAAAGATTTGCATATTTCTATAAAATGATAGTAACGTTATTATTTACAGGGTTTAATATATTTTCTGTGATCTTATTTTTAAAATTAGTTTTATTATTAAAGTTAAGTATACATTTTAATATAATATATTGATATTTTTAATAAGATTGAATAAAAAAGGTAACACTTGAGGAATTATGTCATTCGAATAATCTTGCTTGCATAAAAATATCTCAAGGTGGGAGGACCATTTGAGAATTGCATAACAATTATTAATTCAACCCACTCACTATTATACGCTACGACTACTTACCATAAATACTGCCAGTATTTTACTACGAACTTTAATAAACTTTCCCCAAACACCTACATCTAGATGTATTTCATTTGTTAACCTCTTTTAGAAATTTGTATTCACATTTCCTGAATTGAACCTATTAAATTCGTAAAAATTATTAAATCTTCTTAATTTTCCAAAGTTAATTAAAAATGAAATGAGGTCCAGTGTATTCTAGTGTTATATTTTTTTCACAGTAATGATTTTTTTAAATGATAATGACAGTAGGAATTTTTAAGTTCATCTTGAATACTGTACAGTATAATTAAAATACTTGTCTAGAACTAGAAGCTAAACTTTCCGGTGACAACCACGTCAAGGTAATATCTATAATATTTACAAGATATCCAGACGTTTCGCCCATACTGTGATATGCATCCTCAGTGGATTTCTCTGAGTCTCACCGACCGCTTAAGCCTAAGTTCTAAGACTTGTCTAGAACTTTATGACTCAACTGTTTTTAGTGTTGTAAGCAAGTTTTGCGAACCAAACATTGATCCAACTCTTTCAGTTAAAAAGATACATAACAGTGGAATCTTGCAAACACATAGTTAGTTAGTTGATATAATAATTACTATAGGTTTTGGTACATATTTACTTTGGTATGCCAGGTCTATATTTTTAATTTTCATAAAGCCAAATATAATAATATAAATGGAATATAAATATAAGATTATTTTTTGGTAATAAATCAAATAACATATCATAAAATGTATTCTTCACAATTTACAAAATAACCAAGGAAAACTAATTGGAGTATATTTTTTTGAATAATTGGTATCTGATATTCTTAATTGAATGTGTTTTTAACCAGTAATATCTCATCAAACATTTTTGGAATAACAAATATGTTTCCTTAAATATAGTCAAAATAAGTGTAGTGTATAAACAGATTGTAATAAATATGTATTGAAAATATTCTAACACATTATGATGTAATTAAAAATATTATTAAGCGGAATATTATCATATGTGATTTGTTTACAAATGTGCTTACATTTTTCATTGCTAAATTGATGATAATATCGTTACCGTATTTTAAAAAGTTTGATTGCAAAAGTTCTTAGTTAGCTGGGTTATTGTTATTTTAGTAACATCTCATACAAATTTAATAACACTGAGTTTAAATGTAAAGAGTTTCATAAGATGTAGTATGGAGGGATATGATTTCGTAGATAGATAGAAATTCGGCTTGTTATTTTATTTATTACAATTTTCATTTATGCGAAAGTGTGTTTGGTTGGTAATAAAATTTAGTACAAATGCCCTTAAGTTTAGTGGAACAATATGTTTAGAGAAAATATACTGTTCCACATAAACAATAAAAACAACTGGAAATAAAATTTGTTACTGTATAATCCTGATAAATAACGAGTATAGTTTAGTACATACCACAATTTCATTTTTTAAACGCACAATATGAAACAAATTACATGCCATACAACATGACAGGCCTTACTGACTGTTTGACATTCATGCCCCTTTGTTTAAACCCCTTCAACAAATTTAAGACCATTTTCATGTTTATAAATGATATGTATCAATTAATCTACATTCACTTAATGGTATGATTATTTATTGATAGCATATATAATGCTGTAATGAAATAAGAGACTGAAAGTTATATGTAAACTATATAGCTGGTATATTGCAGTTTTAAAATTTCAAAATTGTGCTTTAATGATGTCATGGGAAATGTTGAATAACTCTCATTTTGGAAGATAATTGCGAAGGGAAACTTATCAAAACAAAATATATTGAACTTCTTGAGATAAGCCATACAACTTTAACGATACTAGTTATCTTACTGTGGCTATCGTCTCCTCGCTTGATATGTCAAAGTAAGTGTTACACCAAAGAAAGTGTAAATTACTGTTCCTGATTTTGTTTATCTTAACAAGGAATTAGTGGTTGAATAATTAATGCCTTGTTAAAAATTTTAATTTGGAAAATAAATATTTTAATTGTAATTATAGAACTATTTTAAGTTAGGCAAGTTTATTTAGCATTTGTAACCAGTTTTTAATATAATTCAAATAAATAAAACGTTACAATTCAATTGGGTTGTTGATAAGAAGTATAATAGACCCTGAACAACAATCATTTTTTTTAATTACCTGCTGCCGGTAATTAAACGTTAACCCGAAAATACACACAATAATGTATCTTAAAGTAAAACTAAGTGTTTGAAGAAAACTGCTCCTCCTAAAACAAACAGCACTACTTTATTGTCACTGGACAACTTTCATTTGTTGTGTTACTTGGGAATTGCCATTTAGTTTCTCCGACCACACTCGACGCATTCCATTCTAAATGAGCATCTTTCTTTGCCTCCGTTAGAATTGTTGGCACTGTTTTATTTATTTATTTATTTATATATATATTTATTTATTTATTTATATATATATATATATACAATTATTATGCATAGGTTACTTGTTTATAAACAACCAAACTTCTTATAAACGAATTAACACTGGACAAAAATTAATTCAATGCATAATAGTTTTCAATGAAATAATCATTTGATAACGATGTTTGATGATATGATACTTAATTTTTATGTATAGGCTTAACCTATTTATAATAAATGTTAGAAAATTGTATAGTATAAAAGTTTAGTGTGATGTAATTTATGTGTTGTTAGGCATTTATTTTATTACGTTTGTGTTATTGAACCTTGATATGTATTGAACGGACCGTTTTAAATCAAACAATGTCTATATAATAGCCTATATTTATTCTTCCCTAAAATAAATAGAGTAAATAAGGATAACTACATTCATACAATCTTACAAATGTTTGGTAAACCAATCAGTATTCATTAATGTGTCTGCGTTTATAACAACTCAGCACATAGGACAGAAATACTATGAATAGTGGGAATGTCAAATAAGGATAACTACATTCATACAATCTTACAAATGTTTGGTAAACCAATCAGTATTCATTAATGTGTCTGCGTTTATAACAACTCAGCATATATGACAGAAATACTATGAATAGTGGGAATGTCAAATAAGGACAACTACATTCATACAATCTTAGAAATGTTTGGTAAACCAATCAGTATTCATTAATGTGTCTGCGTTTATAACAACTCAGCCCATAGGACAGAAATACTATGAATCGTGGGAATGTCAAATAAGGATAACTACATTCATACAATCTTAGAAATGTTTGGTAAACCAATCAGTATTCATTAATTTGTCTGCATTTATGACAACTCAGCACAGGACAGAAATACTATGAATAGTGGGAATTTCAAATAAGGATAACTACATTCATACAACCTTAGAAATGTTTGGTAAACCAATCAGTATTCATTAATGTGTCTGCGTTTACAGTAACTCAGCCCATAGGACAGAAATACTATGAATAGTGGGAATGTCAAATAAGGATAACTACATTCATACAACCTTAGAAATGTTTGGTAAACCAATCAGTATTAATTGATGTGTCTGCGTTTATAACAACTCAGCACATAGTACAGAAATACTATGAATAGTGGGAATGTCAAATAAGGACAACTACATTCATACAATCTTAGAAATGTTTGGTAAACAAATCAGTATTCATTAATGTGTCTGCGTTTATAACAACTCAGCACATAGGACAGAATTACTATGAATAGTGGGAATGTCAAATAACAGTCTTTTGAACGTAATTATTAAATAAATATTGAAATTTCTTTACAAAAGTATATGACATTAATGTTTATTATTTTCCTGTTTTTTCTCTTTTTATTACAGTTTGATACCGTATTTATTTTGCTTTATAGATGTTTTATTTTGATAGTACTTACTATAAATGTTCAGTTCAGCAACATGGGTCCGTTTTGCTGATTTCATGGAGCGTTGTTAATAACTGTTTCGTAAATAATAAGTCACTACAAAGTCAGTTAGCATACATACTGTAAAAACTTACATATATTCCAGTTATTTACATCAAAGGCTTTTTAATGGGACCTTACAAATATTCGTAACATTAATCAGTGTTAATAAATATTAAGTTTTATAAATTTAGGATAGATTTTATTTACACTAGATATGATCACATACGTCACTCACAGGTTGTTTAATTAATATCCCATCCAATTTTAAGTTTCAAATATCTAGTTCTTTGTCTTTATTTGAATATTTTATATCATAAAACTGTCTAAATAAGTGAAAAAATATAGTTTTACTCCAAAACGTTAAAATCAAGGAAAATAATAAACATACGTAAAAATATTCATTTAAACCTGTGCAGAGGTATAAATATTCATTTAAACCTATACACAGGTATAAATATTCATTTTAAACTGTGCAGAGGTATAAATTTTCATGTAAAACTGTATAAATATTCATTAAAACCTGTACAGATGTATAAATATTTAATAAAACCTGTACAGAGGTACAAATATTCATTTCAACCTGTACTGAGGTACAAATATTCATTTCAACCTGTACAGAGGTATAAATATTCATTTAAACCTGTACAGAGGTATACATATTCATTTAAACCTATACAGAGGTATAAATATTCAATAAAACCTGTACAGAGGTACAAATATTCAATTCAACCTGTACAGAGGTACAAATATTCATTTCAACCTGTACAGAGGTATAAATATTCATTTAAATCTGTACAGAGGTATAAATGTTTATTTAAACCTATACAGAGATATATGGAGAAGTAATGGATGTTAAATAAATTATTTTTTTTAACTAGTAAGTTAAATTGTGTTAATAATACTAGTAAAATTTTAAAATATTTTATAATTTTAAAGAGGGTATGAACTTTATTTAAATTGGATTGAGTACTGAGTTTCAGTATTAGAAAGGTGTCAAATGCAGGTAGGAGAGGTTATTACGTGTACTCCATGCCCTACTTGACACCTGCAACGTGTTATATCTCACTTTACACTGTATCAAGAGTATGTCTGTATCTGGGCAATGTGACATTCCATTCAGAATGAACGGGTTTACTCACAATAACTATGTTCCATATTTGAACTTAATTAATCTAATGAATAAATAAAATAAAATAAAAAAATTAAAATAATCATTTTATTACTAGATTAACTCTAATTAGTATAGAAAGTATGTTAGCTTTAAAAAAACATTACTACGGAAATACAATAGTTAATGTGTATAATGTAAATATATTGATTGAATACAAATAAATTATGGTTTTGTAACTACATGACTTGGTTTAAATGTACATTAGATTTGTACAAACAAATACCGTAAAATATTACCTTCTTTTCCTCACATAGGATATAGGTATAGTGGTAATTGTACTTATTCGTTGTGGGGTTGCCATAATAAGATAGACCCTATAATCGAAATTCTAGTGCTGTATGACTGAATCAACGAGTTAGGTTGAGTAGTATTAAACCGGAATTTAGTAGTTCAAGTATGTCCTGTCTGTGGACAGTGTTATAGACGATGTCAGCAGAGGCAGGGCATACTCTTACGATCCAGTTTACTCGACACCATAATACACAAAATGGGGTTGATTTTAAATAATCTCACTTCATTTCCATTCAATTCAATCAAATTTAATTGGGTCAAATTGTTCATTTAATGACATACTTTAGTAATCAGTCAACGTATTCTGCACTGGACATCTCCGTCTTTCTTATTTACTCCACTAGTTAAACTCCTGTTCTCCTGTTAATTTACAGTATAAGTTCTCTTCCAGTGAATGACGCACTTTAGTAATCAGTCGACGTATTCTGCATGGACATCTCCGTCTTTCTTATTTACTCCACTAGTTACACTCATGTTCCCCTGTCAATTTACAGTATAAGTTATCTTCCAGTGAATGACGCACTTTAGTAATCAGTCAACGTATTCTGCACTGGACATCTCCGTCTTTCTTATTTACTCCACTAGTTAAACTCCTGTTCCCCTGTCAATTTACAGTATAAGTTCTCTTCCAGTGAATGACGCACTTTAGTAATCAGTCAACGTATTCTGCACTGGACATCTCCGTCTTTCTTATTTACTCCACTAGTTAAACTCCTGTTCCCCTGTCAATTTACAGTATAAGTTCTCTTCCAGTGAATGACGCACTTTAGTAATCAGTCGACGTATTCTGCACTGGACATCTCCGTCTTTCTTATTTACTCCACTAGTTACACTCATGTTCCCCTGTCAATTTACAGTATAAGTTCTCTTCCAGTGAATGACGCACTTTAGTAATCAGTCGACGTATTCTGCACTGGACATCTCCGTCTTTCTTATTTACTCCACTAGTTACACTCATGTTCCCCTGTCAATTTACAGTATAAGTTCTCTTCCAGTGAATGACGCACTTTAGTAATCAGTCGACGTATTCTGCACTGGACATCTCCGTCTTTCTTATTTACTCCACTAGTTAAACTCCTGTTCTCCTGTTAATTTACAGTATAAGTTCTCTTCCAGTGAATGACGCACTTTAGTAATCAGTCAACGTATTCTGCACTGGACATCTCCGTCTTTCTTATTTACTCCACTAGTTAAACTCCTGTTCCCCTGTCAATTTACAGTATAACTTCTCTTCCAGTGAATGACATACTTTAGTAATCAGTTGACGTATTCTGCACTGGACATCTCCATCTTTCTTATTTACTCCACTAGTTAAACTCCTGTTCCCCTGTCAATTTACAGTATAAGTTCTCTTCCAGTGAATGACGTACTTTAGTAATCAGTCGACGTATTCTGCACTGGATTTTACTTCCCTTCCAATTTACTGTACTGATTTGAGTACTGTTTCTCTGTAAATGACAGCTTTACTCTTCCATTTTCATGACCTTCATATTACTTCTACCTAAATTAATTTTAATAAATTTTTTTTAGTATAGATATAATTAAACTAGTGTATTATAGCAATATTGTATGACTCGTATGATACAATTGTGAACATTATTAATACGTTTTGTATGAAATGGAAAAGAGTATATATATATACTAAACTACTATATATATATATACTATATTAACTAAAAAACTCAAATGAACTATACCATAGTAAAACGGCATACATGGCTGGATATGGTAGCTATTTTAAAATAGTTATATTTACTCATTTGTAATAAATAACTTATTTATGCTATTTTTAATATTTTATTTTCTATAAATTGTGTATGGTAGCTATTGTGATGCATTAAATTCAATATTTCATTAGCTATTTAAAAAAATGCATTCGACAAAAACATTATAAAAACAGAAACGATTTAAGTTAACTACTAATAAAATGTCTCATCTCTGAAAATAATTTTCTTTAAATGACATTATTACATAACAGTTAAGCCCACAATGTAATATTCTGTTTTAATCTTAGTTTATTTGATTTGTAATAGGTAATAAATAAAGGGTGAATATATAAACTAGACTGGACGTATCTGTGTTGAACTTTTTGATTCACATCAAATGAACTATTTTCGATATAAAATAAAACTTTAAAATGGACTAATCTATTCTTTTTTCTAATTATTTAAAAACCATAATTAATAATAACAAGGATTACAACTTACAACAATGACAGGTCAAAGTGGTTGGATGGAAGGCTAAGAATATCAATAGGGATAAAGTATTGAAAATGTGTCAAATACCTGCTCCATATTGCACAGCCAACTCTTCTTACTGGACACGACATATGTTACGTTTAAAATGTCGAGAATAACGTTTATATTCATAACATTTTATATTATTTTTTTTATTTCTGGACAGAAAAAGCCCTAATAACAGAATTACTTACACACTATCTAAATATTTATAAATACAAAGTAAAAAAACCATTAAGTGGGACTATTTACAAAATATGTATGGAATAATCAACGTACAGTTTATTAATTAATTTAGTTACAGTTTAAAAATAGCAGTCAATAATAATACACGGTGGTACAGGTCCTTCGACCACCCCAAACACGCAAGGTGGAGTTGGCTGCACAGTAGCAAGATCCACCCATTACATCATCAGTAGATTTAACATCAACGAATAGGGGTGTGCGATTCGCTGAAGTGCATCGATCAAAATGCATAAATATGTCTCAGAAGAATTCAGATACGCCAAAATTATAAAAATGAATATATAAACATAATTTTTAAATTAGTATTATTACTTAATTTTTATTTCTTATTACTTGACGTATTCAACCTGTATACAAAGTTTTAGCCTTTATATTAAAAGTTAGTGTTATTATTTGACTTAAAAAAATATAAAATGTTAAAAAATACACACATAGAAGGACAGCAAAACATTTTAAGACGTATTTTTTTGGGAACCAATTTGTTCATATTTTGACCCAATTCTTTTGGAAATATACTTTATGGACACCCTTTAGATTCAAAAACCCTGTATATTGAACAATAATAACCCTTTTATTTCTTTGGCAAAACTTTACTAGGATTTTTCATTGCTGGTATAAAATATCGTTTATGGTGTAATATTAAAATCTCCAGTAATGAATAGTTGACTTTATGGTTATTCAAATATCAAGCAGAGTTTACGTAAATATAGCTGCAATGTGAAGCTCCTGTCTTATAAAAAAATTATATACATGTAAATATACCTAGTTATTGTTGTTTCAAAACATTTATAGTATATGCTACATAGGAATATGGACGAAGAGATTTTCTATGTTGAACTTCAATAAAATACGGCCTTAACATTTTGCATAACAACACCTGCTCACATGTTTTATTTCTATGATCAAAACAGACGGGCACACAAATACCTTTATGGCCCATCGAACTATAAAATAAATCTGCCCTAACTTATTTAGCGAAAACAATGCTCACTCATTCCTTGATGGGAGTTTTACTAGTTTAGCGTACAATTAATCAACAAGTTTTCAAAAAGTCACTTTGATTATTTACAGCAAAAATATATTACGTTGTTTTTCTCTAAAATGACCCCCATTACTCTAAGTATGAAGTTAAGATCAATTTAGCTTGCACCGTTATAAAATGACGTACTGTCTCTCAACTATAAATAAGTTGTCGTGAAAGCAAAGTTAGTGTTAGTTTTAATGTTAATTTTTCAATAAATTTTTACGGTTTAATAAAAATTAATTGAACGTCACACAACAGAAGCTCTGTACATGTTGTACTTATATCGTACAATATATGGCTACAGCATTCAGGAAATATATCTTGCTAAATTATCATATTGAATTGGACATGAATGTTGGGAAAATATGCATTACTTTTTTGTAAAATCACACATATCGTGAAAAAGTTTGAAGCCAAATTCCTAAAGCTATGTTTAGGGATTCTGTTAAAATACTTGTATAATAAGTATTATTCTATACCAATTATTAAACACATACATAACAAGCTTAATATATACACATTATTTTATATCATTTCTACGCTATAATAAACGAATACAATACAACAAAAGTGTACAATTCCGTACAATCAATAATTGTAGATCGCAAAACAATAGATAACAATGTGAAATGTATATTTTACGTTATGAAATAAATATTGTAATGGACTATTCATATGTTGACCACTACAATGCATGCTATATTGACCTTACTACAAATATGTTTCCAAAAAATTAGAACTGTAATTGTTCAACTCAATTAAACAAATATACTATGTAAATTTAGAATAAATTTATCACCCAGTATAAACCAAAAATAAATAGAGAACGCTTAATTAAGAATTAAATATTACTAATGTTTTTTAGATTATTAACTAAAAATACTATTAAAAAATGAAAAGCATTGAAACTACTTAAACAGAAATAGTATTGAACATATTTTTATTATTGACTTACAACAGGAATGATTAAAAAGCTATAATTCTAACCCTTCAACGTGTGATTTTTTTATTTGTCCTCATTTTTAACGATCAAATATTAATTTTATATTTAATTATTTGCAATTTTTCCTAATTTCTGCAGGATCGGGGACTCAAATTATTCTACTTTATTGAAACATCGAGTGAGTTTATTTTATTTATATCTCTCACTTTTTGTAAGATTTCATGTATTTACATATATACATGTTTTATGATAAAATGAAAGGTTTTACCTATTTTTCATATATATATATATATATATATATATATATATATATATATATATATATATATATATATATACGATTAATAATGAAAATTTAGGATAAAAGATTGTTTGAAATACATATTTCTTGTCAAAGGAAACAATAAAAAGATAACCCAAATATAAATATAACCCCATCAAAACCTATGCTAATAGATACATTTTATACTAAATTATAAGATTGTTTAAACATTTCAATGATAAGTTTATATGATATAGTGTGATGAAATATCAATTGGAATATTCACAATTGCAAATGTAACATAAATCATTAACCCTAAATTACTACTCATAAGTTTTTATCACATCCTCACCATTCATTCGTAATTTTGTCTACTCCATTATTTTTATTTTTTTTTTACGTGTACCTTCATATTAATATGTTATTTTAAACTGTCTTATTATGAATTACATTTTATTATTTTTAATACATGAATTACAATCTCATATAAAAAAAGTTATTCTTTAACATAATGTTTAAATGCTATTTTATGTGTTTTTTTAACATGTTCTTGTGTTTATCGTAAATGTAAAATTTCAGGAAAAATCACAGAAAATTCATTTTTAGCACAATTTCATTATTAACCATTTATTTATGTAGTAAAATAAACAATGAACAGTCTATAGGATTAACATTCACATATTATGAAAACAAACTATTTCACTATATCAATAACATTGTTAAAATACTGAACATAAACACTACTCTTTCGTAAAATATACAACACGTGATATAGTACAGAGAAAACTGTATTACCTTGAGCAACGCCGACTGATTACTGATCTCTACTAACAAAATGAGGAAGGTACTAAGACAGACGATCCGCCAGAATGTGTAGTTTGGCTGATCTTGCAATTTTGCAAATGTCAGTTCGTAATTTCTATGACAGAGTAGTAATCTAGGATTAACTGCTAATAATTGATTTAAATGTTGAGAAAATGTTCATGACAATGATCACCTTAAATAATGCTTACAATAGTTTCTATAAAACGTAAATGAGAAATAAACTATTTTAATTTACGACGAAGAACCACTTAAAATAGATCAAGTCATAGATACTCGTATATCTGACAGTAGTTGGTAAAATGATGCCAAAATGTTCTCTACTGTTTGTGTAACACTGTACATAAGGGTATTTGGGTCTTTTTTAGAAGAGGACCCCCAATCTTGAAACCTTTTGTATAGGAATAGCCCTACGAATGGAAATAAAACAAAACATGGCTGTGATTCAGTAAATGGTATAAAAAAGAAATGGAGGTCAGTATGTCAGAACAAGTTTATGTCGTGCCAGATTGCTTCGACCAAATCTGCGTCTCTATTCCTGCGATGCCACATGAACTCACACAGATATGCGTTTAGCAGCTAATCTAACCTAACCCAACCCAACCCAACCCAACCTCTTATAAAAAAGAAGTGGAGTCTCTTTTTTGTGTAGAAGTGGAGTCTCTTTTTTGTGTAGTATTCTTAATATTTATATATTGCTTTTGCAATATTATATTTGCAATATTATATATATTATATATGCAAATATTATATATGCAAATAATATTATATTTTCTTTTTGTTCTAGTTACTTATAGTTATAGAAGTTGCAAAACTCATTACCAGATTTTATATTGTTTTTGAGAACAACACAAGCTCTGCTTTACCACCAATAAATTAATATTCGACCATTTATTTATTGCGTGGATATATTTTAATTGAGTTCATATTAGGCTAGTTATTTGCAAATATAAGGGACAATTTTATTTATATAATTTAATATTTTAATGAACTGCTTAATGCCCGTGAAGATACGAATAATGTTAATTAGTATTTAAATTTAGACAGTAATATCGTGAAGAATAAAATAGCAATTTTATATGTATGACATAGGTATTTTTAAATAAGTATATTTATTGAAATCCTAAGATTTCTTTAGTATTTTAAGCAATTTTTATAGTTTATCGGATAAATTAAGATAATTATTTTAAGTTTATATATGGAACTATGTAGGACATGTATAGAAAATGTGATTCTTCATTATCTACTCAAAAGTAATTGCTCATGTTATCCTTAATTATCTACTCATTAAAAACAAAACAAAATATTATTTATGTGACATTTACAATACTTTAATTTGAAGCTACTCTGTAAGAGAAATATTAGTTCTTGAGTGTCAAGAACCCGTATTTATTATAAACATAGGCATTCGTTTCGTATCATTTTTAATGCTAAAATATCTAAAAAGAAACTTATTTTCTTGTTATTTAAAAATTAATTATATAAAACAGTCTGAAGAAATTCAGTGGTTTGTGCATATTACATTTTATCATATTGAATCTACAATTTGCAAGTTATTAGTTGCTTAAAACTAATGTGGTAGACGTGAAAGTTTCATGTGTAATTTACTCAAGTCAATGTTCGTTTTGCTTCAACTCTAACAAAACTAAGAATAAACATAGAAATCAAAATTTATCCTGGATAAACATTGAGTTGGAAGGTTTGTACACTCAATACTGCAACTATCGAACCCTCGAACTATCAAAACATTGCGAGGGACCCATGAAGGTGGATGCGAAGGCACCCGGACTCAGTAGGATAACACAGAAAAGAAAAAAAAACACACAAGTTGATTGGCAAAAATATTGTTTATTACATGAAAATGTTTAAAAAACATTTAATTTAAAAGTATTTAAAAAAAATAGTAAGTGACAGAAAAAAGAGACCTACAAGTTTCAAGTTGATCAGCAACGATCATCCCCTCCCTCCAGGCAACAGCAGCACCAGAACTCAACGACTCCCTCAACTGTACCACACTGGCAACTGGCACAACCCCACGAACCTTAACTTCGAAGATCAACTCCTCCTTATTCAAATATGCCACATTGAAATTTATGTTTGACAGCAACACAAAAACAAAAAATTCAATCAATCAAAACAAATACCAAGCCTGGCTCCAGGGCGAAAAATGAGACGAAAAAAACACCTGTCACGACGAATACAACAACACGCAGGAGACACAAAACACTGAAAAACAAAAACCTAGAATACGAAAATATTAAATCCATCCTGAGGCAGCGCAACTATTTAATTTTTTATTTTTTACAACAAAACCAACAATCTCGGCTTAGGAAAGCCTTGCTGTAACTTCCAACCTCTTTTTTGTTTCCAAATTATATATAATTTATTTATTTTCTTTTACAAATCCCCCATTAGCAATACTAATTTTCAAACCCCTTTTTAAATTATTTTTGCGTGGTAGAGGTAAGCATAACTACTCTCTGCTACCATTTGTGACCCACTCTCGTACTATCAAAACATTGCGCTGGACCTACGAGGGTGGGTGTGAGGGCACCGGACTCAGGAGGAGGACACAGAAAAAAAACACAAGTTGAATGGCAAAAATGTTGTTTATTACATGAAAATTTAAAAAAATAACATTTAATTCAAAAGTATTTTAAAAAATATTAAGTTTTTAATATTTTGTAATACTTAAATATTAAGTATTTCAAAAACTGGGTTGTTGGCAGTTTTTGAAAAGTTACGATATTTATCAAGTTGCAGAGAAATTTATAAATATTTGTTGGCCTTGAGGCAATAGAAATAACTAAAAAAACCACCAATATTATCATATATTAGTAGTGCAAAGTAACAAGAAAATGTAAATCAAAATTATTATGCCTAAAAACATTTTTAAAAATATATAAATAGAGCTCTGAAAAATGCATAACAAGAATAGATCATTTAATAAAAAACAATTAAACAATATAAAAACATCAACAATAAATAAATATACATGAATGAATAAACTACAACTAGAAAACAATAACGACAGATAACAAAAGACAACATTTTAACATGGCATCAGAACTCCTAGGCCTCAGGTAACTAAATAAATTTGAAAGGTGTTAGTAAGTTTGGAACAGTAAAAAAAATTAAATTAATTACTACGCCGAAATCAAGCAGGATAAACTAGACGACTCCTAATGGGAACAACAAAGTGAAGAATTATCCGAGAATCCCGTTCTTTAAAATAAAATTACCTGAACAACTCCCATGAGAATAAATAATAACAAAAAATAAAAACTAAATCTAAAAATATATCTCGCTTTAAATTGACACTGTTCGCAGAAACAACAAAACAAGTTTTCACAGGTAGCACTTCTAGCAGAACTTCTTCTAAAACACAATACTCTTTAAAATGTTCAATGCTGGGGGCCAGAAAAATAATTGGTAGTAGGTCACCTGCACGTCGATGTCTTCATCCTGGAGGCCGATGGATGGACAGCGCGTGGTGAAAAAGTGGCAGCCCCTCTGGGACGCAAGTAGAAGCACTAGCCTCTACTGATGAGTAGAAAATGTTAGTATCTTCACGGCCATTAAGCAGTTCAATAAAATATTAAATTATATAAATAAAATTGTCCCTTATATTTTGAAAATAATTAGCCAAATATGAATTCAATTAAAATATATCCACGCAATAACTTTATCGGTGGTAAAGCAGAGCTTGTATTGTTCTCAAAAAGAATATAAAATCTGGTAATGAATTTTGCAACTTCTATAACTATAAGTAACTAGAACAAAAAGCAAATATGAACACCCTGGAACTATCCAGGCCGTAGTTTCCGCACTGTGCCTCCAGGAAAACGCTGTCAGTAGCCAGTCATACAGGTGCCCGTCCATGACTCTCCGACCCTGGAGCCAAGGCTAAAGTAACAGCTCAGCACAAAACTTATTTTAGTCTGGCTCCAGAAGACAAAATAAATACATAAAGGGACGAGATTAAAAAAAGACAGTCGTAGATGTCGAGTGCAGTGATTTTAGTGGATTAATTATTTAGTACATGTCATAAAGTATCTTATTTTTGAAATAGTTATTACCTTTCTGTTGTTCAAAGATTTATTGATTTTTTTATGCGATCAGAAACATAAATGCCTACTTAAAACCTATATTTTCGATTATTATGAAATTATTATAAAGTTATTAACCATATTACTAACTTTATAGTAACCATTACAATATTGGAACTATAATACCCTGTACCTTTAAGTTTATTTTGAATGTGGTTGGTGTAAAACTGGTTAACCTTTATTTATTCCATTAATGACAGTAATATCTTCATATACAACATAAACAAAATTTAGGTTCCGTCATAAAATGTTTTGAATATGGCTAAAAATAAAATACAATTATATGGGGTTTCAGTTAGGTTTATAAAATATGTATTTCACTCACTTTTCTAATGGAAATTTTACATTGTTTCTTTCGTACGCCTAAAACTCTATTTAGATATTTCAAGTAACAGGATTATGTCATAATACCGTAAGGTGTCCTCACAGCACATGCTCCCACATTCACGGGCTCAACACCTTTTAGAAGGCTAGATGATTAACGACTGTAGATGAAGGGGGTTTCAAACTTGAGACGGTGACGTGGACTTTCTAGTCAAAGTAGTTAATATAATTAGGGTAATTAGGTTACATTCATAGATTGTAGAACAGGAGAAGACATTATTTTCATTTAGTTATTGTCAGTAGATTTATTTAACCCAAGTTTACTATTCGTATACTATACATATTATCTATAGTAATAACGAATAAAGCTTGTTCCATTAAATAAATGTTATTAAAATTACGTTATAAAATTAAAATATAAAATCATCATTGAATAAAAGATTTCTGTTTGATTCACCCTATATCAGTGTATCATTGAATCCATGACTGATGGGACAGTGTTGCTTGATTTTCCACATCCAAATGTCATTGGCACTGTATACAATATGTGTCTAAAAGGTCTAATTACTAAACATTGAAGTAACCTACAATAATCCTATTATTCGCACATTTTTTCAAAAAATTACAAGACAAAGGTTTACATTATGGGTTCTAAGATGTCATAACAATTATTAAAATATATTTTTTTCCTGTAATGAGGTGATTATAAACTCATATAATCTATCAATACTTACATTACAAATTAGTTTCTCTTACTGCATGTACATATTGCTGAGATGTTAAAGGTTTCTTCAATAGTTACATTTACTCTGGGGAAAATCTATTTACTCATGGCATATTCCACTAAAGGCCATAAGGAATAGCTCCATGCAATCAACATAATGACTCCCTGGAGAACAGAAACGTTGCCTAACAGCACAGCTGTTCACGTTATGGGTTTAATATTACCACAAAATGTCTCGTAAGTGCTGCTACAAGTCCCAATTAGGCAATCATTTTATTTTAATGTTTGATCTACAAATACGTCATAAATTCCCCTATTGTGGAAGCTAATCTATTTTTAAAGTAGGGAATAAATTTACTATAACTTAGTTCATGAAGTATTTAATTACAAATAAAAACTCTCCAATTGAGTTCATAATATGCTTCAACCGTAATAAGTGTACCAATTTTGTGTTTGGAGTAACCACACAAAATAATTAGCACTGCCTAATTCTATAAGGAATGTTTTACCTTTCATAGCGTGTCATAATTATTTAGAAAAAATTCTATTGGATATTTTTGTATAAAAAAATAAATAGGATGGTTTGATTAGCTAGAAAAACTGGAAATATTTCATGACAAAATTCTGTTTAATAACAATAATGAATACATTATTTAATTTTGTAAATTTATTTCAATTCCACTGAGCAGCAAAAGTTAAGAGTTAATTAATTTTTAAAGCCATTTAGTAAATGGGGACATATTTTAATATCTAATTAACTTTCTCCTAAGTGGGACTAATCCTGTTTTGCAAATGTCTTCAAGCTGTCTACACCACAAACCTTTGGAGTGATATGGAGGGTTAATATGGAGGAAGAACTTGTAGTTAGTCCATTTTTTCTGCTATTCTTGATCCTAACTTTTAACTGTCATGAACGTATAATATTAATGAACAATTACACACTCTCATGTCAACTAAATAAGTGTTTTGAAACAAAATATTTAAATGAAAAATTGTGTTGAAATACTTTGCATATCTTTGAAATGAACCTTAACCTATTTAACTAAATTATATGTATACTCGTACATTCAATGTCTTTAAGAGTGAATTGTAAAGTGTATAAAGGTGTGGTATTTACAAGTTTGAAAAAACATTATTATTTACTTGTTAAAGTCTACTATACCGTCGTAAATGTAGTCACTAACCTAAATAAACATTAGCTTTTATTATATCACTAATTCAATTAACGTACGGTAGTATTAACTAAGCGTAAAATTAACTTATTAAAATTTATTTGCAATCAGTGCTAGAACTATTTTACTTTTAGTTTACAGATAATCTGTTATTAATATTAACTAGTATATATGTAAATATATCAAACAATACCTAAATGAAATACTGCTGCTGTATGTCCATTAGTGTTAAAATCACACAAACAGTTGGTACAGTGGTATTGAACAAAAAGTTCAATACCACTGTAGTGAATCGTTGGACGGGTGGGTCAAAACCAATCTACGTGTATGGGTGGGCAGGTGGGTCAATGCCAATGTACGTGTATGGGTGGGCGAGTGGGTCAATGCCGATGTACGTGTATGGGTGGGCGGGTGGGTCAATGCCAATGTACATGTATGGATGGGCGGGTGGGTCAATGCCTATGTACGTGTATGGATGGGTGGGTGGGTCAATGCCTAGGTTACAGGTTTGTTTAATGTTGTTTACAGGTTGCAATTTAAAGTTATAGGTTTGTTTGTTTACATTAAATTGCTTGATTCTATGACAAAACCGACGGTAATTATTTACAACGACTGACATTGCAAACATGTTTTTCGTGCTGATTATATTTTTGTTTCGATAAGTAAAAACAGAAATTGTTTTCCAATTTATGGCTTTTAAGAGTGACAAATGTCTAATTAAGACCCCTTATATAGGTTTATTATACCTACAATATGGCAACCCTCGTTTTTAATCAGAGAAATGGCATTAACCTGGAAAATCAATGATAACACAATGTCACTTCTTTAATAAGGGTTTGTTTATGAATTCCAGGATGAGGTATAGTAGGAAATGCAAAGGGTAAATTAGGGAGGAATTCTGTGAACAGGTTTATCCATATGGCTGAATTGCAATAAAGTTGTAATTGTGGTTCATATCCTTAGTAACGAAAAAAAGTTTTACAGTATTAGTGTAGACATTTAGTTATTTTTGAAAATATGTGAAATATGAACAGATTTAATGTTTGATTAGTAGTTTTGCACTGAAACCTTAGACAGATCGTAACATTTATAAATGTTATTCGTTATAATGAGAGTAGAAACACTCTCATTTGATATGTCTTTTCTAATCCACTTTAGAATTTATAATGAAGAGATTTGGGTGTTTTGATGATGCTTAAACCAAATATTGCATAAAATATTCATTGTTATTCAACTTTATTTCTTTTTTTAGTAATGCAAGGTTCGCCAACTTTTATAAATAGCACATTCAATTGAGTTTACTAAGAACACTTGGAAGTTTTAATGAGCATCCATAAAAAGTTATCAATGACTTGAAGTCTTGACACAAGAGTACTTTAAAGTTAATCTGGAGTATTTCGACACCCTGTGACATTTTATTAAAAGTTCACGACATTTATTTTAGAATATTTGGAGGATTCAAAAGTGTTAAGATTCAACATCGCAACCTTTTCTCTCCTTACTTCTAATCACACTAAAATGAGCAAAAAATATTGTTTAGTACGCAATTTGTATAAACATTTAGGATTGTAAATTTTACATTCGAAATATTATTTATGATGTATATATGGTATATGATATAAATATTATGCCATAAGGCTAAATTGCCTTAAGTGGCAAACACGCTTCATATTTCTTACAGTAAAAATTTAATAATCATTGGAATTAGAAAACTACACATTATATTTTTTATGAAAATTATTGCTTTGACATCTTGACCATTTGTAAAATGTATTCATTTTATTAATATTATAAGAGTTAAGAGGACTAAACATAGTTAATTTGAATTATTAACTCATGTTTCATCTACTTTTAAAGTGAATGGTGAACATTTTGGTAGTTCCACTTATGCTTAAATCAAATATAAAATGCATTGTTATGTAACTTAGTTTATTTTTTAAAGAGTACAGAGTTTTCAAACTTTGACATACAGCTAGTCAATTAAGTTTAATAAGAATACTCAGGAGTTTTAATGAGCTCCTGATCCAAAGTTTTCAACAACTTTATATCTTGACACAAGAATTTTAATGTGATATTTTGACATCCTGTGACATGTAGTTGAAAGTTCATAACAATGTATTTAAAAGTAACATTATTCAATGATTCGAAAGTGTCATCGCAAACTTTTCTCACCTTACCGAACCTATATTCAAGTGAGTTTCAAATATGTTTTTAAAATTTAGTTTGAAGATTGCAGTATGAACTTTACAATTATAAATGTTACATTCCAAACATTGTTATGACTTATTTTATGGCCTTGTTAAATAAATCATATAAATTTCTATAACACGAGCATAGAAAAAAATAATTTATTGTATATTTTTATTTTACACTTTCTTGCGGGAAAATACATATGTCAGTAAAGCATATGGATCATAAATACAAATCTAACATAAAGAACTCATGTTATATAATTAAATAATTAGCATATACATTGTATAGCAAGTGTTCAAATACATATCATTATTACTATTATTTATTGTTTAGTTTCTTTTTAATTTCACTTTAGGCTATAAAATAAATATATATTCATAACTGTCAAATCTAAAAAAATTTGTATTTTTCAGGTGCATTAATTTGGACTGCTTATGAACGTATAGGCTAAACTATTAAGACATTTAAAATATCAGTGTAATTAGTATTATTCCATTTCTTAAATATTACATACAAACAGTACTTTATGGCTCCATAAATTTATTAGAACTTGCGTGTTTATTGAGACTCAAATGGGTCCAGATGTTCGTTTACTGTAAAATACTGAATTATCTTAGTTTGTTAAATCATACCTTCAATTTGTTAATTTTCAAGTAAAGATAATTAAATAATTTTTAAATTTGAATGTTCATAGGATGCTTATTTTTCATAGTAACACACCTTGCCCAACACAACATTAAATTGTTATCGAATATTTAACATTAAAGCTATTATCAGTATTGACTTTGTGTAATATATTGTATTTATTTCTATGTAGTTTATGCTGTAGTATAATAGCAAGACCACAACAATCCGAGTTAAATATTTACAGAATGTTTCAAATACGTCAGTTTATAAACAGTAGCTCGTTCATTGAGTAGATAGGATGTGATTGTAAAGTAACTACCCGCATATTAAAATTAAATAACTATTTACTACTAAAATCTAATGCAGTAAATCGCTTGATTTGAATTCTAGTTATGATTGATTGAATTTTAGAAAATGATACTATCACTATAATTTACTATTTACTAGTATCGAACATAACAATGCTAGAATTAAAGGCATCTGTAAAGTACCTTTTAATGGACATATTACCAAGTGAATAGCGTTTATAATTTTGAAGCACAACGTTTTTTATATACAACAGTAACATTCTTTATTGTTTACAACAGTCGTTCTTCAATCTGCTACATTCTTACATATAGGAAGACACGACCTTTTGCGTATTCTAAGGTGAATATCAATGAATAGGCATTCGTTGAGTGTAGTTTGCATGCTACCTGAGTTCGACTGCACCTCAGAAAGAGATATTTATCAATAGTTCAATAGCAAGCACAACTAAGGGACCTACAGGTTTATGAGGAATCCAAACCATTTAGTAGCCTATCGGTGTGATTTTCAGCTAACTGAAAAGTCTGATTCTCAGTGCTCTCCCCTACACAGCATCCGGACAATGACTACCACCCATCACGGACACCCCATCACGGCGTGCTGGTAGTATCCACGCCGATAGCAACTATTGAGCGGACACATAGTATCAGATTACTTTAAAAAGAAAGTGAACACAAATCTTAGCTTACCAGCTATAGAGTAACTGAAAACAAGTTATTTGATGGAAAACATTATTTTTAAAAAATCCATTTGATTATCATTAAAAAAAAATATATATTTCACGGAGTCTGCACTAAGCAAACACAAACCAAATTGTTGCAAAATCAAGGGTTATTGTAAACCACAACAGAGTAGAAGCTAATCAAGGCTACATTGTGCTACAGAACGGTAGACAGTTAGTACTAAAATACAGCCTGATAAATTTCAATTACAGAATTAAGTCCTGCCTCGTGAAGGCTTTACAACTTTTAAATAAATATAATGTATAACTAAAACTATTTGATGTGGAATATTACACTATGATCAAAATTAACAATCAACTTAGTATCTGATTTGTAACATAGGTAAGTACCTATAATCCATCTCACTCAGCCTATAATTGATACAATTTATAGTTTCCCCACTATCATTTTTATTTGATAAAACTTATTTTTTTTTATTTCAAAGTCCAAGTTAGCAACAAGTTTTCATGAGTGAAATAGTTTATTTATTATTGTAAATTTAAATCCTCCATATTTATAGTATTTATATGTACTGTGGTTATATTTTTTAAATTATATTTTTATTAGTGTTTACTACACATTTTGGTATTTATTTTTTGTCGTTAAGTCCATACATAAGCAAATGAACTAAATACAAATGTTATCATAGATTTATATTTAAAACATAAAGAAAGAATAGCCACACAACCGTGAACTATAAGTCTTATTTTTCTCAGTATAATAAGCTACATAACTGTTTTTAGGTGTAACCAAAAATTTTTTTTTTTTATTTCAATACATTAAAAGGATGAAACTTGTCATAGTAGTTGTTTGAAGTTATTTATTTGAATTTGATTGTTCATGATGTTTAGATAATATTTGGAGATGTCCAGTGCTTTGAGAGTTTAAGAAACAAACATTTTGTCAAAGTTGTGAAAGTAAAGTTTAAATTTAAACGCTATAACTCCTGAAGGAAAAGCGCTATGATGAGGCAGGAAAAGAAAGAGCGCAATGACGAATAAATATCAGCTGGATTTAGAACGACGAATCCACAAAAAAGTATTTGCATAGCTAAGAAACTCGTACCATACAGGTTCAGTGGTATTGACCCATCCGCCTGCACAAACACATACAGTGATACTGACCCACCCACCCGCATATACACGTACAGTGATACTGATCCACTCGCCCGTACATACATGTACAGTGATACTGAGCCACCCGCCCGCCCATACACGTACAGAGATACTGACCCACCCACCTGCACATACATGTACAGTGATACTTAGCCACCCGCCCGCCAATACACATACAGTGATTCTGACCCACCCGCCCGCTCATACACGTACAGTGATACTGACCCACCCGCACACACATACACGTACAGTGATAATGACCCACCCGCCCGCACATGCACGTACAGTGATACTGACACACCCGCACACACATACACGTACAGTGATACTGACCCACCCGCCCGCACATACACATACAGTGATACTGACCCACCCACCTGCACATACACACGTACATTGATATTGACCCACCCACTGGCCCATACACGTACAGTGATACTGACCCACCCACCTGCACATACACGTACATTGATACTGACCCACCCGCCCGCACATAAATGTACAGTGATACTGACCCACCCACCCACACATACACGTACAGTGATATTGACCCACACACCCACCCATATACGTAAAGTGATATTGATACACATATTTCCAGTGTATTAAAAAGTGAAAACCATATTTGTTTTTATTTATTTATAATTTAATAGTTCAATGGCTGAACAATAGATAGCATCATCAATCATTTTTAGTTCAATATTCTTTGGCTATGTTTTGAAATTACTTACATTTTAATATGAAGTTTTAAATTTTATCCAACCAAAGTGGCTCTAAGACCTATAATACCCTTACCTGTAAGAACAAGAGACTTGAGTTCTAAAACGATAGATTAAAATATAATTCCTACTGAATAGACGGATTGATTCTCTTTTATTGATTATTTTGAATGTTTCTTAGGCATACATGTAAAACTTGGGAAAAATATCACATAAGTAGTGTGATCGTTGTATCTCTAACATCTTTATATATACTTTATATACACTCTTATTTATGGTTTTTAAGCAAATTAGTTAATTTCATAATATATGCGATGGAATAGAGTGATGTATAGATTTGTTTCGGTAAACAAGTATGGAATATCGTGTTTATATTATGTCTTTAAACAACACTGTTGGTAAGATGTTGAAGCAGCCGTAACCACATCCATTACAACAAGGATGTGAATGTAAGGAAGTGCACTTCACTCCAGAGATACTGTGGCAGGAACTTGCTGAGTAATAATAATAATGTGATGGAGATACCCTTTTCTCAAACGTATTTTTAAGAGCATGATCGTATTGTAATATCAGTAAAGTGTTCAATCACATCAAGTGTACCTCATTAATTTAAATCTAATAACACTGTATAATTATCAGTACAACGAAATACTTACCTTACCTTACCCCCTTGGCCATTGAAACCCAAGTTGGTTTATGGGCTTGCCAAAACGTCTCTCTATTCTGCTCTTTTTTTGCTGCCTCAGGTATAGTCCCCAATTTGTGAATATCCTTGAGGACCTGGTCTTTCCATCTAAGCCTTAGCTTGCCAAAAGGTCTTCTTCTTTCTGAGTTAGATTGCTCAACACATTTAATAATGGAAGTATTTTCTCTCCAGACACATGTCCAGCCCACTTTAGTCTTTTACTTTTCACTAATGCTACTATAACTGGATGAGTGTAATTTTCTATTAATTCTCTATTCTTTCTTATTCTCCAAACTTCTTCTTAGTCAATACTGGACCAAACGCTTTTCTTAGTAATCTATTTTCAAAAACAATAAGCTTCTTCTCGTATTCCTTTGTTATTGTCCATGTTTCTGCTCCATATAGTAACACAGGGAGTACTATGGAATGGTAGATTTTGATCTTGGTTTTCCTAGGAAATATACTGGATTCAAGCGATTTCTACAAAGCCCAATAGTTTCTAGAAGCTATAACTAGTATATTTTGGATTTATTTTTCCTCTTTTATTTTTTTTTATGGTTATACAAAGGTATTTAAACTCTTCAATCCTTTCTAAATTAGTTCAACAAATTAGTCCAATAATTTTATCAGTTTCCCAAGTTGTATTAGTTACATTAAACAATGAATAGAATAAATGTTACTTTTAGAATTACTTTTTACTAAGGTATTTGTTAAAACTGAGACTATATATTAGCATAATGTGACGTAGGGTAATTATTATAATAAGGGACTGTTATAACTACGTATTACATACATTTACTCCCGGTCAAATAAAGAAGTAATAAACAGATAATTGTGGGATTTAACCGATTCATTTTGCATGGGAATAGGATTATGTACAATTTTCCCTTTGAGGATATACGGATGATTCAAAAAACTTTGTTACCTTTAAATATGACGAATATTTGAGTGTCGAGACTCAAAGTGTTTTCAATTTACGTACCTCAAAGACACTGTAATAATTTTTATCTCGAACGTTCATGGCTCTAATTGTTAAATAGAGCCATGCTACTAACTTAAATATTTTTTTTAATTTTTAATTTTAAAAAAATTTAAGAAATTTAAGAAAAATATGATGCACAGAATTACATATTTTAAAGATTTCGTCCAGTGAATTTTTTCTGTTCTTTTTATCAACAAATGGCGTCACTTTTGACAGTCATAAAGTCTTTAACTATGTATTTCAAATAAGTATTAAATTTATTTGTTTCCTGGCATTTTTGCAGACAAAGGTTTAAAAATTAGTTCCTACACTATTAATTGACTTCAGTAATTACAGGCCAAATTTTAGGGGGCGTGGTAGACACGAATGCAAAGAGAATATGTTGGCTGAGCGCAACAAATAGCAAAAGTATGTGAAATGTACAGGTGTCCTCTTTCTGCTAAGAAAGGTATTTGTGCACTTTGAAAGAAACCTTTAAATGTCTTAAAATATAATTCATAAAACTATGATTATGGGTATATATAAATTATATATATTTTCGTTTTGTTTATTAATAATTACTTAATGAAATATAATAATTTTTCGTCACTTATTTGATAGTTATAACATATTTCTTAGTTCTTCATTTGTAAATAAAAAATATTATTGTTTCATGATAACTAAATTGCATGCATAAAGGAAGCCTATCAGATCTTACCATACAAGAATAGAAGTTTCATATATTACAATCGTTTATTTATAACTTTTGCATACACGTCTTTCCTTACAATTTTTACCCGTTTCGTACGTAGCAGCTGGAATACCCGTTCCGGAAATATTCGTTAGTAACCCACACAGGCTGAAGTACTAAGTATGTTAAGCAACAGTTCTTACTGCCCTGAATCGAACAAATTTACTCAAGTTTACGTTCATAATATCAATGAGGTTTGAGTTGTTGGCGTAGCGTATATGAATACCATTTTGTTTTTCCCAATTAAAAATTAATGTAATACTTTGACATATTATTAAAATGGTGGCTCTTGAGTTAATTAGAGTAAGTGTATCTTGAAATTACCACAATATGTGAGTTTACTGGAAAAAACTTATTTATTACACATAATGGAACTTGGAGTATTGACAATAGCAACTTTATTTGGGAGCTTTTCGAAAAATACACGGTAATTAACTACTACACAGGCCAGCTATATATGAAAAACGTTCTTCTCTATTTTGCATATTTAAAGGGATGGATTTCAATAGTGGGATGTACAAACAACTTATACATCAAGGCTCATAACTCTATAACTGTCACAATATCATTAGCCAAGTTGTTGCAAGGATATAAATGAAGACTTTACACAGGCGTCACATCCATCAACGTTACGTTGAGTGGCGCTACATCAGCTCGTCTCTAAACACACAGACGTCACAGTGTCACACAAGTTACTGGAGTTAACACCTAATAGTATACATGTGAATATTATTTTAAGTCATAATTATGTTAAATGATAATTAAAACATAAAATTATGTTTGGCCTCTTATGTTTAATCGTAAGATGGTTGCAAAACAGATTTTGTTTGTAAATTTAATGCACTAATTAAATATTGCCGGCGTGGTGGCTCAGTGGATAAGGCTTCGGACTGCGGAGAGCAAGGTCCAAGGTTCGAATCCCCACTGGGCCAACAGTCGGTACTTCACTCGTTGAATAAAATTGACGCACAGGCCTGTAAGCCCATGTCAACTGCCGAGAAGTTATTTTTAAAAAAATCTTAATTATTGAGAGACTGGACCAGTTAAATTTTATTTTTTATTTATGTAGTAATTGTTATAGCTCATAATTTTAGTGATATATTCATTGATAGAGTTGTAACACAGTATGATACCTTACCTCGTAATTTGGTATATGATGTTTAACTCATAAATAGTTAGTGATTTTTTTTATCGTGAAATTTTATGTTATCGTTATATAGACTGCTACTGTCCTTAAGTACTATTCATTATCTTAACTATGTTAAAAAAAGTAGCTTTCTAATAAATCCAGCATTTGACTACCACTATGGAGACAGATTTTCTCAAATGTTCTGTATCATATATTTTGGTATTATAGAGTTCTATGCGTCATTGTCTGCACGGCATCACCGATTTCTGAGTTATACAAGGCTTAGTATTATTTTTCTATGACAGTATAACGAAATAAAAAATAACTTAGTTGAGAAACCTTGGATCAAGGGACTGAGAGAGGGGTGAGAGAGGGGTGAGAGAGGGGTGAGAGAGGGGTGAGAGAGGGATGATAGAGGGGTGAGAGGGGGGTGAGAGAGGGATGAGATAGGGGTTAGAGAGGGGTGAGAGAGGGGTGAGAGAGGGATGAGAGAGGAGTGAGAGAGGGGTGAGATAGGACTGAGAGAGGGGTGACAGAGATTATACTTGCGGTTCCTTAGTATTGATATTTTAAGAAACTGGATAAAAGAGAAATATGGCAACCAAACTACAACAAAGGAAGTCAAAATGGATGGGAATTGTGATAAATCAGGTAAAGGTGTGTTTTTGTTATGATATAATATTTTTTGAAAATATTTTAGAGACACAGACTTTTTAGAAGACGATGCATAAATATATACACTCTTATTTTATAATGTAATAATATTAAATCTGTATAGAACAAAAATTATTCAATCTCCCAAATTATAGAGTTAGTTTATAAATATATAGAATAGTATTAAAATGGATACAGTAAAAACTACACATAGATAAAACATTAAATTTTAATATTTTGGTTATTATTAACGCAAAATTCTTATTATTAACAGTGAATAGTTTATGTACCCAGATTGAAAACTTTGTAAAATTATATGCAGGTTAGTTAAACCACCTTATTTTACTAAAGAAGTCGAATGTCTTCATATAACTGATGTATTGGTCAAGAAAGTGATCTTTTGGAAGTTAATTGGTGTTTGCTAAATTCTTTTAGGTTATTAATAAGTTATATTTATGTAATTTCACACTAAATGGTTGGTAAGTGACATGGTAAAATTATTAGTTACCTCCTGTGTTTTTCTGAACAGCATGTGCTAATAATTTCGGTAAGGTGTTTAAGCATTCACATGATAAGCACTTCACTCTTAGTTAGTAAATGGTAAATGTTTGTTGTTGTAATAGAGTTATTTATCTCATTCTAACAAGTTTTTTAGAAATGTACAGCTTACGTGAGACAAAGTTTTAAAACAATACATTGTACGTTCATTAATTTCGTTAAGCATAACTTGAACTAACCGAAAAAATATAAACATACATGCTATATAACATACAAAATGTGATTTCACTTTTAAATTGTATTCAGCCAAGTTTAGGGTTTGAAATAGTTGACATTGTTTGTGCTATACCAAACTTAGAGACACTCCAGAACTTTACGCCCTGTTTTCAGACAAAATTAAAGTTAACTTGAAAAGCTTTCTGTTGTTTTGATCTAAACAAAAAGAATCCCCTTATAAAAACTGTGTTTGGAAAATTTAGTTACTAAAATACTCAATTTCTATTAATCTATCTTTGTTTGTTACCTTTTTTAATGCTAATGCAATATAGTTTATATAAATACATGATATGATGAATTAATGAGTACATTACAATTCCACAGAGTTGTTATTAGCTTAGTGATGTAACCCAGCTACTTGGGAGCCAAGTATTGGAGAGGTTGTCCTCATAAATAATTGGTATCTGATTAATGGTTACTATCTACGTAAAAGCTAATAGAGACGTTTACGAGGTCCATGATTGGTGGTGCTAGGGTCCAGGTAATAGAACTTAACTAGAGTTTTGTCAATTATCTATAAATCTACCCAATATTATAATGTTCCTAATTTCCTAAGATAAACTATGAAAGGTAATATATATATATATCCTGTCTAAGGGTAAAATAATATATAAACAATATTAATGGCATTCTATGACAATCTGAACAATATTTTACTTGATTACAAAAACATGTTAAGAATTTAATCTTACATGTAAGCTTCAATAACAATATCATTCAAACAGATTCAACTCCTGTTTGAAACATATCTGTGGAATACATTAGTGGGAGAGTCTGTACGTTTGAAAGTAAACTTAAGTAGTATATAACGGTAAGGGGGTGTTTTTATGAAAATATAATTTTTGGGAAACATAAAAATTAAATGTCTTATAAAAACTTGAATAAATCGTCCTGAGCTCAAATTTAAAACGGAAAAGATCAGGGTGTAGATCGATTTAAATCATGGCAGTTGAGTGAACGGGAGTTGAGGGGTGAGGATGTAGAGCAGAACATGTAGTTGGAATACGTAAGTGGCGAAGTCATTTGGGGGAACTTACGATGTATGGAGGGAATGAATAAATAGGACCGTCTAGACTCAGTCATATAAAATGTATTAGGAAACTATGCTATCAACAAAAATAATGCTATACAGGTTTCTGATTGATCTGAGAAGACCTGGCGCTGAATATCGATAGAAACAAGTAACAAATGATGACTATTAGTCATAATATAATAATTAGTGATTTAAAACTTCCATATAGATAAAACACTCTATATTTGAAAACATGTTTTGTGAGAATACAGGTTTAATTTAATAAAACGTACAGTGTGTTATTGAAAACACTAAAAATACAATCACGAATAAAAAGAATAAGAATATTCTTTATATAGCTTAGATTATGATTCCTGGCAGGTTATATATGTTACCTTTTTAAACGAAACTTGGTTATATTTTGTTTTAATTTAAACATTGTAAAATAGAAATATATTTATTTATCTTCGAAAATATTTATTTAAAATTTGAAGATTTGTTATACAATAACAAATTACTAAAACAAATCATAGATAAATATATTACAAAAAACACTCAAAAAATAATCATAAGCATTCAAGTGTATTGGCCACAGTACGTTAAAACAAATTTTTTTCTAACAATCTTCGAAGAGCCTGTGCTATTTGTGATACAATTCCCGCAACACATGTCTGTACCTGAATCACGGTCAGCGCCGTCACATATTGTAAATAGGATGAAACTAACACGTACGTTAGTATTGACCAACTCACCAAAATTTATGAGTAACTCACCCATACGTGTAGGGTAGGAATTGAACTACTTCCACCCGCCCTCATCCAAGGGTGGCATTAACCCACCCATACACGCACGGTGGAATTAACACACCCGCCCACCCATACACGTACGGTGGTATTGACTCACCCACCCACCCATACACGAACAGTGGTATTGACTCACCCACCCACCCATACACACACAGTGGTATTAACCCACCCATACACGCACAGGAGTATTGACCCACCCACCCACCCACACACACAGAGTGGTATTGACCCACCCGCCCATACATAGTACATAAACATAGTACGTTTTGGAATTATCGTAAAATAGTTACAAACTATTATACATTTTAATATTTTGTACATAAGTTATATATTGACATTATTACGCAGACGTTATTACGATTGGACTAAACCCGTGTTCTAGCACGACATACTACTATCCCCCCTCTGGGAACATTTCGCCAGGCTACCCGACAACCATAGTGGGTTAGACGCACACAATCGCCTTCGATTGGAGTAAACTCGTGTTCTAGCACGACGTACTACTATCTATCCCCCTTCTGGGAACACTTCGCCAGGCTACCAGACAACCATAGCGGGTTAGACTCACACAATCGCCTTCAATTGGAGTAAACTCGTGTTCTAGCACAACGTACTCTATCTCACTTCTGGGAAAACTTCGCGAGGCTACCCGATAAACATAGTGGGTTAGACTCTATGCAAGAACACGGGTTTACTCCAACTAAACCCCATCCATTCCATACACCCCTCCACCCACCCGCCCACCCATAAACGTTCAGTGGCACTGATCCACCCGCCCGCCCATACACGTTCAGTGGCACTGACCCACCCGCCCGCCCATACACGTACAGTGGCAATGACCCACCCGCCCGCCCATACACGTTCAGTGGCACTGACCTACCCGCCCGCCCATACACGTTCAGTGGCACTTACACACCCACCCGCCCATACACGTTCAGTGGCACTGACCCACCCACCCGCCCATACACGTACAGTGGCACTTCGTTGGAGTAAACCCGTGTTCTTGCTGACGTACTACTCTATATTCCCATTCTGGGGACACTTAGCGAGGCTACCCGACAACCATAGTGGGTTAGACACACACAATCACCTTCGATTGGAGTAAACTCGTGTTCTAGCACGACGTACTACTACCCCCCCCCCCCTCTGGGAACGTTTCGCCAGGCTACCCGACAACCATAGTGGGTTAGACACACACAATCACCTTCGATTGGAGTAAACTCGTGTTCTAGCACGACGTACTACTCTCTATCCGCCTTCTGAGAACACTTCGCCAGGCTACCCGACAACCATAGCGGGTTAGACTCACACAATCGCCTTCGATTGGAGTAAACTCGTGTTCTAGCACGACGTACTACTCTCTATCCCCATTCTGGGGAGACTTCGCGAGGCTACCCGACAACCATAGTGGGTTAGACTCTATACAAGAACACGGGTTTATTCCAACTAAACCCCATCCATTCCATACAACCCTCCACCCACCCGCCCACCAATAAACGTTAAGTGGCACTGACCCACCCGCCCACCCATACACGTTCAGTGGCACTGACCCTCCCGCCCGCACATACACGTACAGTGGCACTGACGCACCCACCCGCCCATACACGTTCAGTGGCACTGACCCACCCGCTCGCCCATACACGTACAGTGGCACTTCGTTGGAGTAAATCCGTGTTCTTGCATGACGTACTACTCTATATCCCCATTCTGGGGACACTTAGCGAGGCTACCCGACAACCATAGTGGGTCAGACTCACACAACCGCCTTTGATTGGACTAAACCCGTGTTCTTGCACGACATACTACTCTCCGTCCCACTTCGCGAGGCTTTCTATGTGCCGAATCCCAGCTCACTCGTCTTTGGCTGGCGCCCGTACAACCTTCCAGACTTCCACATTCTTTAGCCGTCAGTTATCGGAGGAATGCCGTATGGGGTGGACGTCAACGGTGGCATAGTATCGTAACATAGCTTCATGTGGAGTAGTGTTGTGTAGATTGAAGGTGAAAGGCGTGTTCTCGGTAATTGTTATACCAAAATGGTGTCCACTCATTGGTTTCCATCTACATAACTAGATAGAATGAAGAGTTATTAATGTGTGTGGTGGTCGTGGTTTTTTATATTTTCTAGGATAGAGATTACTGAATAGTGGACTTTTACGTTAGCCGAACATAAGACCAATAATATGTAGTTCACATTCTATGCTAAACTGTAGGTCCCTTATTTTTCCTGACTATTGGGATACTAATAAGTGGTTCCCTCTAAGAAACATTTGACCTTAGTTAAGGTAAATGACTATTCATCAATTACTACTCGTTCATCTACATATATGCCATACTCATTTGACACTCATACCTCTATGATATGAGTGTCAAATGAAATAAATAAAATAAATAAATTACTAACCCATACATTTAAACGTTTATATACGATTTAATCATTGTCAATGTAGCAGTTGTATTTCGTGAAAGCACTATGAAACGCTGTTTTTGAAATACAAATATTGTGTCAACTTTATTCGATAGTTGGTATCTTATACATACGATACCCACTGACTAGAGAACCTCACTCCATTAAGTAGACTTTTCACGGACTCCGTTACGGCCATACAAACATTTCGACACCTGTTCAAATCCTCACTTAGTACCAAAGTAGATGTACAGATAACTTTTCGACCCTGTAAAAGATCCCGTATTAACTATACGTCAATATTTACTTTATCATTAATATGTTGGGATTTAGATTCAACTTGATAATTATTTTGACCTTTTTGCATAAATTAATGATATTCCATCTAAGATGGTATAATGAGGTATTCACCAAACAAATAATAATAAATAGTATATTCTAAGATGATAGTTCAATAAAAATAGTAATTTAATTAGTTGAAATATGTATTTGATGTTTTCATTTAATTACAGTAGTTTTCATACATGTATATTCAAGAACTCTTGTAATATTTTAATTAATTATGCAATAATCATAACTGGTGAAAGATAAATGATACATAGTTCATGTCTAATATTTCAACATAATACCTCGCTAAAATATTATTATTTAATATTTTACCACAGTACGGATTTACTAATACAGTTAAAATTAACAGAATTGTTCTATGGTATATTAAACCTGAACAATAATGCAGAAATGTGCATAAATACCTTTTCTGAATTGAAAAAATCTTAATGTTTCTTTATAAACTAATTAGAAATCCAACAAGGGTAACTATTTGATAAGTTAAAAGTCTATGCTGTAAAGCTTATTACATTTGTTAAGCTACCGTGAGAAAATGTTATCACATCGTTCTGAAAAAGTCACTTTTTATATACACCAAAGTGTTGTACACTCATGGAAACACACTAAAATATTTAAGGCTCTTAAGAATGTTTCTTTTAACACTTACGGATGCTGGAATATATATGAGAGTACACTTAAGTGTTTTCAGGTGTTGATATTTGTAAAGTAAGAAGTTACTAAGTATTTTGACAAAACATTTAAGAAGATACTACATGCTACTAAAGCAAAACTTATATATCCAATGTAATTGCCATTTCTCTCTTATGATCTCTAGAAATGTATTAACAATATACATGTTCTCTGCTCATTAGACCTATAAAGAAATATTCATATACATCCTTCCTACCACTGTTTTACTTACTTTCTCTTCTTCAACTCTGTTAATTCACCTAGAGGAATTCGACTAGGATAGCTGTTTTAGCACAAAGTAAGCTTTGGGAAGCACATTATAGAATAGAAATCACAATATAAGCAAGCTTGAGCGCACTTATATTGTGTGCTCAAGCTTGCTGGGCAAGTAGCCTAAGATGGTACTACCTAGTTCAAGCGTTATTTTTGTGCAGGAAAGGTGTGACAACTAGGCCTAGATGAACTAAAATATATATTTTCCGATGGTAACCACTCAGTGACACCACTGAGGATGACACATCACACAATGGATGAAACGTCTGGTTATCTTGTAAAAATATTGTAGTTAGCACCTTGACGTGGTCGTCACCGGAAGATATAGATTTTAATTTTGACATCGGCCGCTTAAGCCTAATTTCTAAGATCAGGCCTGGATTATTAATTTAGTTTTTTGATATTATATTTTTAATATGTGTGAAATTTTAAATACAAAAATACCATGTAATATGTGCCATCCAAGAGATATATAAATGAAGTAGAGCCAGAGAAAAAAATTAAAGTTTGCAAATCTTATACTTTTTGACAAATTAGTTTTTCCAATGGTTGAGATATTTAAGTCATCAATTTATTTTCTACTTAATCAATGCAATGAAAGATATGTTCATGTTTCCTATACATACAAATACTAGACAAAATAAAGAGGTATTTCTATTATTTACAAATTAAAATGTTGCTCTTAGAAAATTACAAACATCATGGACAATTGGTTCCACAGCTAGGCAAAAATAAACACAATAAAATAATTAAATTCAGACTGTTGGATCCAAACTCAGCGAGGGGTGAAACTTAACTTGTAGCCTTGGGACAGTTTAAATTCGGACTTTTCACCTTTAGTGAATTAGTTTTAAAACTAACTTTTATATAAAATATTTATTCTTAAAAACTAACAATTTCAATTTAGATAATGATAACATTTTTTTTTTCTAATTCATCAATACTACGGTATACAGTAAAAGGATTCTCAACCATATGGTAAACACATTGATCATATACTCATAGCAATATATATTTCCAGTTTAAAAATACTTCTGCACTATAAAACGAACATGTTTCAAGATTATATATACTAGATTACTTTTCATAAGAGTAAATGTAGTCCTTTAACTTTATAAAAAAAAATTAAGTTAATAAATACAATAGTTATAATTAGACAGAAATAAAAATATCACCTTAAGCTTGAAATGCATAGATTTCATTAAGATTATGCTAAAATACAAACATGACAAATTAGCTGTTCTTAGAAATGCACCGATCATATTATGATATGATTGAAAGCTAACGTGTACTATTTTGGCATTATATATTTATAATAGTACTCAATTACGTTCAATAAAAACGTGAATACTTTTTTTCAATCATATTTTCTGTTTAATTTCTCTTTTCTAAAATTCTGTTTAGCTTCTAAAAGTTTTACTAAAGTTTAGGATTCCGTTATCACAAATACATGTTTTGATTAAAACTGGTGCAATAAATTAATGACGATGTTTTTCCTTTAAAAGTTTTAAAATTATCAAATATAATTGAGGCAACTGCTGAGTAAATGTTTTGTATCTCAAACAGTTTAATCTTATATTGTCACACTTTATCCGTCTCACCATGTATGAATAATGTTGAGGGCCTTGCAGTTATAAATGGCTAACCTAAACTTAAAACTCAATTAGGAATATTTTTAATAAAAATTTAAATTCAAATCCAAGCTAAATCCAGTATCCACAGTTGAGTCTTCACAAGTGTTTTGTTTAAGTCTTAGTTGCATTTTGCATACCTCCGTTGGTTAGGTCGGATGGATGGGTAAGTTTGTTGGCCTCGAGTTAGTGACTCTGCGCCTCCACCAGTAATCCTATTTAGGGCTTTAACACTATAACTTTGTTAGTGACCACTTTCATCTAGAATTAGAACTATTTAATAAATTTAAAATCAATAAATAACCTATTCGATTAGCCCCTGTCAAGTGTGTGTTCAAATTTTATTTTATATTATGGAGACTTTAAATCATTAGCAGGCTAAATTTAAATATAACAATAACTTCAATTCTAATATAATTATCGGTAAATTGAAATGTAAATGTATATTGTGTAAAAACAATATCAAAACGTAATGTTATATTATAAAACTTTAATAATATCCTATTGTTAGATTTGTCCTATTGTTATAGAAGGAATACATGAAGTATTTTACTATATTATACGTCTTTTGAAGTTCACATTTACTATTTTACTAACTGTAGCTGTATGCCTTTTTAAACTATTTAATCAACCCCTAATTTTTCAAAAAGGGAACACTTTAACACACACATCCAATTTCAAGGGTAGTTTAATTTGTCCCTAATGTTTTGCCTGAGGTAACAATCGTAGTTTTTTCGTTGATGTTATGTAAAATTTAATAAAATATATTTTAAAAACAAATTTAAAGAAGCTAAACCAATTATTCAGTTCAGAAATAATGTATTTTTAAGCATGAAAGAATGTTAGTACAAGCTATACTTTATCATAAGGAACAAATAATATTAATACTTAAAATTACATGATATTTAATTGATAGTTAAGATAACCAGTCGATATGTCTCATGTTAGAAAAATTTCATTTTCACAATCTATATTGCACAGTTCTGTCGTTTAAGGCCATTCGATAACTTATTTCTTTCTGTAACTAAACATTTCGAGTAAAATAGTTCAGGGTTTCTTATTCAGCTGTGCAGTTATCTACGTAAATGGTGTTGCAACTTACTGTTATGGGTGGATGATAGGTCTAATGTACATTATATATTCTAATGCCTTTTTAGGCATGAGATTAATAGTATTTATTATATTATGTTAATGATCTTAAATACCATTTTTAAAACCATAGTGAAAGCTTCACACTTATAGTACCACTTTTTTACAGCATATGAGTAACCTCCATACTAAATAAACGTTTAAGCAAAACATTTGTTTTACGACGTTGAGTTTATTTTATTTGTATCTACGGGTGCTTCACAAGGCATAATACAATAGAATATCATGTAAGACATTTGACCGTGTTGCTTCAATTTTTAATTACGTCACTTACTGCCCATGAATGAATAAAGACTGAATCCATAAGTATGATGCACCTAAGACTGCTCTTGACATAAATAGAAGCACTTCTCTAGCACATTATTATTATTACAAGAGAAGTTCCTACAGTATATATCCCGTGTAAGGTGTACTTCCTTGCATTCATATCCTCAGCTATAATAGAGTTTGGTAGCTTCTATACCAAAACATTGTTTTTGCATGTGTACGATAAATTTTTTGCTATATATAGTTCTAAAAACATACTAACCATACTATTTAAATTCAACAAAGATTATTAAGTAGCTGACAGGTTCCTTACAAAACATTTACTAAGAATCTTTTTGTTGCTCAGTTAGTAAACGTTAATAAATTTGTAAACTATAGAATCGTGCAAATGATATTGTTCTGTTTATAGTAAGATTGAAAGTTAGAAGGTACAAAACTGAAATCTAAGATAATAACAGTAATATATCTAGTAAAAAATAATTAAAGTGCTTCATAAAAAACATTCAACTAGAATTATAACTTTGTAATTTACGTAAAGAAATTAGTTGACACACTATACGTTTTGGATGTGCTTTATTTGGTATACTAAATTATAAAAAAATAATAAAAATGCCACTTCTTTACAATTTATATTTTCCAAACATTATAAATATTACAGTAAAATGTTGAAATCTCATCTTAAATAAACATATTAACATTCTATGATATGAAAGGAATTAAACACCTAATATACTTTTATTTTGTGAGGCCATTCAGAAACTTTGTTTGTATTCTTCCTAACTGTGTCTGAAAAACCTAACAGAAACAAATAATATAATTAGATGGAGTATTTAATTCCTTTTATACCATACAATTATTACATTTTAGTATATATGTTCATGGAAGATATAACTTTGTTCATAAAGGAAAAGAAAAACTACAAAAAGTTCAGGAAATATTGCTTAAAATAGTCCAGTTAGTATGGAAACATATTATACTAGTAACACAGACAGAAAAACGTCAAATGTTTATTTACCTTGCCTTTATATGTATGAGGCGATACATGAGTGAACATATACTACAGATCACTTTCTTCCTTGATTCGTGGCAGAAACGTTCACCAATACTACACTAAAGGCAGGGACAACCTCCGAACACAGCAACACAGATTGGCACTATCAACCACATGCCACATCAGGTTAGTAATCAGGCACTAATCAACAAGCTCCCTGAAGGATTTCCAATTAATAATCCAAATAATATTTATTAAACTCAACTCAAAACTCGACTTGGACACCTCTTGGTGTCTAAAGCTTTCCATTCAGTGGATGAGTTCATGATGAGTCGCTGGGAAGATTAAATAGCAGGACAGAAAGGCAGTGTGATTGTGGCTGTATGAATGTTAGAAATATATGTATTTGAATGTGGGGTGAATGACCATTTGTTGTTTAGTTTAGAATTTTGTATATTATACCTATGTTATGTTGACGATTGCATGGCATGTTAAATATTGTTATTACGCAATAAAAAGTGAATTTATTTATTTATTTATCTTTAAAATGAAATGAAATAAACTTCCTTAATGTAGCCTAAGGTGATAACATCAAACAACGTTTTTTTTCTTACTGAATAATTTATAATGAAAAAGGTGTATTTGCTTATACATTTCAGGCCATCAACAATAACTTTTAGGTACGGGGAAAATTAACACTACCCTAATTATACTAATTATAAAAGTCTGGTGTTATAAGAAATATTAGACATATGCTCATTTAAACATGATGTAAAAAAGGTTTAATAATGTGTACTGTATACCACTTTTGTTATAGCTTGAGCATGAAGGTGTCTACCGTTTGACGGGACTAGGAGGTGGCTCCCCAATATGGAATATTCCCTTTGACGAACTTGTACAGTCGGAAACTTGGATAAAGGCTGAGTGAGAGCCTCTACAGGCCTAATAAATACCAGAAATAGCAGTGCGCTTCTAAACTGTTCTCTCATCAGTGATTCTCATCCAATCGTTAGAAGACAAAATTATGGGCATTTTAAGAAAAAATTAGTTTTTACGTTTTAATGATATGTTCAACGTACATTCATATGCGTAATATTACGAATTGACTTTAAACATAAAATTCAATTCATGTAAAACCATTAAAATTTAATTATTTAACACGATTTATGACCTATGTTGATATATCTATCAATCGTCGTGAAAACTGACGGAGATATACAATACAGTGTATATAATTTAGTTTTAAGAGGAAAACTCGTTTTTAACTGGGTAAACACTTAACTTTCTTCATTTTCATGGTTTTGATGTAGGTTTGATTTAGAAGGTTTAAAAAATTGAAATTTCTACTGGGTAACTACTAGGTATATGATATAAGAGTAGAATTTTTATTGTTCGTAAATATTAAAAGATTTAATATTCAAAAATAAGAAGTAATGAGTATATAGGTAAAGCTTAAGAAACCTAAATATTTGTAATAGAACAGTGTTAAAGAAACATTTATGTTGTGTTTTGAAATTGTAATAAAATATATTTTAATCGCAAGTTTAATAGTAACTTAAAACGTTATACAGTTATTAAATATACAGTTCAAAAGCTTATACATACATAAATTAATGTATTTTTAATCATGAAACTTAAAAATATCACAATATCACAGATATCAAAATAAGCTATTCTATATAATATGAGACAGTCAAGGATATTAATGAAAAATGCATCATATTTCATTTCTGGTTAAGGTAAAAAGTTGATTTGTTTCATGTTAGAAGGCTAGTAATATCTCAATCTCTGTTGCATACACGTTTGATTGAGACGTTTTGATAATATTTGACTATCTATATTTATGGACGTTTGATAATATTTTTGCTGTAACTTATTTTAAGTAAAATATTTCAGGGTTTTTCTTGCATCTGTGCAGTTTTCTAATTCAATACTACCTTACGTTGATGGGTGGGTGAGTGGGTGGGTCTAAATTACATTACATATTCTACTATATTGTTGTGCGTCATACTACTTTGATTAATACGTCATTATGTTGATGGTCTTGAATTCCAGTTTTTAAATCTTAGTGAAACTCATAACAATGCTTTTATACAGCATTTGCGAAACCTCCATTCTAAATTATAATTTAAGCAAAGATTTGTTCATGACAATTACTTTTATTTTTATCTACAGGTGCTTCACATGGCCTATTTTAATAAAATTGTATTTAAAACATTTTAACGTTTTACTTCAATTTATAATTACGTCACTTACTGCCCATGAATAAATAAAGACTCTAAATCCATAAGTATGATGCACCTAAGACTGCTCTTGACGTAAATAGAAGCACTTCTCCAGCACATTATTATTTTTACAGTATATCTCTGGTGTAAAGTGTACTTCCTTGCATTCATATCCTCAGCTAAAATATAGTTTGGTAGCTTCTATACCCACACGTTGTTTTTGCATGTGTAGGTTACGTTTTGTGCTATATATAAGTCTACAAACCAGCATTAATTTAATTATCTGATAAAAATTAACATTATTCTGTGTCAAACTATGCAATACTTCTATATAAGTTATTAGAAATATTTTTGTAATATTATTTCAGCACAAATTAAAACTGTACAATTTGAAATTTTTACATTTTAAACAAGATGTAAGGCCATTTTAACATAGTGAAACATTTTAACTTATATTTACTTTCAGTAAACTTAAACACTTTGTTATAGTGTCATTTTTAATATTTTGAACAAGAAAGTGTCCACCACTTGACTTGTCAGGCCTCTTTCACACGATCCGGCGAGCGCCGTGCGGCGCCCGCCGCGCCGCAAGCATGATGTTTTCACACGATGTTGGTTTCGTCCGGCGCGCGCCGCGCGGCGCTCCCGCATTTTGACTGTTCAGTTGAGGCTTAGCTATTATAATGTTAACATCGCGGAAGAAGAAAGTTTTAGCTATGTACTTGCTATGGAGACGGCGAATAAGAAGAAAAAATAGGCGGTTTTGGATTCACCCATTGCTTCAAAATCGAAATACTTCTGGGTCCTTCAAAGCTTTATTCAATTTATTGCGGAACAGTGAGGAAAGATTCTTTTCGTACTTTCGCATGTCAATCAAATCATTTTATGAACTTTATGACAAACTGAAAGACAAGCTGCAAAAACAAGATACAAACATGAGGAACTCCATCCAACCTATGGAAATGCTTGCCGTTACAATTAGGCAAGTTTATATACACACGCACGCACGCACGCACGCACGCACGCACGCACACACACACACACACACACACACACACACACACACACACACACACACACACACACACACACACACACACACACACACACACACACACACACACACACACATATGTGTGTGTGTGTGTGTGTGTGTGTGTGTGTGTGTGTGTGTGTGTGTGTGTGTGTGTGTGTGTGTGTGTGTGTGTGTGTGTGTGTGTGTGTGTGTGTGTGTGTGTGTGTGTGTGTGTGTGTGTGTGTGTGTGTGTGTGTGTGTGTGTGTGTGTGTGTGTGTGTGTGTGTGTGTGTGTGTGTGTGTGTGTGTGTGTGTGTGTGTGTGTGTGTGTGTGTGTGTGTGTGTGTGTGTGTGTGTGTGTGTGTGTGTGTGTGTGTGTGTGTGTGTGTGTGTGTGTGTGTGTGTGTGTGTGTGTGTGTGTGTGTGTGTGTGTGTGTGTGTGTGTGTGTGTGTGTGTGTGTGTGTGTGTGTGTGTGTGTGTGTGTGTGTGTGTGTGTGTATGTATAGCGTGTTTCGCGAGAGGTGGGCAAAACTTCGGGAAATGGTTCTATTTTAATTTTGGAACTTTTTTATTCTTTGCATTTTTTTGATAAAATGTACAGTTTTTGAGATAAATGTAATTAACATTTAGCATGCCGAATCTCTCAAAATACAATGCATCTCGGCTGAATGAAGAAAATGATAAATAAAGGCTGGAAATATTCGATAGCCTTTATCTCAAAAACAGTATTTTTATCAAAAAATTGCAAAGAATAAAAAAGTTCCAAAATATTGTTTTTTAACCTAAATCCAGCATAAAATACTGAGTTTTCCATATTCAGTTTGGTGGCCATATTTGAAATTCAAAAATCAAACTTCTGAGGCCCCTAACTCGAAAACGGTAAATTTTGTAAAAAAAAATACAAAAAACAAAAGCGAAAAAAGATTGTGTTCTGTCCGAAAATACCACGAAATATAGGGTGTTCCATAAGACATTTTCAAGTTGGCCACCATATTGGAAAATGGAGGCCATTTTTCAAAATTCCAAAATCTGATTTTTATTACCCATAAAAATTAAGGTAATGTTCCCTATTTAAACTTTTCTGTCAAATAATCAGTTTCTAAGATCCCTATAGTGGACACCTTGAGTTGATCACCCTGTATATTAATGTTATGTATATTATATGTATATACATACATTTTTTATTTTATTCAATAATTTTTTTTTTTTTTTTTATTGCTCAGCATTTAAATTACAACTTGATTAGGTCATTTGTTGTTATTTTAAGTTGAGTTCATACATTTTGTTCTTTTTAGTTTACTAAATTTAATATATTTAGGTTGAAGAAGACTCAAGATCATTTATCAGTATAGTTTTATATTTTTCAATGGTTGTATTTGTAAAAATGTATGAGGACTGGAGGTTCGGCCGCGCGGCGCGCGCCGGACCGTGTGAAAACCTCAATAAGAAACAATAGCCCTTCGCAGAGTGGTCCGGCGTGGACGCCGCATGTCCGGCGTAGGGGAGTCCGGCGGGAATATGCGCGCCGCGCGGCGTTTCCGCCGTGCGGCGCCCGCCGGATCTCGTGTGGAGAGACTTATCTACTCCCATAGCCCAACGCCGCATCAGGCGATCGCCGCACGGCGCTCGCCGGATCGTGTGAAAGAGGCCTCAAGGAAATGGCTTCTCAAAGTGGAACATTCCCTTTGGCGAACTTTACAGTCGGAATGTGCGATAAGAAACTTGGATAAAGGCTGAGCGAGCGCCACTAATGTCCAATAAATACCAGAAACAGAAGTAATCTTCTACATTCTTATCACATCAATGATTCTTATCTAATTTCAGAAGACAAAACAATGGCAATTTAAAAATTAAATAAATTTATTTATGTTTTTATTTATATGTTCATTATAAATTCCTATGAGTAATAAAATATAACAAATTGAATTTAAATATAAATGTAATGCATGGTGAATCATTAAAATGATTAAGATTTATGATGATGTATCTATGAATCATTGTGAAAATTGTCGGGGATACACAAAAAGTATTAATAATGTAATTTTAAGAGGGAGTACATTTTTTTTCAATATGACAAACACACAGGCTGTTACCCTGTATTTCCGACAGGAAACAGACTTACTATACGTTAAGGTCGATACTGTACTTAACTAGTGGTTTTAGTAGTTAGTAGTTAACCTCACTTAACACTCCAAAGATAGCTGGAATAATCCTATTGTTTCCACTGTAGATATGTCTTGCTATGCGATGTAAATCCTAAAGAGTTTCACTTTGAGCGAAAGGTATTCTCCTTACGTTATTCAACCATTAACGTAATAATAGAAGGTTTTAATAAGCCCAAGGATTTATTTAAAATATTCAATGTGTTTTTATATCTCTACGTTAAAAAATTATAACGTTTTAGTTATCTCTACATAGTAAATACATATTAAATTGAAATTAAGTTAATTAAGGAAAATTATCTAAACTTACGGTTGTCCTTTTACTTAATTTTCGTAAACTTAAAATATTTGTATTCTAGTCATAGGCTATACACACACTTATTTTTAAATGAACAAGACAACAAATAAATAATCATTTATAATTAGGTATTACTAGTAAATATTTTTAAACTTTCAATCAACTTAAAATTCAAATTACATCATTTACACTTTTCTGAAAAGGTGTAATATCTAAAATAAACTTGTAACTAGGAAGTCATCTTTTGTAAAGGGCTAACACTATATAGTGTGATCTGCACCAAAACGGTAACATTTTTTTCAATTATTTGGTTAAGTTAATTTATTTTTTATCAAAATCAAAATAATAAAATTTGTTTAGAACCCTAAACTTGTTTGTTAAGACTTTAACAAACAATATGTTATTTATGAGATAACTGTGCAGACTACTTGGTGGTAGGAACGATGGTACGGTATATAATGGGGTATACTTTTTTTCATAAAGCCTTAATGTTTTATAAAATTAAAATACGAAACACTGCCTTTAGTGTAATTTTACGTTCGGCTTGTAATTTTACGTTTCGGCTTACCTTAGTAAAACCGTATGTATATGAACTCATTTTCCATTTTTTTCCAATCACTTGATAATAAAATTAAAATATTATACGCTTTTTAATTAATTTATCGACAGAGGTACATGTTTAATTGTTTTTGTATAACACAACATTTAAAAGAACATAGATGTGGCTTAAAAAACATTGAAATAAATTTCAGTACTTATTATAGGCTACAAAATTGTAAAAATTATAACCAACAATAACACAATTCACACTAAAGACTTTTAGTTCCTTCATTGAAGAGTGTATACAATTCAAAACTATACATGGAATAAAAACGTAGATATTGTTTTCATATTTTTATTTTTTTATTTATTTTTTTATTTATTTTTTTATTTTATTATATTTTTATTTTTATAAAGGCTTATAACTTTTTTCGGACACCCTATATTCTGCAATACTTTCAAAATTTTAAATATATTTTAATACACGCTATTGCATACATAAATTATAAAATATTATTTAAATCACAATATATGGATTGTTTTGAACACTATAGAATAGGAATACATTTCATTGACACCTCAATATAATCAGTTGATGTAATGAGATATAGTAAGTGTTAAAGTGATCAGAAAAGTAATCGAAAGGAATGAGAGTTTGGAGACAATTACAGTTCAAAGTTTGGTTTATTGCCGTACATTTTCTCTTGGGCGGTTTTGTTCCATCGTTAAAAAGAAACTTGAAAGTCCAAAGTGAATAAATGTTTAATGAAGCATGTTACACCAGCTATAGTACGTTTATATGTATATTTATTATTTTTTTTATTAGTATGGCTTAGTTTCTAAAAGCCTTCTTTTTCTAAAAATACTAGTAGCCCTAGTTTCTAATATGATTACTATATATACAGGTGTGTTGGCTAATTATAGAATTAATTCAGGTATTAAATAGTTTTGTGAAATAATAAAACACATATATATGTTTATTTGATGCTAACGATGCATTCCTCTCGATTATTTAATATGTTGTTTTAAGTGCTTTATTATAGATTGTATGGTTACTCAGCAATAGAATGACGTACAATACAGTTATTAAAAGCCAATTATAAAATTTCCAGAACATTACTTACTGTAACTTTATTATTCTACTAAAAACACTCCAAACAAAGTTAATGCGATCACACAATCTATTCGAGTTAAATATATCACTAAAATTATTTACTTTACTAAAATATGTAGATAATAATATTTCTCTTTAGAATATCACTTTTCATGTTTACAGAGAGTGGTAGTTGGCGTTCTAGATACTTATGTTATTTGGAAGTTCAGTTCCGCCAAAAACCTTATGAGTGAGAATATGTAGCAGATTGGAATATTGATATATCTCACGTTACATGCCTGCTTCATCACATTGCATTATTTAACGTAAAATTGATAGTAATACAATGCGTCACTACAAACCTGTGTATTGTCATTTAACTTATTTATAAATACAATTATTTTTTAATAGTATTAAATACGTGCTGCAACCCTCCCTCGTAAATACAAATACTGTACCTACCAACTGTGGTTGCAAAGGTACCGGACTCAGGAGGGCACAGAACAAAAAAAACATAAGTTACGGCTAAAATATAGTTTATCGAACGGATTTCTTTTTTTTAATTTAAAGCTTTCAAAGAATACATAAAAAATTTTAAAATAATATGCAGCCGCCCGTTTTAGGGTTCATAAAAAAAGTTAGCCTATTCAAATAAGTAAACTATCAAAATCTAACAACCGATTAATTAAATAGGAAGTAACAAAACATAAGAATAGCTTTAAAAGTGATGAATACATAACAAAAATACATCAACGGATTGGGCAACTTGTGAAGCGAAATAACCTGTGGGCAAAGACTCATGACGAACAGCAAAAGCCGAAACTTTTGTTATATCTTTGTTATTCAAATGTTTTTTTGCATTAAAAAAGAGCTGTTTCTTTGAAAAACTCTATGAAAGAATATATCTTTAAGGAAGCACTTCATTTCCCTGAATCCATTACAAAGTCTCCTAAAGTGTTGTTTGAATCATAGAAAGTGAGCTTTGGTATTGTATTTTTTGTTATAATACCTTTAGAGAGAAGACACAGGTATTATTTTTAATAAAAACAATAATAATTAGTAATAATTAGGAAGTAACTAAATTATCTTCTTGTATTATGAACCCAGGATTAACAGGCAAATTGTGTACACTAAAACTGAAAAAAAACACACATTTCCACTCGTGGGACAAACAGAACATCTGTTGTATGTTTTAATATTTTACAACCCAGCGATCAGATGAATGTTACATCAGCTTAGTTTATTTTGTATGGTGTTACTGAATTTAAAATATTTGTTTTACGAAAATGATAATGTTCTTGACAAATTATTTTTATTACTCATACTCTAATGTTAAATGAATTTTTTATTAAATGATAATCTATGCCAGTGAATTAAAATGCAAAATTGTTTAGCTAATTGTTGAATGCTTAAATAATATAACCACAATAATCAGAGACAAATACAATATATAACACGTTTATTTGTATTTGTCAATTGTTTAGTTGAACAAATGTATTTCATACAAACATTTAATTGTAATGAATTTATAATGGTAAAGTTCTTCCTTTTTTACTGCTATCGTGTAGCCTATACCAAAAAATTCTGTAATTATAAATATTAATTGACTAATCCTATTTTGAGAACTTAAAAACTAAGTTATCGACACCAAAAGTACCTAACTCGAGACCCATTCAGCACAATATCGGAAGCGACCACTGTTTTTCTTCTCTGTGGTGACTCACAAACATATTTTTTCATGTCAATTAGTTAAGCTATTCAAACTGTTGAGCTGTCACTCATACATATCTAATTATTTTAGATATAATGTAAATGTAAAAGGAATTATACATTTAGGAATCAAAGTTATGCAATTATTTACAAATATTTCAGGTTATAATTACTGTATCAATGTATTTATAATCTTAATTAAATAAGCTTAATAATTGGTGTTAGAGACTATAATCTAAGTATTGCTGACGTTTATAATGATTTACTCTATATTTCCAGCATTTATTTTTGTACAGGAAATTTAAGTATATCGAAATACCATAAACGAAATATTTATATCAAACTCACTAAATCAATTAAATCTTAAATGACGAATTTCCCAAATAAAAGGGTGCTAAAATATTGATTTTATGTATAACAATAAACCCTCAATCATCTCATCCCTTTCTGCTCACTGTATGTCATAAACATCTAATACGCCTTATATCGACCTATGATGGTTTACGTCTTATCAGTATGTACGTATATTAGCAAATCCACAAATAGATTTAGTCAATTAAACACTTTATAGGTAAATTTTTTATGTTGACATTACGTAGAACATATAATTATGATTGGTTTAGAAATATTTTTTTTGTCTAAATCATACATTTTTCAAACAAATATACTCATAACTACAATTAACAAAGTTTCTATTTAAATGTTTATTAACTTGCTTTGATTATGAACAAACAATTTATTTTTATTTTGAAAATTTTTGAATAGAGACTATCCCAGTTGGTGTATCTAAGTCGCTACTATGACTTAATTATAACTATCTAAAACGAGTCTGGATATTTTTTTCTTCTAGATATTAATAATGAATAATTTTACGTATTAAATATGAATATTAAAAGTACTAAGGCAGATATATTTCAATAAATAAAACATTTATGAGAATAACATCATAATTCCAAATAAAAAACTAATTGTGCTTAGCATAAAACTGTCACAATAATATACAAACAAGTATGATGGATGTGATCCCTATATGTGATTATTACGTGAAAGTAAGACGATGGGTGTGAATTTCTTCTCTACCAAATAAAACAAATTCAAAATTATAAGGCAAACATGATTTTAAAAAGTTAAAGTTAAAGATCGTCTTGTTTAACCAGGTGAAGTTAAGGCTAAGAAGCCCTTTCTAACACTTAATCTGGGGACCAATGGATAACGAGACTTCCAAACCACGAGAGCAGCAGGTCAAAAACTTTAAAGGTCATATCGGGAATCGAACCCAGAGCATTGCGTGGCAAGCCAACTCCTTAGCCCCTTTTTAGTGCCGCTCCATATGCTTTACAGTTTTAATGTAATTAACGTAAATGTTATGAAGCTGTTCATTAGAATCATGTTTAAACGTCATTTAGACTCCAAAAATAAGTCTAGAGTTAAGTTGTTATTTCAACGAGTGTTTGCCTATTATAATTACGCAAGAGTTACGTTAACCTATTTGTTGTAATTACGATCAGAGATGTTGAATGCCGATGTTCTTGTGCTAGATAATCACTGCTACATCAGTGGATAGGCCGCTTCAATGTTATCTACCGAATGTACATTACAAGAGAGATGGACTTAGAGGTAAGTGAGAGGGAACTACTCTTCCCCCACAGGATTATTACATTTAATTATCCATTTATTTTGTAAGACGCCAATCGTTCAGATATGAGCGAATATGATATGAGATAGGGGGCATCTAATTTACGGGGAATCCGTACCACGTAATATTGGCCTAATTTTCAGTTAACTGACAAGCCTGACACTCAGCTCTCTTCCCTACACATTATGTGAATATTAACTACCATCCAACATGGACACACTAGAATTCGTTAGTAGTTTCCGAGTCGATAACAAACTTTGAGTGAACGCCGTGTTGGTATTAAGAGGACTGATCATATAACTTATCACCTACATTATCAACACTTTGTCCGCAAGTAGCTGGATTACAGCACTGCGCCACTAGTGCTGTCATGATTTTAGGATCACTAATAATTCTGTAGGCCATGGGCTGTCAGCGCAGTAACAAGGCCAGCCCAGTACTTCAATGGCAGTAGTAAGAATGGTTGGTTTGATTAACGCTAACGAATCAAACTAGAATTATTAAATCAAATCATTATTTATAACTCAAATAACAATCAATTTATAACAAGAACACAATGAATAACAATGTAAACAATAAATTGCAACTAATAAAACTTTTTCCAACTAAACACTGTTATGGAATAATATTGCTAAAGAATATTGGTGATTATTTTCTTCATTCCACAGAGTACTGAAATTGAATAACCTCTTCCTAAAATGTCTAGGACCAAAGCCTTAAAATACAGAACTTACTAACTTATTGAACAGGAACTATAAGAAAAGTTGTCATATGAAGAGTCTATAGTATATGTATTATTTAAATGTTTAAACTACTAATAGTTATTATTTATAAATACATTTGTCTAAATATAGTGATTTTATAAATTATTTTTAAATAGCAAATAGCTGTTCAGTGATAATTTACTCTTTATATATTTAGAAAATGAAAATAGATTATTTAAAATTGGATTAAATCACATAAAACTGTGGAAATATTATATAGACTACGTATAAAGTTCGTGTTCTATAATTTTATTGTGAACATGACATTATTAATTTTACGAATTTTTAACATGCAATTCAGGTAATGAGTACAATAACTATTTGTTTATTATAGATCAATTTAATTGGCATTATTTTGTAACATTAAAAAGGAATACATAGTACATTATTAAAATCTTAAAACTATGAAAATGAAAATATAATCTTATAAAATTAATTGGCCAAATTTGTTGTTGGAAAATAAAAGTTTAGGCCTAAATTGAGATAACGGGCACCCAAATAAATATAAATTTAATGAAGAGGACAATAAATATAATGGAAGCCAAAAGCTATAAAGGTAAATCTTCATAAGGCTCCCTGACATTTTCCAAAGCCTCAACGATTCTTTAATCTGTTTTGGGATCACTATTTTATTAGAAATTTTCTTTATTGGATTTTGACCGTCAATTTCTGAAAGTGATGCCTGTGTTTAGGTGTAATAATATAATAAATAATGTAGAACTCGATAACTAATACTTTTAATAATGGGTCTTATTATGATCTTGAAAGAATCCTTGACTTTTTATAACTTTGTCCTGTCCATTGCTAAACTGCCACGTTAGTCTGAGATATTTATTTAATTATTTATTTATTTACTTATTTATTTTATTATTTATTTATTTATTTATTTATTTATTTATTTATTTATTTATTTATTTATTTATTTATTTATTTATTTATTTATTTATTCATAAGACGCCGATCGTCAAGATATGGGCGAATATGGATTTCGAATGAGTGTGATGAGTGTAGATGAGCGAATTTAGTCATTGTTACAAACTAAGGCTGACTTTTCCTTAGAAAGTGTCATTAATTAATAGCCCAATGACAAATGAACAGCCGGTGGTTATCAGCTGATCCTTCTCAAAATGATATATATCACTGAGGATGCCACATCACAGCATGGACGAAACGTTTGCTGATATAAATATTTTAAATAGCACCTCGACGCCGTCATTACTGGAGGGTTTTTATTATAATTCAAATATTTTTTATCTATATAATTTTACTACATTCATGAATAATTATTGTTCATTTGGAAAATCGTTTTAAATGCCACAAATAAGATATTGTAAGAGATAATTTGAAACCAATACCAAAAATATATAAAGGTTTGCCCAAAATTCAAGTAACTACTCAGTACAGACAATTATTACACATAATTTATGAAACAGGAAATTTCATAATTATCATAAAACTAATGACGTACACGCTTGAGGTCTGGTTGTTGTAAATATTGAAAGCGGAACTTACCATAGTAAATGCATCCGGGTAAATTGTTAACATCGCATACCCATTACAATTAGTTTACATCTCATGTCATAATTACAAAACGGTAGTAATTAAATATTTTAATTCCATTCAATATAATTTATTTTTATAAGTGCAAATACACATTGCTTCAGTGCAGATATAAACCATGTAGCTAAATGCCAGTAGATGGAAAATATATATATATATTACTGAATAATTTGGTCGTTATGTAATATTCAAACATTCAATAAGAAGTTATAAATGAGAAAAAAATTGTTTTGAACTAATTTAAGTTAAATGTTGAACATTGAAAAGCATATGTAGTAATAAGTTGGTAAAGTAAGGTAATTTATGAAATAATACTAATAAATTAAATATAGTACTTTAAGTAGTTGTTTGAGGGAGTTTTAAAATCGAATTCTTCCTTATAATTATGCATTATGTCCTTATTCCTTATACATTATTATTGTAAGGAAGACCTGATCTTGAACAAAACATATCATTCTTAAAATCATCTTTATTTGAGAATGTCTTGAGTTCCTTGAAATAGTATTGCAAGAAATATTCTTGAAATGTATGCAAACAGCTATACAAACACCTCTAAAGTTATGTTTATTTTTTAACTATCAAATTAAATTAATTGTTTTTTTCGTGTTGTTTAGTGCTATGAAGAATGGATATTTTTCCTAAAATTCACTTTCATAAATTTAATGTTGTAGGAGACGTCAAGTTAGAAAGTAACTTAATCTTGATAATCACTAGACTTTAATTATGTGTAGTTGCTTGTCAAACTCCTTACTATATACATAATCCCAACGGTACGATAAATTCATTAGTACCTGTTACACCCATACAAGCTCTTTCTCCCTCGTTTTAGGAGTTCTAATTACCCTAATGTATGTATAGTAAAACACTAACTCGACCGTTTGAGAACCCAGAGGTTGTTGAGTTTGGAGGCTATTAGTTACCCAAAACATTGAAATCCTAATTGGGTTTTAGTAATTGAACACTCGAAAGACTTAAGTTACATCATAAATGTATTACTTAAATATAATCAGTTATTTTGTTTGTTATGAAATTACTAAAGTAAAATAATTACAGTAGAACTCAATTTGTGGAAAAATTGTTTTTAATTGAAGATTTAATTCAGCAGCAAGCTGCTTCGTTGCGGAGTCGCCGGATGGATAAAATGTCCATTACAGAGGATAATTGTTGATGTAAATAACGCAATGTCCGTTCAATTTATTTGCTCCATCTTCTAAAGCCTTGTATATTCCTTCAAGTAGAAATACACATAGTCTAAAGCCATTTAGACTTATTATCTATCCAGCACCCCGTCAGTCGTTGACCCTATCGAGTTACGTAGACTGTCAAACTTGGAGCTGCCGTAGCTAAGGGGCTAAGCCGAGGACTCACCACGCAATTGGTCCGGGTTCGATTCCCGGTAAAATCTCTAACAGTGTTAGCCCTGACACTCCCGTGGTTCGGAAGTCACGTTAAGCCATTAGTCCTCAGGTTAAGTGTTGGAGAGGGCTTCTTAGCCCTAACTTTGCCTGATAAAATAAGACGAACATTAAGTTAGTGAAGTTTATTGTGGTCATATATTTTTGTTTTCTGTTATCTTCAACGGTTTAAAAAAAAAATTAAATATGATACAAATCTTAAATGTTCTTAAATGATTATTTTCTTACTTGTTTCTTTATAAAATGTATAAGAGTAATAGGTCGTTAAGAATTAGCCCCCAAATGTCCGTTGAGAATCAAGCGATTAGAGGAAAATTGATTTCATTACATCTAATTAAATCATGTTTGAATCCATGGTTCTGGAATGCATGGATAGAGTTTAAATTACTGACAAACTAAAATATATTTGCTACGCATTTATAAACGTATTTGATCCGTTCTAAATAAGAAATGTAGTTATTTAACGATTGTCCTAAACTATAATTAAATATTTTTTTAATTGTTTTCTAGCCTTAAAAAATTTCATTAAATGTGATTATATATAAATGTTTTCGGAGTTACTCCCTTAGAACTATTTAAATAATTATACTGTCACAGAGAGGTTGACTAATTATCTAACTCCGGAAGTATAACAGCTGTTACGCAGGTTACCATCCATTAGTGATCAATACGACGTCTTTATGTCCTGCCGGTAATTATACTACAAGGAGATATTTACTAATTATCTAACTCCAGAAGTACAACAGCTGTTACGCAGGTTACCATCCATTAGTGATCAATACGACGTCTTGGTGTCCTGCCGGTAATTATACTGCAAGGAGATATTTACTAATTATCTAACTCCGGAAGTACAACAGCTGTTACGTAGGTTACCATCCATTAGTGATCAATACGACGTCTTGATGTCCTACCGGTAATTATACTGCAAGGAGATATTTACTAATTATCTAACTCTAGAAGTACAACAGCTGTTACGCAGGTTAACATCCATTAGTGATCAATACGACGTCTTGATGTCCTACCGGTAATTATACTGCAAGGAGATATTTACTAATTATCTAACCCCAGAAGTACAACAGCTGTTACGCAGGTTAACATCCATTAGTGATCAATATGACGTCTTGATGTCCTACCGGTAATTATACTGCAAGGAGATATTTACTAATTATCTAACCCCAGAAGTACAACAGCTGTTACGCAGGTTAACATCCGTTAGTGATCAATATGACGTCTTGATGTCCTACCGGTAATTATACTGCAAGGAGATATTTACTAATTATCTAACCCCAGAAGTACAACAGCTGTTACGCAGGTTAACATCCATAAGTGATCAATATGACGTCTTGATGTCCTACCGGTAATAATACTGCAAGGAGATATTTACTAATTATCTAACCCCAGAAGTACAACAGCTGTTACGCAGGTTAACATCCATTAGTGATCAATATGACGTCTTGATGTCCTACCGGTAATTATACTGCAAGGAGATATTTACTAATTATCTAACCCCAGAAGTACAACAGCTGTTACGCAGGTTAACATCCATTAGTGATCAATATGACGTCTTGATGTCCTACCGGTAATTATACTGCAAGGAGATATTTACTAATTATCTAACCCCAGAAGTACAACAGCTGTTACGCAGGTTAACATCCATTAGTGATCAATATGACGTCTTGATGTCCTACCGGTAATAATACTGCAAGGAGATATTTACTAATTATCTAACCCCAGAAGTACAACAGCTGTTACGCAGGTTAACATCCATTAGTGATCAATATGACGTCTTGATGTCCTACCGGTAATTATACTGCAAGGAGATATTTACTAATTATCTAACCCCAGAAGTACAACAGCTGTTACGCAGGTTAACATCAATTAGTGATCAATACGACGTCTTGATGTCCTACCGGTATTTATACTGCAAGGAGATATTTACTAATTATCTAACTCTAGAAGTACAACAGCTGTTACGCATGTTAACATCCATTAGTGATCAATACGACGTCTTGATGTCCTACCGGTAATTATACTGCAAGGAGATATTTACTAATTATCTAACTCCGGAAGTACAATAGCTGTTACGCAGGTTATCATCCATTAGTGATCAATATGATGTCTTGATGTCCTACCGGTAATTATACTGCAAGGAGATATTTACTAATTATCTAACCCCAGAAGTACAACAGCTGTTACGCAGGTTAACATCCATTAGTGATCAATATGACGTCTTGATGTCCTACCGGTAATTATACTGCAAGGAGATATTTACTAATTATCTAACCCCAGAAGTACAACAGCTGTTACGCAGGTTAACATCCATTAGTGATCAATATGACGTCTTGATGTCCTACCGGTAATAATACTGCAAGGAGATATTTACTAATTATCTAACCCCAGAAGTACAACAGCTGTTACGCAGGTTACCATCCATTAGTGATCAATACGATGTCTTGATTTCCTGCCGGGATTTATATAAATTTCCAATAACGCAATCAGAGATTGATTCACATAATATTACACATCTTAAAAAAATACAAAAGAGAACATAGCTGTAATTGAACTGAATTTTAGCATATTACTGTAAAGCTAAATTGCAGCCCTGAGAGTGAGGCTTAACATATGTTATCACAAATCAATTCAGACCGGTGATTTTATTTTAAAATGCTATATTCTATCCAAAAAAATATATTTAAAAAAAAAAAAAAAAATGAGATTATGAGACGGTCGATTTCTTCTCTGGTATTTCCAATTAGTCCTATATGAATTGATAATTGGATTAGAGTATGAAGAGTGAAGAAGAACATTACAGTATTTATATACCATAAGTTATTATTTAATAAGCTTTTAAAATAAATTAGTTAAACTTTGTCTTATATGTCTGTTCATAAGTAATGGTTTATTTTAATTGTAATGTATAAAGTGTAATGCATATTTTGGAAAAATAAATTATTATTATTATTATTATATATTCAAATTAAAATCCATTACCTAAAAATAATGGATAAGAAGATTAGTTACTTTAGAAAATAAACGTATATGACCAGTTGGGTATAATAGTAATAAATAAAAACTAAGCACTGAATGTCTGATAGTCATATTATTCAGATATTTTCAATTCTGCATATAAAAACCTACTTAGTGAGTGTGGTCATAGCTACTGAAGACTCGTAAGAAGCCAATTTAATAAACATTCAAACAGATGTATTTTGGTAAGGTAGAATTTGTCCAAGTTGTATCGTTTCATTTCTAGTTTGAATATTTTGGCAGCCCTTAAAATAAATGTCTAATTTTTTAATATATTTATCTCAAGTAATTACAAAAAAATTCTTTATTTATTTTTTTTATGATGAGATTTTTTTATTCTATAATTATAATAAATTCTTTTTTAATTTTACCAGTTTTATATGAAAATGGTTGAAAGTACCTTCTTAAAATGGTTTTATTAGTGTAGTTTCAGAATTTTTTCATCTTCAACTCATATCTATATCTCAAATAATACATATAAATTACTAATCAAAGGATTACAAACCTTTCTTAAGCTGGAGTTAACAGTTTTCTTGGTAATTGACTCAAATGAGGTTTAATTTATTTTATAACGTTTATTCATTATTAATCATCCTCTTTTGTCAATTAATTTTAGTATAACTGAATGTAATTTCCAATTATGGAGCAATTATGGTGAAATTAGAGACGTTTGTATCCAAGCTTTGATCAGTTTGTCAACTATGTTCTACTTTAATCTGTCAGAGTTGACAGAAATCGGATTGCAATTCAATACTATTACTTCAAGGAGCTGTCAATTGATTCATTAAAATTTAAAAGAGAGACTAGACTTCACTGATTGATCATTAGTCGACAATTTTAATATTTGTGCAGTCTCGTCTTACGCTAACGAATCTCAATTATTGTTAAGTATAAAATAAGGTTTAAAATCATGAAGTGTGACAAATTGTGCCTTTGTTCAAATAATTATCACTCTCCAACACTATGAATGGTTCAAAATATTATCATTTAAATGGAAGAAATGTAAGCAACAAAATTAATAATTAACAAATGTTTTTATATGTATAGATTTATATAAGATTAATTCTCCAATATAGGAAATAACTCACAACCTTTCATTTGGGAGTAAAAATATCCTAAAAGGCAATAGAATCGTATGTACCATATGGTAATAGTATAAGTCTTAAAGACGAACGCCTCGCATGACTGTTCGACAACTTCTTGAATTTTCAAGCGTTGTGTGGTCTCCGTACTTGATTAGACATAAAAATAGGTTTGAATCTATTCAACGGAGGTTTCTTCGTCTGGTTGGTGTACGGCAAAGACTTGTCTTATTAAGAGGTTCCCACAATTCAACTCCAATCCGAGCTCAACCCCCACGATTTACAGACGAGACGCTGTGTCCGTGGCGTTGTGTTCCTTTACAAACTGCTCAATGGTCACATCAACGCCCCTAATTTACTTGGTGACGTAGATATCCGCATACCTTTACCAACTCGTTCACAGGAGCTCTTCTGCAGGCGCCACTGTTCTAGAGACTACGAGCTTAACAGCCCAGTGGCAAGAATGATGTGATTGGGAAACTCTGTGTGTGCAGAGGTGGACTTCTTTCACGACAGTTTTCGTATAGTTAGAAGACACTCCCTAGTTCACCTGTGGAGGGACCAGTGACATGATATTTTCCTGCCTAACACCTGAGTACTATATTGCAAAGTATTGAAAATTATCTAATTCACATTCTTATTGTCCAGCTTGGTATTACTTAATAACATAACTTTAGAATTGTTATAATTGAATGTAACTTTTTTATAACACACTAATTTGTAATTTGGAATGTAAAATAAAATAAAATATTATAAATGTAACAGGGGGTGAACATTTGTTGTACTGTGTTGTGTTTTTTGTAGGTTTTCTTTTTTTATGTAGGTGTATATGTCTCCATAGGCATGGTTTCTGAGGCCTTAACTTATTACACTCAATTCTGGCTTAACGTTTTATAATTACCATTTATAATATTTAATTAATTATTACCATTTATATTATTTCCATTTATATTTATATTTACCATTTATATAATTATTTATTAGTTAATTATTACCATTTATAATATTTCCAGGAAAAAATGTTTGATAGTATAATCCTGTCATTACACTGATCAAGTTTTATTCCACAATAAATGTGTAGACTTAACGGACTTCTATGTAAAATCACTCCACTAACTTTAAGTTTATTTTAAGCTTATTATGGAAAACCAATCTGATTTGTTTTAAAAGTTTTAAATGTAAGCCTAAAATATAAAAACTCCCACAAGCCCTTATCCCTCAAAAACCCCCGTAACAAGTGTCTCCCTATTCAATAACTCATGGACGTAAAATAAGAGGCCGCATGTCTCAGTCCAATATCATATTTATAACGACCCAAAATATTATTATTAAAACTTAATATATGTGGATGTGTTTTAGTAATGTAAAATCAGCTATCTCAAAAAAAACTCAATTGTTTAAACATTAATTATCAATTGCAGTTAATATCGAGTATATAATGCTTGATTGCTCTTTCATTACCTTACTTTCTAAACTATTGGTTGTAGGCTAATTCTTCACAATTTCACTTTTTTATACTCCAGGCAGAGATGTAGGCCTAATATACAAAGTATACACCGTCTTACTTATAGATTTTGTCTGATATGTGTTTTTTAGAATATTTTTTTCAAGTACAGTATCGTATATATTAACTTAACTATCCCTCTGCCAAATCATTTACTTACAATCCTGTCAAAAAAGTATTTATATAAGCAATATTATATTAGATTATTGTTAAATAACTGTATCTTAGTACTAAAACCAATGCATATTACTATAGTAAAGTTATTTAATTGGTTATAGTACATCAAGTTAATCAATTATTCATGTTTAATTGATACAAATACTATAACTTTAAATGTAAACTTTTTTCATTACTTACCACGTTATAGAGCAGTCACATATTGTAAATACTGCTGTAAATTAATAATATGGTATAATAATTTTGCCACAACATTGTAAATTGTTAATAACACAGAGCAAAAAGCCACCTTATCAAAATAAAATGTTATTGTTGCATTCGAAATAAGACTGTATGCCTTCACATTTTTACGTAAATTTAGTTCCATAGTAAAATATATTTTCAGATTATAGTTATAATTTTATTTTTTACTAAAAAAACACGTTATTAGTAGGTTCTAATAACTGAATAGATTCATAAAACACTCCAGCAAGCCAAAGTTTGGTTTTGAGGTGTTTTTAATAATAGATCCATTTTTGTACGTAAGTTCCTGTTAAATTTATATTGTTAAAAATATAAATCAGCTATGGTTCTGGTTGAACTATATTTTTTATTTATTTCCTGGCCAGTTACAGTAAGTTATTGAGGATTTCATAAATACATTCATAGTTTATTTATTTATTCATTTTGTTATGAATAATTTTTTTGTGATTTAATTTCCAGTCTAGTTACAATTATGACAAATCGTACTAAAGACTGTTTTATATTAATTTATGTTGGTCTACCTAACAAATGTGTTAGTTCACATAAAACAACGTTCTGCTTTTTCCATTACTCCTGTCTTCAAATGAATGATCGAAAGACAAATTGTTGCTGACACCTGAACAAATTAATGTTTAGTGCTGAAAGCAACGCATTGCATTTGTGGCCATTTAGCTTTACCTTTTTTACTCAAACTATACAATGGTACATTATGTTGAATTAATAAGAAAATTTAAAATTCGTTCAATTAATATAAATATGGTTATTTACTTTTATAATTTGTTATTATTTCCATATCATTACATTCAAATAAGTAACATATCTATTTTAAAAAAGTACAATTTTAGGTGTGTATGTACGAGGTGAACTTAGAGAATATTCCAATATTACTTCATGTGATAATATCCCATGAAACTAATCTGTGACTAAATCCACCAATATACCGTAAATATGAACGAAAACGATCAAAACCCTTCCTTATTTTAGCTCTGGAGACTGACGATGTTGTTTATCGATATTGTTGTTTTGTCAGTAAAACGAATATGATTTACCTAAATTCAAATCAATATTAAGTAAGAGCAACAATATCCAGAATTAATAGCAATATTTCCCATAACACCTCACCTATAAACACGACAACACCCTCTTATGGTTGTCAAGTGCATGTCGCCTCATGTAATATTTATGACACATTTTAATGATTTCCATATATATAATATTTTAGTAAAGAACACTTTTTGAAGTATTTTAAACACATGTTTCATTGTTATTAACTAATTGAAATCCATAATATCAGTATTAAGTAAACACAATCGGGCTTAGTAATATTTCTAAAAAAAAATGCGTTGCTCCAACTGAACGAGATACTATATACTGTATACACTTTAATTTGAGCTATAAAACAACAATTGATTATGTCTAGCTATCGAAATAATGGAAAATATTTACTATACTAAAAATAGAATTTATCATTGTATAGTTGTTGAAATAACTTTTAAAAAATAATAGCAACATAACAGAATATATAAACTCATTGGTGTGGAAATCTCACTCACGCGAGGTCGATACCTGTTAACTAACAGCTTTACGCAGCGCCAGTTGTGAGCAGTTTGTTCCACGTGTTTTTCATCAATGACCAAAATTTGAAGAAAAATATAAAAGTTCATCCACGGGGTTTTAAAAAATCACCTAAACGAAGAGTGAGTTTAAAAAACATAACTGACGCTGCTATACAGATATTAATGTCAAAATAAAGTAGGTTTTGAGTTTGAGTTATATTATATCATGATTATCATTATTATTATGATGAATATACGAGTAGTATATTATAAAATCATGATAGGTGTTGGACTCATACAAACTGACTAGACACTACTCAATATCATGTTAATGTCAAATATACACATAAAAAAATGTTAATGAAAGTAACCAGAGTAAATAGAAAAACGCCGAAACTTATACGGGCACTGGGGTGGCAATTTAATTTAAAGTAGACTGAGAAGCACCTGCTGGATTCGATTATTATGTCATGGTACAACAAGACTTAAGCGAGACTTAACTAGAACATTGAAGCAATGATTATTAGGAGCCTAAATATGTCTGATATTCAAGTGACACCACATGTTCCAAAGACACGTAACTGTTTTGTTAGGTTGACTCGTGCTGCTCTCAGGGCCGTGAGTAGGAACTAGAACTTTACGCCTTTCGGAAACAAAGGGTTCTACTTGAAGAAGAAATAATTTTTTTTACTAAAAATTCAATCAAAAATCTTATTTAACTAATTAAATGATTTTGAAACTGAAGCATGACAACTGGCATAAATTAAAAACGTGTTATTTAAGAACTACAAGGAAAGGTTTTGTAAAGTTACTTTTACCTTGAGGATATTTTTAGCAAACAAATAAATGCAAGCGTTATCTTGACCCCCAAGGTAATTCGTAAATTGCACAAAGGGTAAGATGCTTATTACACCAAGAGAATGACGATGGCTTTACAAAAGGTGTATTTACTAGATTATTAATATAATATCTAAATGTTGGTGTACAAAATATCCTGTTGGTTATTACTGTGGATTGTAATTAATTGAATAAATCTTACTTACATAAAATTACCTTAATTACCTAGTTTATGGAATCTATAATAAATTAAATCTTTATTCATTACGCTATAAATACTACAATGATGCAAAACTAAATGATTGAATCATTTATCTAAATTATTTATTTGTGAATTATTGAATTGAATAAAATTAACATGCACATATATTTATATTGATTTCTGTTAATCTTATCACAAAGATCATATTTAATAAAAAAAATATAGTGGTCAGTTACAGCACCGTTTTGGAAGAAATATGTGAACTAGACTTCCGTGTTAAAGGCAAGTTGGTTAGACCATTTGAGTCACCGAGCAGGGTAAATGGTATGAATTATTGATTCCCTCTGCAAAATAAACTTGGATACAACCTTTTCCATCTTGTACTGCACACTTGTCTAACTACTGTATTTCTGTTAAAGTGATTGTTCTCTTGCATTATTAAAAGACATATAGAAGTGATTTTTTTTTACTTATTTATCTTTTTTCTATTTTTGTGATTTATTTGTAAAACTATTTCGTACAAGTTACGTGTAACCTCCACATATTATTTTGTATTAGATTCTTTCGAGTGTTTAATTAACAAATCATTATCACTTTTTGTTGCTCCATATGTGCCTTAACAAGAGGCCGCGACATACGTGGGTACGAGATAAGAGGCAAAGACATTACCGGACCAAGAGCCATAGAGGTATTTGACGGACACTTTCCCTCACAAGCAGGTATTCGCCTAATCAGCAGATTGCCATAAAACCAAAGGTGTTCAAAACTCACCTAAAATGCTTTTTAGTGTTTAATTTACAGCATTGGCTAGTTTCTGGAATGTAACTAGGAGAATAATTTAAAGACCGCCTCTGCGCTGGATGAGTAGGTAAAAATTGACGATGGATGATTGCAACAACGAGTGTATGATTAATATTAAAGTGTATTTGATGTGAAAGAATGCCTAAACTTTAGTATAATAGCTATTGACTTGAGCAATAGAATGTTAATTAATTGTCACCTACACTAATAAATGAAGTAAAATATAACATAATTGCTACTTGAAATTTTGTTTAAACAACCAATGTGCAAACACTTTCATTTATAAGAAACGTTAATATTAATTTAAACTTGTAAATATACTACTTAGTTTGTGGATACAAATTATTGTTCTATGCGAATTCGGATATTTACGAACAAAACAGTTTATAAATAAAAGGATGAAATTATACAAAAATCTTGTAATTCTTAAATTATATTTCTACCAGTATCTCAGAGTTACGGTAAAATCTATTGTTACCAGTCTCCTAGAGTTATGGTTGATTCTCTTGTTAGTAGTACCCTGGTACTAAGGTAGGCTAATTTTCCAATATCCAGCAATCATGGCACAGTTTATTTTTGCCAATGTCACAAAGATATGATATCTTTTTTACCAGTCTCTCAGATTTCATATTAAAATATAGTCTTAACTAAATTTCCTTGACTGCAAAATATGACAAAAATGCAATTTTGAAACTGGCACATCTTTAAACTTGTGGAACCGTAAAATGGCCATTGGTTACATATTGCCATATCCAACAAACTCGGCTCAGTTCGTGTTGTTATATGCATGCCTCAATAGTTATGTGTCCCATAAACATATCAGATCTTAAATTTAATCTCTGAAGTCCATGTAGCTGGTAAATTTAATGAGGAAACATAAGTTGTAGAACTTCTGTTACAAGCCAACTGTTATGTAACAACTCCCTCGACCGTACCCTTCAAGTAAACTTGAGGGAAGGCCTTACATTTTCCGTCTAAATATGATTAAAATAGTAGAATGTTAATAAAGATGCCAAAGGGCAATGGATTTTTAAGGAAACATTTTCAATATAATATACTCTATTACTAAAGAATATCTTCTCTAATGATATTATCTCAATGTTTCAGTTAACATTTTATGTAGTTCTTCATATTAATGTTATGATAATAAATATATAACAAATGAATGTTTGTTTAGAAACAAACGTGTTAATTCCTAAATAATGCAATCAAAATGTTACGTTATAGAGAATTGTATGTACCAATATATATATATATATATATATATATATATATATATATATATATATATATATATATATATATATATTTATATATAATTAATATACAAAGTTTTTCTTATTCGTAAACACGTTCTTTATCCAGAAAAAAATTGCATCATATCCGATTAGTTCAAACACTAACACAACATTGGGTTTATTGAACACTTGAAAACGAAGAGCCGGTCTAAAAAAATTACAATATAGGTACGACTTATTAAATTGACGTAAGGTATCTTTTAACTTGTACAAAGCAAGTGACCTAAGATATATTTACCACTTACATAATAGTGTTACAGTTTGTTGGGCTACATTAATTAAATAGAAGCACCATACGACTAACATCCTATCATACGGATAATCGTTGTAAACCCGTGTTGAAATAACATAGATTCCAGATAACATTACCAGTTTAGCTCCATATACAGCATTAAAAAATAACTAGAACTAATATATGGTGACTTTGAGGCAGATATCTAACATAAGTAACCGGTTTTATGCATTTATATTTAACTGAACATTCTTATATGACTGCACAAAATCAAATTTATAGCTCCCTCCACCAATAAATCCTTATTTATGATTTAAGTGTAAAACCTTTTTGAAAATTTTTATTTTTAAGTTTAATATGTCGCCTGTTCTTTATGTATTACATTTAATAAATTAATCCTATTGTAGTTATGATTGTGCTTAAAAGAAAATATATTAATTATTTTGTTTCTCACATTAACGTTTTATAATAATATAAATGTCTTATATTTTTCTAATGTTTCTTGACAAAAGTTTACTTCGTTTATTAACATAAACTAATAATTATTATTTAAAAGCTAAAAATATGTAATTATTTTTCCATAAATTTTACTTTTATTTATAGAAATAACTATTATTCAGTGTACACTCGTGTATTTACTAATGTTGTCATAAACAAATATAACTGTTCAATATCTTGATTCATTACCTTGAATCAAAACATAGTTGTAATTATTTATTTAAATTAAAAATACCACAAATTTAACGTTAAATATGAGTCGTCTTGAAAATGAAATGAAAATCGTCTTTATTAGGGGTGAAGTTAGGACTATAAAGTCCTCTCTTCTACTTAATCCAAAATAATATTTTTGAGTCCGCAGACTTAATAATATTACGTTCATTAAAATATTACTTTATGTTATTTTTATCAATGACTTCATTATTGATTATGGAAATTATTTACTTATTTTATGTTGGGAAATGTCAATATCCTTCAAGAGAACCAATATTACCATATTACCAACTCGATTTTGTGTCGGTAATACACATTAACTTCCACACATTCACAATTGCTCACGGAAACATGAGGAAAGTGATTCTACCAACCAACGCCTAACTCACCCAAAGAGCTGTGGCAAAATACTGTTTACAGTTCATCAATTTTCGCGCACTACCCGTGACCAGCAGCCCTTATTAAAGGACATCAAAGGAATTATAACGTCATTCGGATTGGTGTTTGTGCCCAACTTATGTGGTGAAAGATCATGTTAAGCCTTAACCTGAGGCCAATTGGAATGTTTCAACTGTTCATACTACTTGTATCTGCCGTTTATTATAAGCGTGTGTTATATGTTGTATATTATGTAAGGACCATCATGTAAATCAACTCTTTTCACGTCACAAGAAAGGATGAGTATCGTACAAACCAACCGAAAGGAAAGGGTTTACTAAATTATTAATATGTTTTATTATTTAATAAGTAAATATATGAAAAAAATATTAAAATCTTTTTATGTTTTGGTTTCTTTTATATTTCCAATAAGCAAGACAATGTAAAATCGTAAAAATATAATTTTTTTAACTAAAATAAACTTATATACACATCAAAAAACTTTACATAAACAATGTATTATTATTTTAGGGTATTTTTTTAACAAATTGCAATATATATTATAAATCATCAAATTACTACACAATAGTAACCAGTCCTGTTGGGTAGTAATTACAATGTTTAGCTCCTATATTTGAGAAGCAATACCAATGCCTGTAGTTAAGTAAAATCTGTTGCCAGAGTTTCTAGACAAGTTATTTGGATCATCCATATTACTATTATTATATAAAAAGAACGTATCCTTTTCTGTAATAATAGTAAAAAATAGTAAAAAGTTTGTAAAAATGTTAACGTTTAGGTGAGTACTTTATCTCAATGAATAATAAAATTACATTTAAAACTATTTATTTTAAAAATTAAAATCATCTGAGGAAGTTAGTAGGACACCTTAACAAATATAAGTCAGTTAAATAAAATTTGTATAGTTTTTAAATTGGTCGGTAGCGTAGTTGGTTCAATCCCAGCTTCATGTGCTAAAGGTTGTCAGTTCGATCCCAATCAGAGTCAATACATTTTGAGAAGGATCATCTGATAACCACCGGCTGTTCATTTGTCATTGGGCTATTAATTAATGACACTTTCTAAGGAATAGTCGGCCTTAGTTTGTAACAATGACTACATTCGCTCATCTACACTCATCACACTCGTTCGAAATCCATAATCGCCCATATCTTGACGATCGGCGTCTTATAAACAAATAAATAAAAATAAAATAAATAAAAAATTAGCATAATACGTGTTGGTAAATATACAGTACAAGTAAACGTCACAAATTTATTACAATATAAGCACAAAATGCAGAAGTATTATTGTGATCGATTTGGGTTAACCACGCTCACTAATAAAATATATAAAATACAAATTCGTGCATTTTGTACCTGTATTGTAAAATATTTGTGCATTTTGTGCTTATATTGTAATAAATTTGTGTTGTGCGATATTTACTTGTACTGTAAAATTTGTATCACACTTAAGATAGTTGAAAAACTATAAAATCTAAATATAATCATTTGAACCGAATTTTAAGTAGTGATATTAAAAACAAGATAAGAATTAAATAGTATGCTTCGTTAACCGCAATATATAATACCTAACCTTCGTGAAATGTATACTTTTAGTTCAAGAAGCAGAGGAAGTATAGAGAGGGAGAGAGAGAGAGAGAGAGAGAGAGAGAGAGAGAGAGAGAGAGAGAGAGAGAGAGAGAGAGAGAGAGAGAGAGAGAGAGAGAGAGAGAGAGAGAGAGAGAGAGAGAGAGAGAGAGAGAGAGAGAGAGAGAGAGAGAGAGAGAGAGAGAGAGAAGGAGAGCGCAAGGAAATTTTTACCGTTGTGGGTAAAGGAATTGGCTATTAATATTTAACAAAATGGATCAATAAGGAGAATTTGACCTATAAATAGTCCTTACAAGTAAGGGTGTTAACTTTTAGCTTTATTATTCAAACTAAGTGCACAACGATGAATTTTAATAAGATTTACGTTTGTCTTTGTAATGTTGTTATATTAATATATTTTAGTAGAATTTAATGAACTCACACGTGTTTTTACTTTATTTTTAGTGACTGTATGTATTAATAATATACATTTACTCAAATTAGTTTGGAGGAACTTTATTTAGTGCCTCTGTAATTCATATACTGAACCTGGCCTAATAAATAATAACACCATAGGGGAAAAAGTTAATGTCATCATGTAACAGAGACTTTAACATCTTTTTCGTAACTAAACTTAATTATTTTACTTTCCAAATATTTAAGACGATTTATTTCCAAATATACAAATGTATTACCAATATAAAAATATTAAATGAAATGCCCTAACTACAAGCTATATTCTAAAGTAACATATATAAAGTAAGGACGTTGATGGGAAGGGGGCGGGTACAATCAACTCAGAGAGCAAGATGAATTAGCAGCTTGAAAGGGCAAGAGCATGTGATATACAACTATACGTGTACATGGATTGAAACGAGACTGTTAATTAACTGGGCATTCCAGACCGAACTTACATTAAGGCTTTGCTGTTTCGACTTCCAAAACCTATGTGCTAAAAAGCTCATTCAATCCATCGTAAATATAAATTATGTACTAAACAAAATATTTGACCAACAGATGTTTGTTAAAATGAATGAAGAGACAGTTTTTCTCAAATAACGTAGGACGTTTCAGGTGCAATGCTTCGTCATTTACGAAATGTTTTTATTGTAAGCCATTATTAAGTAAAAAAGGATATAAAAGTACGGCAATATGCTATTTATCTATGTAAATAAAATATAAGCATAGATAAGCAGGCCAATATCAATATAGTTGAACAACAGTTCTTTTGTGTTTCCGTCTTAGGAAGATAAATATTGTTTGCCGAAATCTATATCCATAATATTTGTGAATGTTGTACTTATATTACGTTTGTGCATTATTTACTTATATTAATATATATTTTAGCACATAAATATTTATATAGATAATATTTATGAAGTTTTTAAGTTTACATAGATAAGTATTGGTCATACTATAATTTGAGTATGACATATAATTTATAGAATACCATGTTAGTATGCTCTGATAAACGTGGTATTCAAAAACTTATATTCAAAGCAATTAGCTCTCAAGAATTGGATACTTTATTGACTTGGCTTAGGATTTTTTTCAAACCAATCCCTAAAACTTTAGGGGCTGAATTTGTGAAAAATATTATTATTGTAGAATTGATAATTACCTGAAAAAAGTACGTGATACTACTGCCTTTAGTTATACAAAATCTCAAACAAAATAATATTAAAATGATGTAATTTTATCTACATATCCATACTTTATTTCAATGGTTCATACTATTTATTCATATATTGTTTAAAAATATAGTTGGAAGTGGGGATATATTTTATTATGTCATTTATATTATGAGATTTGTAAAAGTATTAAATATTAACTACTGACATATGCTTTAAATATACATTCATTGTTTTAAATCTAGATAGTTTAGCCTATTATTCAAGCTGGTACTTAAAACAAAGCAATGCTCAAAAAGGGAATGTTCTTGGCAGAGAGGCCTTTAATAAAATGTATAGCCACATCCAGTTTTTTTGGAGTCCCATTTGTTTAGTTCCCCAGTCCATTTTTTCTAATAAATGATTTTATCGCTCTTATTGGACATAACCGTCTAATATTTATTCACTTCAACTCTCAAAATATTTAATTACGTTGTATCTACGTGAACTGAACAAAGAATTAACTATAATGTATTTTATTGTTTTGGTTGAATATTTTATTTTATTAAGCATTGTTAGTAAGAAGCGTCTTGCTTCTTCTTGTATTGTTATATATGTATATATGATATATGATAAAATATATTATTGATTCACTTATTATTTATGTAACATGACCATTGTTAATGCTACGTAAATAGTTTTGTATGACAGTAAAAATTTCCTATTATGATTCTGCATTGATTGAACAAAGAAACTTACTCTAGTGTACTTTGTATTGTAACTTTTTAATATTTCATTTAACTTGATCCATCCATGACAAGGTAAATAAATTACCAAACAACAAGACGCTATTTGATCTTCGCGCATTAAGTATTATTTTAAAAACCTGGTAACTCAGACGTTTAAATTTTTAACTTATTATGTAAGATGAACCTACAAAAGATTAGGCCAATTATTGAATGGCAGGTAACTTGAGTGTCTAACTTATCTCTCTTTTGCTAAGTGTATATCTACCAGAATGTCGTTTTTTTTTTAAGGGTCTCAGTCCAATTTTTGGTGTTATAACATTTTCATTGGTTTATAATTTACATTTCTGGAACTATGGCATTGCGTTAAATGGGTATCAGTTGTACTGATAGTATGGCTGTAATATTAGGTCATTACAGAATATATTCTGCTTTTGTTTGTCTCTTTAACAAATTTAAATTGGCAGCACTGGTCAAATCTGACAGCTGTTTGTCAAATAGATAGTATTACTAGTTTTTTAGAAGGTTACGTTTAGATTATTTGTATGCTGCTGGTTGTTAAGAGATATTTTAAATTTCTTTTAACACAACTTTCACCTATTTGTATTAGAGAAGCTTTATCCAAAGTGACTTTTATGGTTATAGCTTCTGGGTTGGGGTTCTGTTAACAATGTTAATACTGTATAGTACTATTATTTTGAGAGTTTGTTTATAGTAAATTTATCTTATCAATTGTTAGCACAATATTACATTTTATAAGTACATATTACATTAATAATTATGTAACATAGTTCTTAGAACATAAAGTACAATATACAATCTCTGAGTTTCAAAAATGACATTTATGCTGTTGAAATCTGTATATTTTAAATATAATCATCTATATTTTTGATCCAATATTACAATACGTAAAACGTTTAGACGAAGAAAAACCTCAAGCTGGACGCCAGATTAATCTCAAAAACAGAATAAATTTATTCGTGTTTAACATGTAAAGATTCATGGGAAATGGAATGCTTCTGGCAAAGTGGACTTTGCCTTCAATTTACTGCCACTTTCCCGTCCAGCTAATGGCCTCTCGATTTTCCACGCTCAAATCCATTGTTTTCAACTAACTTCCTTTCATATTGACGTAGAATAACTGTTCTGAATATAGTTTAATCAAATTGACATCATATTATACTAAGGATGGTATGTAAAGTTTAGGTTTAAAACATAATACATTTCTAAAAACTACTAATACAATCACTATACAACCATTTATAATGAAAATTTAACTAATTTTATGAACATCTTTAAAGAGTTGGAGGTCATGTAAGAAATATTAAAAAAAGATATATATCTTGAACATCATATTGAACATGTTCTAAGGTAGATTAGATTAGATTAGATACACCGGGTTGTGGTCCTGTCACCAAGCTCACCGCGCCTAGACTCCATGGCCCTTTGCGCCCCGAGCCTGACGACAGTGTCACAAGATACCAGTCCCCCTTATGAAGGACATGATCTCCCCGAGCCCTTCTAATATCCTCTGGTTCCAGAAAAGCGGCACCCAGAGTCCTATGCCTAAGTGATGAGAGAGCTCCACAGTGACAAAAGATATGTATGGAACTCTCCTCATCCTCCTTACAAAGCCTACATGTGGAGTCTTCTGTTAGGCCCATTATCTTCATATGTCTGTGAAGAAGATTATGTCCGGTCAGCATTCCCGTAGCCACCCTCACCTTAGCCCGGTTACAGCTCAGCAGATCTCTGTTCTGAGGTAAAACGTAAATGGAGGTTTCATGCCATAATAACCAAACAATCTACGAGTTTATGTAAACTGATATAAATGTACCACTCTTTCATGAATTCTCCGAATATTTGTATTATTACATATTGAACTGATGTTGTTGAAAATGTTGTTGAACAGCGTTTAAAAATTCGATGAGCGTAATGACACTTTCTAAAAATAGATGATTCTAAATGACTTCAGTATTGTCTAAGTCTTGGGATTGTGGAGGGCATGGTCCAAGTTTCGAATCCTCACTGAGCTAACGGTCGGTACTTCACTCATTGAATAAAGTCCATGCACATGTCTGCGGGCCCATGTGAACTGGTGAGTGAAGTTAAAAAAAACAATAATAAACCTACAAGTGGTAGTGCATTTTAAATGCATTAATTTTATTTGAACAAAAATAAATACAACATGTGTTGAAATCTTACTTTTTATATTTTACGTGAAACTAAAATATTATATTTTAAGTACTATTCACAGCTTATAATTACCTTTAATTGCTAACCAAATCAGTTTTATTTTACAACTATTCTATTACATAAGGCAAATATTTATTAAATTTCCACTTTCATAAAGTAGAAAAGTTATAATTATCAGCTCTCGTTAATATCAAATATTCATCTATAAAAATTAAATAGGTGAAAAAATACCTTTCATTAGTATTCTTATGATAGTGAGATTGTTGGTTATAACAGTATATTTATCTTCTTTCTTGAACTTATGCACTGATATGTTTTTAAACATAGTTTCACAGATATTGTATACAACAACAACCATTAAACTGCAACTGATTCACTGTAACAGCCATAACTCCCATAACTCTGATCTTAATAAAATTTAATCCAGAGTTTCTTAAGCAAATACATTTTGTAAACATGAATAACTAAATTATACTGGAAATAATTTTTTCATGGCCATAAACAATCGTTAAAACGTGTGCTGTGATCAACATATCGAGTTTTTTACTAGTCCATGACTCTTCTTTCAAATACTAACTTTAATTATTACATTTACTAAAAAACTATGATGAAAATAAACAATTTACACAGCACACTGTCAATAACATTATTGTCCTGAAAAACAAAAGATATTTTTAGTTTAAAGATAGTGTTACGATAGTCATGAATATGTTTGCTGATTAAAAAACTTACCCTTACAAAACTGAATACATCAATAATTATTTAAATAACATTCGTAAACAAACCTAAAAACCGTGTACTTTCACAATACAATATTATGTAGTTTATATATTTCTGTTATTTAAATCTCCAATATTCACTTAATATTTAACGTTTATTTTCAGATATAAAAAGTGCCTCCTGATTATCAATCATTACATACTTACTTCATTCTGACTAAATCATGTTAGTAGTATAAAGATTAACGTTGGATATAAACAAACAAAAACTCCCTAGTCCTTTATTAGATGAAGTATTTTTTATAATAATCTTATTTGGCGTTTCAACAATCTTAATGTTAAAGGACAACAGCCATTTTGTTATAAATATTGATGTAACATTGCTGATAAATGGCTTAGTAGTATTGGCTTTGTTGAATGCCTAAGATAAATGGTGTAGATATGCAAATAGATGCTTGAGGAGAGAGCACAGGAATAAATAGTTTGTTTACGGAGTTTCGGTATTTAATGAGAACAAATGTTTTACTTAAATAACCATTATAACAGTTACATTTTGCAATATTTATTATGAATAAATTTCCCTCAATACAAAATAAAGTAGATCCACTGAAAAGCATAATTTAGACTTTTTATTTTCATAGGAAGAAACAATAAAATTTTACTTCCTATATTTGTTTAATTTGTGCTAACCACTTTTTGCTGTTAACTTCAAAATTCTAATTGTAATTTATAAAATCTGTACATAATACAAGTTAAATATCCCCAAAGATCCATATACCTGAATATTATCATCCAAAACCTACAAAGATGCATCATTTTTGTATTTTTGTAAAAACCAAGGGAAATGAAATGAAATAGTTTTCTAGTAAAGGGAACTACAGCTTTACGTGGAATCCAAACCATATAGTACTAATCTGATTTTCAGCTAACTGCCAAGCCTGATACTCGGTCATCTTCCCTACACAACATCCAGACACAGTACAGTGGTATTGACCCACCTGCCCACCCATACACGTACGGTGGTATTGACCCACCCGCCCAACCATACACGTACGGTGGTATTGACCCACCCGCTCACCCATACACATACAGTGGCATTGACTCTTCCGCCCACCCATACACGTACAGTGGTATTTACTTTACGTATACAAACAACGTAAAGTAAATACCACTTAAAATAATAAATAAACAATACATATCAAAGTATTGGTATAATACCTGAATGTTATATGCATAACCTCTTTATGTTCTGAAACCAGTTCATTAAGGAAATCGCCTTACCAACAAACTTTTTAAGAACGGTCATATGTAGTTGGTCATTACATTCTTGAAGAAAGTCGTGTACTTAAGCGGGAGTAGCTCATTATGGGCCAGGCTCAAAGACCTAATGTCGTATGATCTTTATAGGGTGTACATACTGTGGGTCGGTTGTAAAAACTCGTTCATACGATTATAAGAGTAAATTTATTCATGTATTAATATGGATAGTTAGGTGTTTATAACTTTTGATATATTGTGTTAAACTTTTAATAATTGAGACTATTATATAGTATTAAAACAGCGCTATTCTAAAAATAATACTCAGTAGAGACTTTTCATTTATTTATTTATTTTTTATTTATAAAAAATTTATTTTTCAGTTAATTCGTTTATAAACAAACTTAATTATAAAATTTACGTAGAGTTGTGAAAAACAAATATTAGTTTTTTTAAGTATTAATTTTAGTTTGAATGTGTAAAGGACGTAACTTTATTGGACTCTGCAAGCATTATTCGAGATTCCGATCAGTATTAAACTAAGTTCAGAAAGTTAGTGTAAAGAATTTATTTTTTATACAGAAATTTAATAAAAGTTTGATTCAATTACCATTCATGATATTGTTTACTTCATAAACTAAGTGAAACAATTACGAACACTTATAAACACTTGATATAAACTTCTGATATGTTTAGATCATATGTAAATGTTGACATAATTTACAGCAATGGCAATGCAGTTGCAGAAATACCATTTGCATTCCTTTCGGAAGTTACGTAATTTTATATAACCCATATTTTCTGCCACTACATTATGGACTGAAAACTTGTGGTATTTAGAACAAGTATATAATTCACTTACAACACTCAGGATTCCATTTTCAACACAGAACCAACACAGAAACAATTTTTTTCTGAGGTGCGACTTATAATGCATATTATTATGTATAATTTTACGCTGAATCCGAAAACGGCATTCGTTTTGTGAATTATTGATATATTTCGATAGTTTATAATTCAAAATTTAAACTATAAATTTTTTTAATTGCCCGATTTAAAAACAGAGGTGGTTTTGAACTTAGTTTCTGACGTATCGACAACTGTAAAAGATTTAACCATATCGGAGATTGAAAATATTTCAAAATAAATAGCAAGGTTCTTTCATGTCTTCTTTAACTCTTCTAATCCAAGGTTCCTCACTACGATTTCATGACGCGCCCTATTAGTTTTTAAAAAATAATCTAAGGGCCGCAAACACAAACACAAACTAAGGTGTTTGATTTTTTTTAATTTTATTTGATCATACATAGTAAATGTAATTTATATGTGTTTTACTAAAAACACATTTATTATAAGGTTAACTTATTTAATTTCAGATAAATACCCTTAATTAAAGTGTAAAATATAACACTAACGTATTTTGAGCTTTAACAAGTGGAAGGGCTGGTCAGATACAAGTCAGCTGGCTCATATTCTCATGAGATCAAGACCTATTTACCTCTACGGAGCTTCTGTAACTTATTAGTTATTAAGATTAGGGCAGACTAAATTAACAACGTCGAAAATCAACATAAACAAACATTACATTATAGAAACAATTAGGAAATAAACAACTTACTAATAAGGATAACTAATATAGAACAATAAATCTTATTTCATAGTTTTATTACAAAATACAGCTCCTTACTTACATAAGCATTAAAATATATTAAATAAACAAAATTTGTTCATATAATATACGAGTTATTCATATAATAATCAAAGTTAAAAAAAATTAGAATTTATATAGTGTTAAATAAACTTTATAAAATTTAAAAATATTTAACTTGATTTTATATTAACAAAGACTGTACAATTTAATAATTCTCGTTGTAACTGAACAGTAGTATTAATCATGGTATTGCAACTGAAACACAAAACCATGTTTGGTAGTTGATGTATCACATTTATTCAAGATAAAGAATGCTGTACTTTATACACAGACTGACTTTTACGTCACGTCCACTTTATGCATCTCTCGCAGCTGTACATGTTCTATTAAGTAGTTCAATAGCAAGGTAAATAATTAGACATTCCTGGACAACACAAAGTGATTGAAATAATTAGCCATGTTGCATTTATAGAAACTTCTACATAACCTTCAAACAGTTGCTCATGTTATATTTAACTCTTCTACTCCTTTACAAATTGACATTAAAGAAACAGATAGGATCTTTGACAGAAAGGTAAACAATTTAAGAGTAGCTTCCATTTTTAAAACCACCTGTACAATTATTCTATATAGTTGTATTTTAAAATGTTTGGATTCATTTTTTGTTACTCTTTGAAAAATGTCTGCAATTGGTTTATTTTATTTTTAATTTCACAAATATTTCAATTTTATATACAACTGTTATAAAATGTAGACATATAATATAATAAGTAATGTACAGTAGTAATATTTGGTAGGCTTGATTGTGATTGGAGACCATTAGGATGATATACATACGAAAACTTATTACTTCACTTATTGAGGTTAAAAGAGTAAACATAAAGGCATGTGTGTAATAATAGAACAGAAAGTTAGTAATAAACAGTACTACACAACAATAGGTCGATCCATTCTTTATATTGAAGTGAACAATTACATACCACAATGGAGTTATCGACTGTTTATTATTCGTATAAAAGTGAATTACCTTGCCGGCCTTTTGCCGAATAGTCATAAACGCAAACTACAGTAAATGGCGAGTAGAGGAGAAGGAATGTTTACTCCTCTCACCACAGTTCCCCTCCAGTGGCAGTGAACTACAAGGTACAGTCATGTACAAAACATATTAAATCAAAGATGGTAAAATATTTTAACTATGGTTAGAACAATTTTAACCATAATATACTTACCATTAACCATTAAATACCCGAACTAGGCGTTTCATGCATTTGAAGAATATTTATCCCACTTCCAGCCTGGTATTGATTTCCTGCTCCATTTTATCACTACTCAATAACATTGTAACCCGATACTTAAAATCCTCTACCTTCTTCATCCTTTCTCCATTCAACTCAACAACTCCCCCCAGGTACCTCATCTCTACCCACCATTATTACTTTGCTCTTCTCCATGATCACCTTCAACCCCTTTTCCTTCATCTTTATATTAGAGGTTAGTGAAATTGACAATTATTCTAGTATCTAAACCATTATGAATACTTAAATACAAACCAATTGATTGAACAACACTATAGCACATCCAATGTAAACACTATGCTAAGTGGCATAAATGTTGTAATGGACATAACAACATTACGTATATAACTGCCATGACAGTACGTACTGTCTATACTTCTAGCAGTGACTGTACTAAGAACATATGACAGTGCATGGTGGGGGCACGTACTGTCATGGCAGTACGTTTTATCCCCACGGACAAAAACTGTCACACATGCGCTACTCGCAGGCCATCAACCATGAAGTAAGCCATCCTTACCTTTGAGTAGGATACTCAAAAGTAAGTATCCTACTTAATTCTGTTCACTTAATCTAGTTAATGTTGTTCAGTTTGTTTGACTGCTTTTATTCCAGAGCAAACTTACTCAACTTTCCCATGGTTGGTCCGCGTTTCTGTTTGTTTGTTGTACGGAAATCTGATACAGATTTTCTTGCCCACAGTACACGAAGTGAAGTGACATGTCAATACCCTACTAGTTTAGTAATCAATACTATCATATTTTTTTCTTGCCAGAGCAAACGCGAGTTTTCTTTTGAATGTTTTTCCTGTTTTATACTTTATCTGACCAACTATTGAAGTTCACGTCTTGATTGTAAACTTTTACTACTTATTATTCTGCTGTAATATTAATTGTTATCAATTAATTTATATAAATACATGTCCAGTCCCCGTTCCAGTCACTCCTGGGTCTGGGTATTCACCAAGTCTCTCCAGCCACGTCTGTCCCTCCACAGCTCCTCCCTCAGCACCTCTTTGCAATGACCTACGGAACTCATCTCCTCTCCACAACAACATTCACCCCATTCTCCCATATTCTTCTCGGTCTCCCTCTGGGCCTCCAGCCTGCCATTCTCCAGCCATCTCCACCATTATCTCTAGTCCCAGCCTCTTCACATGCCCAAATCATCTCAGCCTTGCCTTCTCCACACTCGTTCTCACACTCTCTTCCACAATGTATTTTCTTATCTCATCGTTACGGACAATATCTCTTCGTGATTTACCCATTATTCCCCTTAAGAACCGCATTTCCCCCGCCTACTCCATTCCTTTTCCGACATTCTCTACGTTTCAGCCGCACATGTCACCATGGGTTAAAATACATCTTAAACATAGCCACCTTAGCCTTTCGTGGTACACATCTATCCCACACTAGGCTTTCCATGCATTTAAAGAATCTTTATCCCACCTGGTATTGATTTCCTGCTCCATTTTATCATTACTCGATATCATTGTAACCCGATACTTAAAATCTTCCACCTTTTTCATCCTTTCTCCATTCAACTCCACAACTCCCCCCAGGTTCCTCATCTCCACCCACCACTATTACTTCGCTCTTCTCCATGATCACCTTCAACCCCTTTTCCTTTATCTTTATATTAATTATTAAAACAACAATATAATGGTATATTGGGTTGGCAAGCGAAGCGTGTATGGATCTCCTCTAGTTACGAAACTTGAAAGCCATTAAGCATGAAAAAAGATGACTTAACTTAAAACACTCTAAAATTGTGAGATAGTGAATTAAAACTATACATACAAGGTTATTTTCAAATTTGCGATAAAAAACATGTCCTCTAAAATAAAAATAAACTAATAATAGAGCAAAACAGATTACCTAATATCCTGATTTAAACACTAAAAAATACTCAATTACTACTAAAATAATATCACTTTCTAGCCAGTTATATACGTATAAACATTATAAAGTAAAACATGAACGTTTAGAAAATATTGACGTTATCAAACATTTCAGCTTATTGGTAAATCAGAGGAAATAAATAAGTACATATTACGTTAACAAATATGATGAGTCATTGAATCATAGTGCTAACAATTAGGAATAACCTTTAAGGGAATAAATGACCATATCTTAAGGAAATATAAATGGCAACAAGCATATTGTGTCTATTGTAACTGTATACACTCTCCACTCTTCATGCTTAATTTTACCTAGAGTGAATTTGAGGGTTTCAACGCAAACATAATGAGGCACACAACGTTCTCCTAGCCAATACCCTCTGAAAAAACAAACGCTTGACAGCTGGGACTGTGACGTCACGCCCAACGTCTTACAACAGTTGTATTGGTACCGACTGGGTCAATATATTCAAATTGTTGTACAAATAGATTCAATATTTTAGTAAATTTTCAACTATTTAAGTATGATACCATAAAATATATTATTGTGTCAAAAAATTAAACGCAAATTATTTTATATAAAATGCACCATAATTAGTAGGTTGTTTATTCATTGAAATATGGTAGTTATTATTTATTTATATAAAACTATATTGTTTAGTACTTCCATTACAGAAAAACATAAACATAAGCGTTGGTTATAACGACTAATTGTTTAGTAATTTACTTTTATTACATATTAACCGTATTTTATATATGTGTGTGTGTGTGTGTGTGTGTGTGTGTGTGTGTGTGTGTGTGTGTGTGTGTGTGTGTGTGTGCGCGCGCGCGCGCGTGCGTGCGTGCGTGCGTGTGTGTGTGTGTGGTCGTGTGTGTGTGTGTGTGTGTGCGTGTGTGTGTGTGTGTGTGTGTGTGTGTGTGTGTGTGTGTGTGTGTGTGTGTGTGTGTGTGTGTGTGTGTGTGTGTGTGTGTGTGTGTGTGTGTGTGTGTGTGTGTGTGTGTGTGTGTGTGTGTGTGTGTGTGTGTGTGTGTGTGTGTGTGTGTGTGTGTGTGTGTGTGTGTGTGTGTGTGTGTGTGTGTGTGTGTGTGTGTGTGTGTGTGTGTGTGTGTGTGTGTGTGTGTTAAAGTTTAAAATAAAATATGTGAATATGCTACAAGGTAACTCGATAGTTAATTAACTATAATTAAGTCACTAATTAACAATAAATTAATGCAAGCGTTTATTTGAAACTGTAATAGTTTGTAACTCCCTAGTTTTACCCTTTTACAATTTTGTTTCTGTACTTAATTTTTCTCCAGTGACTATTTAACTGTATATTATATAAAAAAATAACAATTGCAAATATGTTTTATTTTTATGAATGTTAAAAACCTACAATATTAAATTATGATGAACATATAAACCATTCTAGTTACAAAAGCACTTTTGATGTTCTTATTTAAAAAAATATATATATAATTATTAACTAGTAGTGTAAAGAATGTATGAAATAGATACTAAGTTCACTATTTCAACACTGGGATAAAAAAACTCCTACGATATAAGATTTGAATTAATCAATAAGAAAGCTATGACTATCATATAATATTGATTCATCTTTGATCATCAAATAATAATTAATCATCACAAGCTGATCTTTACAAGTATGAAACTTTATTTAAGTTTTCTAAAGCAGTTCAGAAGACTGCTTTAGGTTCCTTTCAAGAGAGGCATAGAGTTCCGAAGCCTATAATGTAGGCATATGTTCCTGTATAATTTAATTTAGCAACTTTTAAAGTACGTCACACTATGACAAACTTGTTTTTAACAGCTACAGTAGTTAGGCTAAAAATCTGAGATTTTATTTTTCTCAAGATATACGTTTTTTCCCCCAATACCTATAACTATATTATTGCATTTTTATATGTGTTATCATTTTAAATAAAACAAGAAAAGTGGTGTACCGAATACATTTGAATAAAGATATGGATATTTACCTTCCTTTATGTTTTTTTATCGAACTTGTGTTTTATTCACTTTTTTGCTAATATTTAATGCGGGTAGTAGTATGTTATTTATATCGTATTTTAGTATAGATAATTTAATAAATACGAGTCTTTAGAGTCTATTTACGGACGTTTTGGAAATACCTAATTTATTTCTCCATCTTTATAAGAATAATAAAGTGTTTTACCATCTGCATACTCGCTGGTTAATTTCATAATTATCTTGAGTAGTAATCATAGTTCACTAAATAGTTACCAACATTTTGTAAAACTTCTAGTTTTTGTATGATTGTATTTGTGTGGTATCCCCCCCAGCAAACATGAGAGAGAGTGGGTCGATACCACTGTACCTGTGTGGGAGAGTGGATAGATAAAATACCACGGAATGATAGAGGGAGACTGAATAGATAAATACCACGGTGTGAGTGAGGGAGGGAAGGCCAGTACCACTATATTTGTATGGGACGGTGATGTTGGTTTAGTGCAAAAACGCCGGTTATCTTGTACCTTATCAAAGCTCATTTGTTTGAATATATTTTTATATAATGTTTTCTGCCCAATAACGAAACAAATCAACAATTGCTATGGCATTCAATTACGTAGGGACGTAATTGAAAACAAACACATTATACAAAATGCATTTATTTAACTGACTTTATAACTTTATCCTTATTTCAATTCCTGCGATAATGCGCTTTTGTATTTAATTTAGTTCATACAAACAAATTACCCTGCTATGAATTAATTAAAGTAATTGATTGGAAACACTGTTGAGGTATTAAAGTATCGTAAAATCATTCATCACATTTTAAAAATGTTTTTATCTGTATTTACTATTTTGATATTGAAGCAATTTGCATTTATCAAGGAACAAATATTCTTGCAATTTATAAGTACTTAGAGAACTGTTAAAAGACCTTATCATTTGTTTGCTATTTTAACAATGTAATAAATCGTTTGGTTTAATTTTATAATAGTAACATGATTAATTACCTCTATTACATCTGCATTGATTTCATGTATACATATGAAGAAAAACTTATCCGACAGCGAAGTTTGTAAACGTCTTAAAATCAAACTAGGCTGTAGACAAGTAGGATTAAGATGGGATTATGTGAAGGGGATATTGTTAGGATTAGGATTCATAGCTTGGAACTCTTAAAAATTCTATAAAACAATTATTATTAAATGTTAAATAAATTCAGATATGACACTCAAATGTTGTTAAAAAATTTTACTATTTAAAAAATAATGTTAAAGTAATAACAATAAATTGATTTGTCTTAAACCTAAATACTGTAATATTGTCACTTGTATCAAATTATTTCGAATTATAATAGCCCATTGGGCAGTAGCCCTAGTAAAATTAGATAGAATTAAATTAATAACGGTTACTTTTATTGTATAATTAAAATACCGAAGTATCAGTAGTACTGTACAACAGAAAATAAATAACTAGCCAAAACACCATTATATTATTTATGATCCGTAAATGAGTATAGCTAGTTTACAATTACGTATGGTAATGGCGTCATATTAAATATCAATCATTAGGCTATGTGTAATGATACCCTCGTAATAGCTTGGGCAGACCACACAATCTACAATGCAATTTACCATAAACCCACAGTGATTGTGGTAGGCGTATTGGTTCAGGCCGGGACTGGCAAAGCCAAGCACAATGGCAGCTAGATGGAAGAAGGCTTACTAGTAAACGATTAATTGTCTCACTATTTAGAGGCTTAGTATGAAAAAAATGCAATTTAATTATCTTTGGATTTGTATTTGTTATGATTTATTGTAGAGTATATATTTGTCGTAATTTTTTGTATAGTAAATGTTTGTTGTAATTTGTTATTATATATTTATATACGTTATTTATGGTGCTATAAATAACTAATGCTATTACTATTAATTTTCATCCGTACAGATGTATTAAGTTTAAAGTTATATTGATAATTTTAAATATGCATTTTTTTTAATGTTCCTAATAATCAACTCAAAATCTCCAAAATTTAAATTATTTTATAGTTAAGTAAAAATATTAAATAACATATATAACTTAACATAATATATGAAATAGCAATTTCATAATTTGTTAAGTAACTTGTTGAAAATAAAGCTCATCTTTTAAATAGTCTTTAGACTAGAAAGATTATAATACATTGCATGAAAGATATTGTATTCGCGCATGCGAAAAATATATCCATATCAATTTATATAGATATAATAAAATAATAAAAACATATCTTTATAACACTACACAATGAAAATTGTATTGTCACCTTCGTTAAGTTTGTAAACGAACTCCTTTGCAGTTTAAATTTGAGTATTTACGGTGAAACTGTTAGAGTGAATATTTATTACGTGACTTAAATAGGACTAAGATAAACTGTGTACAAATGATAATCAACTTCCAACAAGCAACTCGGCTTTGATTAACAGATCCTCAATTGCTTCAGATTTTCCTCCAGGCTCAGCTGGGAGCTTGTTAACAGTTTACCAATTTCAAATTGCTACAAGTTCTTGTTGTATTAAATGAAAAATGATAAGGAAAATTAAACACAATATTTACATAATTATTTACCAACTCAATGTATTTTTTACAATATTACTTATCCCAACAAAAAATTAAGGTGTAACAATGTTTTAATACGTTTAACCATTCACGTAATGATCAACTGATAAATTACTGTAAAATTTAACATAAACCTAATAAAAATTAGCAGTAGGTTAGTAAAGAGCACATTGCCTCATCCAACTAACTAGTGTTATATGTAAAAATGTATTCGTTAAATAGTAAGTGAGTTAGGTTTGATGAACAATCAATTCAAAATATAAAATTTAGTACAATAAAAATTATATTCTTAAACATAAAGAAACCCCTTTTAATTGTATGTTTTGAAAATTTTGACTTATCCCAAGATGTAAAATTTAATTTCTTACAAATTATTGCTTTAAGTTGAAATCCTACACAGTAAAGACTGATCTATATCGTTACATATTGTTTACTTATTTTTAAATTATTAAAATAGAACAAATAGTAGTTCCTTAATATAAAGTTGAGTCGATACCAATAATGTGTGTTTATTTTAAAATTTATCCACACACATTTATATTGTCAAGTAAGTTGAGACTTACTAATGTAGAAGAATTTTTTTTAAACTATGTACCTTTATACTGCCGACAATGGACCGTCTTCATTTAATATTTTGTCAACTTTCTAGATTAGTTTTTATATTTGGTATGCACAACGTCCTGAAACTCTTTATTTGTAGAACATTTGGAAATTTTCAGTACTGTTTAACTTTGACATTTTTATTTAACTCACACCACTCCTTTAGTTAGCAGCAAACATGAACACAAGTTACTTAATCAAAGGTATTTTAAGAGCTGAAATTGAGGTATTCAAATCATCTGTATCAGTATGATTTTAAACTCGTTATTCTTCTCCCACTTACCCACCTGTGTTGAAAGATTTAGGATCCCTATCAAATCGGTATATCCATTATTTTACCTTGAACTTTACACCCTGTCCCTTCTGTTAGTCCTGGCAGACTTTTTATAACTCTCTACTAGTACTAGAAGTTATAATCTGGCTTAAAGCTTAAGTTGAATATCTAAAACTTGCTGGATTATCAATATAAAGTCCTTCACGTACTAGATTAGTTTATTGATTTAAATGGTTTCGCAATAAATGTGTTTAGGTTCTTTTCCGTTAATTCTACACCGCTACTTTTTCCCATTAACTCTACCACTAGATAAATATTCTATTGCTCTAAAACTTTTCCCCCACTCATTCTTACATTCACTGTGGTATTCTTTATCCGCTAGGAATCCGATATCGCTGGCCTTATCTTATCGCTTCAAGAACTTACACATGGATAGAGCATTCGACGATAAGTCAATAATTGGATTTACCAATTCGTAATTAACGGTAAGTAATCAACTTTAGCAGCCACCTAACCTAACCGTAATTGCGACAAAAAAAGTAGTGGAAGTGAAGTAACGGAAAAAGTAGTGGTAGTGAATTAACGGAATAGGTAGTGATAGTGAATTAACGGAAAAAGTCAAGTGTTTTAAATGTTAATTCTCTGTCAAAGTTCGGCATTGAAGAAATGTGTGTAACGTGACTACTAGTATTTGACGTCTAACACCAACGTTTCTAGTACAATCCAGTAATGTTATAACAAACACAACCCTAATAAGGCATTAATCATTTAATCAGCTCCTGAAACCATTGATATTTATATATTTTTCATGAAGCTAAAATTATGTTTCTACAAAACTATATAACACTGCCAAATATGTGATCTACATGTTGAGACCCATCCCCCCCCACCAAAGCTGGAAAGCGTGCCAACTGGGGGATGGCTCAAAACAAGTCGAGCGATGGGATCACGGGTGGCAGTTGGAGGGTCAAAATAACACTCGGCAGCTGAGCAAAACTGATTTATTACCAAGAGAACAAACTGGCAGGCAGAAGGCCACAACATAAAAGGCAGAAGGCCACAATAAAAATAGGCAGAAGGCCACAATATAAATTCTCACTTAAATAAATAACAATAAACACTAAAATTAACAAGATAAGACACAAAAGCTACAAAAACAACAAACTCAACAAATACCAGAATTACCAATTAACAACTACGTGGCCTATCTGCAGTATAGCCTGAGACACCCCAAAACGTAAGATAAATTTAATGCCCACATAAAAGTGAAAATTTAGAACCTTTGGATCACAACACTTAAACCGGCAATTTAGCCCACACATCCCTTGATTCCACCGGGCCAGGGAGTAAGCCGGAATCCCTGGGCAGCTCCGAATAAGAAGTTAAGCAAAAGAACCATAATCCCCTTTTGGTGAAAGCTTAAAAATTAAATAATTTAAAAGAAAATATAACACGGTACCGCTCGAGTAAAAATGCACTTCCAGACATCTATAATACAATTAACAACAAAATAAATAACAATAACTAGGCCTAAACATATAAATAAATAATAACATGATTTAACAATGGGGACCTAACAAATATAAAAATCTAAACAAATGTAACAAGAGAATAAACTAACTAAAATAAATAACAATAGATATTAGCATAAGCTCTTTCTGTATTTTAAATTTTTTTTTCCTTTAGTAAAAAAAATATATGTCCCCAATGGCTGTGTTGAATAGAGTCACTGTTGCAGTTTAGGCCTAGGCCACATTCAATAGTTCGGCACCTTTATTTTTCTTTTTATTTCACATTAGCAACCCCCAGCTCAGCCGCCGGGAAAACAAGATGGAAAACACTGACCTGAGGACAGGAGACTTATACCACAAAGATGTAGAGCGGGTAGCGGGCGCCTCCAGGCTCCAACATGGTCCTCAGGCCAGGCTAGCAGTGTAGATGGTAGACAATCCCCGGACGGCAGGCCGAGGGCTGAACGTCCCACTCAAGGACCCTGGACTGCAAGGTCAAACACAGCCATTAAACACAGTCCAGCCATCACAACAAAATATTACCCATAACCACTAAATATAAGGGTGCATGATTTAACAAAACTGGACATGAAGAGCAAACAAGACAGTGAAAGATTAACTTTAGGCTATGAATAATTATGTTGGCAAACTCAGATTTAAAACCAATTTACAAATTTAACAAATTATAAAAGACGTAATTACGTATATGGAACTAAAAATGACGAACTGAAAACTAGGCTATGGATACAGGAGCAATAGGTTATAACATGAAAATCAAAGGGTACAGCTAGGCTAGGTTATTGGCAAAGAACAAAAAATATGGTAAATCGGTAACTACCACTGTAAAAAGGCTCAACAAAACATTATACAGAACTACTATTGACAATGAAGGCAGATATAAAAAGCATTAACGGTAAAAGTAACAAGGGAGCACATGGCTTTAACCTAGTCTGAGAAACATCTAGACAAAGAACACAAATTTAACAAAACTCTGAAAACACAAGCAAGAACGATTAAATATTATTGAAACAAAATATTTTCACCAAAAGGGTGATTAGATATTAAAACTTACAAAATGAACACTTACGTTTTAGTGTGTCTATCTGAACATGTCTATTTCTGCAGGCAGCACAAGACCACTGAACAGCCAGGCCAACCTGACCGAAGCTGCTGGAACACGGAACGAAACGGAACTGGGCCAACGGCCACCAAAGTACGCGAAACGCCGGGCAAAAGCGAATCTCAGGCAGCCCGGCAGACTACGATGAAAAAAAGAAATGTACCGGTCTAAAGACCCGGTACAACCTCCCTCTGCAAAGCCTCAACACACCCAGGCAGGGGAGAAAACTCGGTACCTCAGGGAACCAAGAGAAGACGAAGAAGACCTCCGAAGAGTGGTGCTCCAAGGACGTCCAAGAGAAACTAAGAGGGGAAACCCCTCGAACAGGGAGCAAACTACCCTGACTGTCGGGCCCGACAAGAAAAGAGAGAAAGAAGACTCTCTCAGAACAGCCACCTAGGGCGCAGAGGTGATCAATCTCTTTGCCCCAAGAAACCCCCAGGAACACCAACTCCTGGACCAACCGTTCCCCGGAAAGCCTTAAGCTGGGACACATGGGCTTTCCTGAACACCCTGCCTGACTGGGGATCAACCAGCAGAGCAGTCACCGGTGACAAAAACCTGTCGATGCGGTGGGGACCAGACCACCGATAGCACAACTTTGCAGCTCTTCGTTCCGCGGCCGAACTGACCGGGTGAGCCTGACAAAGAACCAGATCTCCAACCTGAAAAGGGTTAGGAGTACGACCCTTATCATACCTCCTCCTCACTCTCTCTCTAGCACGTAGCAGGTTGCGCCGAGCAGCCCGCCACGTGGACACTACGTCAGTGGCACCTGGCGTAGGTAGAAGATCCTCTAGCCTCCACAAGTTGGACAAAGGGTTGTTAGGAGGGTAGCCATGTAGAATCTCGAAGGGAGTGGCATTGTGACTCTCATGCTTGGAAGAATTAAAAGCAAGCTGGAGCCAAGAGAGACTCTCATCCCAGGTGTTCTGCTTCTCAGCATGGAAGGTAATAAGGGCAGACCGAAGATTGCGGTTGAACCGCTCTGCATGAGAAGGCTGTGGGTAATAAGGAGAGGTAGTCACATGCCTGATACCATTGCCAAAACAGAACCTACGAAACTCGTGGGAGGTAAACTGGCTACCGTTGTCGGACACAAGAGTGGAAGTTACACCAAAGTGCTGGAAGAGTTGGGACTGGAGAGCACGGATGGTGAGCTTAGCCGTGGCACTCCGAAGTGGGAAAAGCCAAACGAACTTCGAGAAAGCATCCACACAAACAAGTAGGTAGGAGCTACCTGACTTGCTACGGGGAAAAGGACCCACGTAGTCGATGAACACCTTCTCAAAAGGACGCTCGGCCACCTCAGAAGATAACAACCCTAACCTTGCATTCTGACTAGGCTTGCTGAGAGAGCACAGGTGACAAGCCCGCACTCTGCCTGCAACATCCCGGTCCATGCCCTTCCAGATGAAGTACCTACGAATCTTAGCGATGGTCTTATGAATGCCAAGATGACCGCCCACCAGAGAAGAGTGATAATATTGAAAGACCATCGGTACTAGATGACTAGGCAGCACTACACGGGGTTCACCCCTCTGTCGAGGACGGCAACAGAGTACCCCTTTGGACAGAAAATAGGGAGGGTGGGCACCTCCCTCTTGAAGCTCACCTAAGATGACTGACAGCTCAGGATCTTTCTGCTGATGGGACAGTAGGTCGTCAAAAGCCAGAGGAAAATCCAGAAGAACAGCACCACACTGAGCAACAGCCTCAGTCGGTGGATCACTGGGTTCGTGGTACATGCGGGAAAGAGCATCCGCGATGACATTCTGGGTACCCCTAAGATGTTGAACTCGGAACTTAAAAGCAGAAATTTTGACCACCCAGCGACCAATTTTCCCGAGCTGTCGGGGATGGGCAAGAAGCCAAGATAGTGCCTGATTGTCAGTCTCCAGCAAGAACTCAGCGTGTTCCAAGAAACGCCGAAACTTGTCCGTACCAAAGACAACCGCCAGACACTCTAACTCATAGATGGAAGAAGCTTTCTGTTCCTGGTGAGACAGCGTCCTCGAAGCAAAAGCGATGGGCTGCCTGACCCCATCAAACTCCTGAGAAAGAACAGCAGCAATGGCGGAGGAGGAGGCATCAGTCTGAAGAATAAATTCTCTGCTGAAATCAGGCATACGCAAGACAGGAGGTTGCATGATAGCCTCCTTGAGAGCATCAAAGGCAGTCTGCTGAGCTTGGCCCCACACAAAAGGGACACCTTTCTTCCGCAACTCGTTCAACGGGGCAGCAAGCTCGGCCACGTTAGGGATGAAGCGACGGTAAAAATTCACCATCCCCACAAAACGGGCAATCCCCTTGGCATCTCTGGGAGGAGGAAAATCCCGAATGCCCTGGGTCCTCGCAGGATCAATGCAGACGCCTCGAGAAGATATCAGATGACCCAGAAAAGAAATCTCAGGACGAGCAAAAGTGACTTTCTCTGGATTGACGGTAAGGCCAGCTGATTTAAGGCGACTAAGAACTTCCTCCAGAGTCCAGATGTTGCATGTGTTCCCCGAAAGTCTCACTGTAGACAAGAAGGTCGTCCAGGTAATTGAAGACAAACTTGAACTTCACATCATGGAAGATGGAATCAAGCAGACGAGTAAGAGTCTGGGCACCCACAGCAAGACCCATAGGAACCCTAGTGAACTGATAAAGATTCCAGGGAACACAGAAGCTAGTCATAGGCCGTGATTCCTTCTTCAATGGAATCTGATGGTAGGCCTGGTTCAAATCGAAAACACTGAAAAACTTAGCCTTACCGAACCAATCAAACGCAGAATGCAAATCAGGCAGAGGTACCGAGTCAATAGCGACCTTAGCGTTGAGCCTCCGATAATCCATCACAAGCCTAGACTTACCATTAGGCTTGGGCACAAGAAAAGCTGGACTGGCATAAGCAGAACGAGACGGTTCAATCACCCCCTTGCTCAGAAGATCCTCAATCATAGCCCTCATAACCTCCATCTTTGGGGGAGCAAGTTTGTACGGATGACTTCTAACTGGCTGAGAATCGGTGAGGTGGATCTCATACTCCAGAAGAGAAGTGACCCCAAGCTCCGGCGTAAGCACATCAGGAAACCGCAAAAACAGCCTCCTAATGGCCTCCGCCTGCTCAGGGGGGAGATGACCAACCGGATCCACCTTGGGTTGTTCGGGCTCACAACCCACCTCTCTGACTGCAGGAGGGCAGTCAGAATCACCTACTAGAGGCACCAAAACTCGCCGATTGAACTTGAAAAACATCTGGCGCTTCTGGAGGTCAAGCACCATACCACTTTTAGAGATAAAGTCTGCCCCTATGATACAGGAAACCGCCAGGTCCTTGGCAACAAGAAAACCCCACCTCCAGGAAAATCCTTCAATTTTAAAATGTAATGACGCCTTTAGAAGTATGGGTAGAGGAGTTTGGGATGCCGTCCAGCACGTAATAGAAGAAGGCTCGGTGTGCCTGACAAGTCCTAAGGCGTCAAGGGACTCAAAAAGAGAAAGGCTGATGATACTGCATGCCGAACCAGAATCAAGAAGGGCTCGACACACCGTACCACCAAAAGATACAAAAACGCCAGGACACACCGAGGTGACCGCACTAAGTCCCAGGGAAGCCATGCCAGCAAGGCCCGAAAAATCCCCGACACTCCTGCTATGGGCACGTGTCAAAGGCAAATGGCCACGGTCACTCGCAACAACGCGGGGAGCTACTGTGGAGGCAACCCCCCGCGCTGAGCGTTTCCCGCCCCACGACCTCGAGCACGTGGACAGTCACGTCGAATGTGACCAGGTTGGCCACAAGCAAAACACACAACCGGAGGCCGAGAACCACGACCCTCCACTGGCTGACTCACACCTACAGACATAGCCGGTCGACGGGTGGGGAGAGCACGATGACTCTCAGAATCCCTCCCTTGCTGGTCTGAGAACTGCACGCTGCGCGAAACAATGCACAGCTGATGCAGCTCCCGAAAAGTCGAAGGAACACCAGCAAAAACCAATCTGCACCGTTCTTCGGGAGAAATGCCATCCAGGATGACACGAACGGTGTCAGCTTCAGAAAGTGTGAGGCGCAACGCTTGACGAGCTTCCTTGACTGAAGAGACATAGGCTGCCAGAGACTCGCCCCTACCCTGCGACCGATAAAATCTGTCCATGACCATCCTCTCCCTGAGTCGAATGGGAAGAAACGATGACAGCAACTCTCGATGGAACGAGTCCACCGAGGCATCACTGGCCAAGACAGAACTCAGCAACTCCCCAACGGGACCTCTGCAATACGGGAAAATCAGACGAAGCAAGTCCCCAGCCTGCATGCCGGGCATCTCACTAAGTCTGAGAAAGGCCACCAGAAACTTAAGAAGCTCCTCAGGATCCATCCCATCGATCACAGGGAGATTCTGGATCATGGGCGTGAGAGGGTTAGGTAGCTTGTGGTAGCTCAGCTGCAGAAGAGCAGGCGAACACAAAGAAGCCGAAGGAACGGCAGCTGGAGCCGAACCACAAGCAACCTCAACAGAAACGCCTGCAGGCTCAGAAGGAACCTCAGGCACAGTGAGAGCCGTTGTCTCAGCCTGCGGCCTCGACACGTTAGGCGACAGTGCGAAAATAGGCCGCTGACCCAGACCCGTAGGAGTCGTGGAACCGGAGAGTGCCCGAAAAATCTCATCCAGCCTAGACACACTCTCCAAGATCCACGCCCTATCCGAGGGTTCCAACCCCGGTGCCCGGTTGACCAGCCTTAAACGGGCAAGCAGATGCCCCAAACGTGCAAGACGGCAGGCCCGGTCACGACCTACTGGAGGTTCCAACTGCAAATCTTCCAAAACTCCTTCCCAATCTTCCACCTTGCGCTTACAAAGAGACAACTCATCCCCAACCTCCAGTAGATCAGACCAATCCACCGCCGTACCCGCGGACAACTGCTCCCGCAGCAACCTCCGGAGATTCAGAACATCACCCTCCGGAGTCACACCACGCGACCTCAACTCAAATATTAACTCCTCCTTCACCAGGAGGGCAACATTCTGCAGATAGGCCATCTCTAACGCAACAATTCTCAACAATATACACAAAAAAACGACAACTCCAGGGTCCAAGACGAACAAAACCCTCAGCCTACCGAGCCACTGCCGACCCCTCCAATCCACCCATGAAACCCATTCAACAAAGTAACCAAGCGGATTGCCTAGTTTTTTTTTTTTTTTTTTTTTTTTTTTTTTTTTTTTTTTTTTTTTTTATAAGTTAAATTATTTATTTGGTTTTCTAATTGTTTTTCTTTTTAAATAACTACTTGTTTTACTTCTTTTTTTTTTTTTTTATACAATACCAAGACGCCTTGACGGTAGGTCGGCCAACCATGGCCTACTAACTGGCAAACACCCACCGCCAACCACCAAGAGAGAACCATTTTTTTTTTTTTTTTTTTTTTTTTTTTTTTTTTTAGGCAACCACGCTCTGCTACCAATTGAGACCCATCCCCCCCCCCCCACCAAAGCTGGAAAGCGTGCCAACTGGGGGATGGCTCAAAACAAGTCGAGCGATGGGATCACGGGTGGCAGTTGGAGGGTCAAAATAACACTCGGCAGCTGAGCAAAACTGATTTATTACCAAGAGAACAAACTGGCAGGCAGAAGGCCACAACATAAAAGGCAGAAGGCCACAATAAAAATAGGCAGAAGGCCACAATATAAATTCTCACTTAAATAAATAACAATAAACACTAAAATTAACAAGATAAGACACAAAAGCTACAAAAACAACAAACTCAACAAATACCAGAATTACCAATTAACAACTACGTGGCCTATCTGCAGTATAGCCTGAGACACCCCAAAACGTAAGATAAATTTAATGCCCACATAAAAGTGAAAATTTAGAACCTTTGGATCACAACACTTAAACCGGCAATTTAGCCCACACATCCCTTGATTCCACCGGGCCAGGGAGTAAGCCGGAATCCCTGGGCAGCTCCGAATAAGAAGTTAAGCAAAAGAACCATAATCCCCTTTTGGTGAAAGCTTAAAAATTAAATAATTTAAAAGAAAATATAACACGGTACCGCTCGAGTAAAAATGCACTTCCAGACATCTATACTACAATTAACAACAAAATAAATAACAATAACTAGGCCTAAACATATAAATAAATAATAACATGATTTAACAATGGGGACCTAACAAATATAAAAATCTAAACAAATGTAACAAGAGAATAAACTAACTAAAATAAATAACAATAGATATTAGCATAAGCTCTTTCTGTATTTAAAAATTTTTTTTTTCCTTTAGTAAAAAAAATATATGTCCCCAATGGCTGTGTTGAATAGAGTCACTGTTCCAGTTTAGGCCTAGGCCACATTCAGTAGTTCGGCACCTTTATTTTTCTTTTTATTTCACATTAGCAACCCCCAGCTCAGCCGCCGGGAAAACAAGATGGAAAACACTGACCTGAGGACAGGAGACTTATACCACAAAGATGTAGAGCGGGTAGCGGGCGCCTCCAGGCTCCAACATGGTCCTCAGGCCAGGCTAGCAGTGTAGATGGTAGACAATCCCCGGACGGCAGGCCGAGGGCTGAACGTCCCACTCAAGGACCCTGGACTGCAAGGTCAAACACAGCCATTAAACACAGTCCAGCCATCACAACAAAATATTACCCATAACCACTAAATATAAGGGTGCATGATTTAACAAAACTGGACATGAAGAGCAAACAAGACAGTGAAAGATTAACTTTAGGCTATGAATAATTATGTTGGCAAACTCAGATTTAAAACCAATTTACAAATTTAACAAATTATAAAAGACGTAATTACGTATATGGAACTAAAAATGACGAACTGAAAACTAGGCTATGGATACAGGAGCAATAGGTTATAACATGAAAATCAAAGGGTACAGCTAGGCTAGGTTATTGGCAAAGAACAAAAAATATGGTAAATCGGTAACTACCACTGTAAAAAGGCTCAACAAAACATTATACAGAACTACTATTGACAATGAAGGCAGATATAAAAAGCATTAACGGTAAAAGTAACAAGGGAGCACATGGCTTTAACCTAGTCTGAGAAACATCTAGACAAAGAACACAAATTTAACAAAACTCTGAAAACACAAGCAAGAACGATTAAATATTATTGAAACAAAATATTTTCACCAAAAGGGTGATTAGATATTAAAACTTACAAAATGAACACTTACGTTTTAGTGTGTCTATCTGAACATGTCTATTTCTGCAGGCAGCACAAGACCACTGAACAGCCAGGCCAACCTGACCGAAGCTGCTGGAACACGGAACGAAACGGAACTGGGCCAACGGCCACCAAAGTACGCGAAACGCCGGGCAAAAGCGAATCTCAGGCAGCCCGGCAGACTACGATGAAAAAAAGAAATGTACCGGTCTAAAGACCCGGTACAATGTTTAATCAGTTAGAACAAAGACTGCAAAACAAAATTCGATTATACGTGAAAATTTTTTTGTAGGCTAATATTGAAGGCCTTTAGTGTAAAACGATGTAGTTGGTCTTTTTTACCAATTTACTAAAAATCGGAAGTCCAACAATATGTATGCTTTTAACGATTGATCATGATTTAACGCCTATTTAAACCTTATAAATGTCATATATTAGAGTTTTCCTCAGACAACTTTTTGTTCACAACTGTTTTCCAAAGTCTTACTCTTTTTTTAAACTGCAGCCAATTAAAATTACACACTCTTTAAAAAGTTGCGAATAAATTGTTCTTTATGATTTACCTTTTAATATATCGTTCTGTACTACAAGTTCCTATACCAATTCTATATTGGCAAACTGCCAACTTTTTGTTAGTTGAAGTCGGAGGAAAATCAGACGGAATCGAAGATTTGTCACTCAGACACAAGTCTTATTACTTGGAAGCTCATAACGAGCTACACACAGACACAAGTCTGATTTCTTAGAAGCTCATTACGAGCTGCATACAGACATAGTCTGATTACTTGGGAACACATTACGAGCTGCACACAGACACAAGTCTGATTACTTGGAAGCTCACTATGCGCTACACACAGACAAAGTCTGATTACTTGGAAGCTCATTACTAGCTGCATACAGACATAGTCTGATTACTTGGGAACACATTACGAGCTGCACACAGACACAAGTCTGATTACTTGGAAGCTTACTATGCGCTACACACAGACAAAGTCTAATTACTTGGAAGCTCATTACGAACTGCATACAGACATAGTCTGATTACTTGGGAACACATTACGAGCTGCACACAGACACAAGTCTGATTACTTGGAAGCTCATTATGAGCTACACACATACACAAGTCTTATTACTTGGAAGCTCATTACGAGCTGCACACAGACACAAGTTTGACACTTGGAAGCTCATTACGAGCTACACACAGATAAATTCTGATTACTTGGAAGCTCATTACGAGCTACACACAGACACAAGTCTGATACTTGGAAGCTCATTACGAGCTACACACAGACACAAGTCTGATTACCTAGAAGCTCATTATGAGCTACACACAGACACAAGTCTAATTACTTGGAAGCTCATTACGGCATACACAGTTTATGTGACAATATTTATGTTCCGGAAAGTAACAAAAACTTACTTGAAGTGATTCACGTTGAATAGTTATTATAAATCTTTCAAGAATCAGTTCATGATGACCAATTTAATGAATCGGGGTAGTCGTATTATTTTTTTTAACTCAATAACACTATTGATATTCCATAACATATCAAATAATAAATAACTATTATTTGTCGTACAGCTGTTAAAGCCAGCTACCAAACTAAAAGGAGGTGTTATAACATTAAACTTTTAAATCCAGTAATCTGAATTTAACTAAACAAACATTCATTAAATGATATTTCACCTTATTTCAAATACTTAATTTTACCAAGGGTAATATTTTTAAAGAATATTGAGACAAAATATAATCTTTTTAGGATATAATATCATTAAAATGAAAATAAAAATTCAAATATGGTATTTGCCTAATTCATAACTTATCTCTCTTTACTCTAACTTATAACTCTAATTGTCAAAGTAAGGTTACAATTTCTTTTTAAATTTTTTATGTTTAAGTTTTTTAGGCACGCGTGGGCATTTTTTTATATTTAATAAACTAATATATTTCACGTATAAATGGTTATAGTTTTTCAATACTAATTAGCTGTTTAATATAAATTATTGATAGTTATTCAAAATAATTTTGACATTTGTTACTAATTCAAAGAGTATTAAAATACACTTTGTTGTACACTTTAATGATTTTTGACTTTGGACTATAAAACTAATTAATTGCTAATTCAATCTATAGACTAAACTTATCACTACAAGTCTATTTTTACAATAATATAGGCATTTTAACCAGTTAGTTTGAATAATATTCTTTTCTGAGCCTGAAAACATAATATTTCATAAATAAAATTTTGTTCTAATTAATAAAATCCTAATAAACTTTCTGTTAATTTAAACAACAAGTGAGTTTTAGGATGATTAATTTTCTTTATTTCTTGATTAACTTTCTTGAAGACTGTTTGTTTACAAAGACTGTATAACCCCAGACGTTTCCATTATTTAGACGTCAGCTGCTTGCATTTATCAAATCCCCTCCACCCATCTCATTACTTCCTATGGGAAGAAGAGATTAGCTTAGTCACTAATTATTGGTTTTAAGCAACGCTAAAACAATTTAAAATCGTTGTACCACTGTATATCTAAACATTGTTATTTTGTATTCATTACTTTTAAATTTAAAAATTGCTTTATGTGATTTGTTTTTCCTCGTTATAACAACTGGTATATGTAAGAAATAAGCTATTAAGATGGTGACAAATAAAAATCATAGAAATACTGTTAAGCTTATTTTCAAACCCTCAGGAGCTGTAAGTTTTAGTATCATTGATAATATTTATCTCTTGTATGTACATAATACTTTTTAACATACATGTAAAAAAATTAAATAAGTTCTGTCAACAATGTAAAAGATTGTGCTTAATGGGAAATCTACTATTTGATACTAATAATAAATAGTAGTTAGTACTCAGGCCATAATCCAGCTGGTAACGATTGTACTAAACTAATGATCTCTTCCAACATTGTAGTTAGTACTCAGGCCATAATCCAGCTGGTAACGATTGTACTAAACTAATGATCTCTTCCAACATTTGTAGTTAGTACTCAGGCCATAATCCAGCTGGCAACGATTGTACTAAACTAATGATCTCTTCCAAGATTTGTAGTTAGTACTCAGGCCATAATCCAGCTGGTAACGATTGTACTAAACCAACGATCTCTTCCAACATTTGTAGTTAGCATTCAGGCTATTATTAATTCAGCCTATAACCATTTTATAAATTTGAATAGATTCGATGAATTTTTTTTCTATAATAAATAGAGCTGTACTGTAAGTGTATGGGTGGGTCATCACCACTGTATGTGTATGGGTGGGTGTGTGATTTCAAGTAACCAAAACGTTTCAAAACACGTCACCCTGGCAGGCCAATAGGAGACCCTACACGTTGGATCGGCACGGGTGGATATGAGAAGAAAGTGTGGTGCGTGGGGCAGTTTTGTAGTGAAAGTGGGAAACAGAGTTTTAAAGAGTCAGTAAAAACCAGTTAGGGGTTAGGTTAGGTCAAAAAGTTTGAGATTTGTTGAAAGTAAGTCTTACTCAATCATATAAGTATGGTGCAGCACCGAACATGGTAAAGTGTTAAATCTGGGAATTTCTGTCACACCTAGTCTCACTCTACAGAACATGACTTAGATCTAAAGAGCTAGATGTACTCTAAAACTTTATTGTTATATTTTATTTTTTAATATCAAATTATTTATTGTCATAAAAATACATTTTGTATATAATTTACTTAGTAATATAATACAAGAAGTAAATAATGTAGAGAATATATACATTTTTATTTTTATAAATATAATATATTATTATTTATAGTATTCAGCGTATTATTTTTATATAGCTTGAGAACACTAAATTGATTTGCCCTCTGCTTACATTATTGATGTGCATCTTTAATACACCATTTCCATATGTCGGTATAGATGATTCAATGGTTTTTATAATTGTTTAATCCAATGTAGAGTACCGTTATATATGTTCTTGTTTTTTGTTTCATTTTACAATTGTTGATATTTTTGTGTTATATACGTATTGTAATTTGTTGTATAGTACTTATCTGTTGTTAATTTGTTGTTGTATATTGGTATCCGTTTTTTATTCTTCTTTAAATAAAAAATGCTTTTAATTGTATCCGTTACAGTTATATCCAGAATTAAATATTGTTACAAACTTCATTATTGTATGTTAACAATCGTATTGTTAATTTTTATGTATCAATAAATACATTTATTTATCTTCAATATATAAGAATATTCTAAGTTAATTTAAAATATTAAATATTTACACACTCATTATTATAACAAGTTGTAATTAGTAAATATATTATAATAATCCAAAATTTACGGAATACTTGTTAAAAATAAGGTTAATCTTTCAAATGGCGTTCAGGCTATTAATACTGCGATGTAAGATACCGAATTTGTGCATGCGAGAAAAATACAACACAATACAATTTACAATGTAGTTTATTTCTGTTACTATAAACATGGTGGTTTTTATCCATTTATAAAATTGGTAAATAACAATGAATAAGACAAATAATATTGGTATTAGGTATATATTTGTGTTGTCATTTATAATACTGAATGTATTACAACCATAACTTTGAGACCAATCAGAGATACACAGTTTTGTTCATATAACAAATAAATGTTGTTTCACACTTTGTGACAGTTATACATATGAAATATGGTACGTCAAAAAACTAGTCCCACAGTCCAACAGACACGGAACATGACACAATATGCGCTGGCGTTTTTATGACAAACGAGGACCAACAAAACAGAGATGACGTCATCAAATAAGATTATTTCCCCTATCTTTGTACCCTTTTTCTCTCTTTCATCAGGATATACAAGTAAAAGTGTAATAAGAACTCCGTATTTTATTTGTTTAAAACAAAAAAAAATGCTTTCATGGCATACATATATTTACAGAAATCAAGAAAACAATATAGAGAATGTATTTATGTCTTAGCACTGGACAATTAATCTTGATATGTTGTGAAATTAATATACCATTATTTAAAGTCATTTGTAGTTTTATGTGTTTCATGTACCTATTTTTAAAAAATATATAACTTATTAACTAGAGGTAAATATTTTTCAATTTAATTTTCTAATGGAACAGTTATAAGTAGAGCTAAAAAATATAAAAATACGAGAACTGTACACAGCATTTGATACAAAAACCCTTTACTTAGGAGTTGATTTTTAGTCTATCAGTGATTCTCTCTAGAGAGAAAAATTACATTTTGATAGATGTAGTCCAAACAAATATAACTTACATACGAATCATTTATCCTAATTAAAAAATAACAAAATTTAAAAATAATAACAAAATAAAAATTACAACGCTCCTAAGGAAAAATTTATTTATATAATACGTATACGGATATCCATCTATCTCGCTACTACAATTTTCTATGTTAATATTATTTGTTTATTGGTTTTCTATTGACTAAAAAAATAACCCATTTATATAAAAATATAAAGTATCCAGATTAACTCCTTAGGACGCCTTTTCCAGTTTATTTGTTAATATACCGTACACAAATATATATTGGAACGAATATGTACTACTGCATTTTAACCGTATATTTGTTGTTTCAAACAGTAATCTGTTCCCACACTTTAAATATGAGCTATTAATAGACTTACTCTTACATTAGACTTACGGTCAAACTTACAAAATCAGGTACTGTCCATGAAACGTTGATCTAGTTTTAAATAATATCTATGGAAATCTAAATAAAAAAATATTAAACTTACAATTCAAGGAATTTGGGTTTATCAGATCAGACCTGTGTAATTCACAAATCAATTTAATAAACTATTATTACTAAAAACACAGAATTTGTTGTAAATTATTAGTTCTAACATTATATTATCTATATATTATACTTCTTCATACTTATGGTTAGTAAAACTAACCTACCTTTAAACGTGAATTTTTAAATTTAAACTACTGAAAATCACAAGTGATCTAAATTTACTTTATTGTTATGTCCTGGAAAGTAAATGGCGTTTGTAAATTATTATTAATGAAGGTACATGACTATGATAGTCCCTTGTAGTTAAAGAGGATATATCTTCCATGTAGAAAAATTTCTATCCCAAGTTAACCTTTTTTGACCTTTGGTCACTTAACCTGGGCTTTCAAGACTTAGACTACGTCAATAATAAACCTAGTTAGTGTGTTTACTAACGCTAAGACGCAATACACCTTGATAATTGTTACGTTAGAATCATTTTGTGGAAAGTTTACTGTTTTTTTGTTTGGTTGCTGCGAATTTTTGTTTGATTGTACGAAAGTAATTGTCCGTGATAGGCATAACAAATATAACATTTAAGTACTTTTCCAATTATAGTTTACTACTGAAAATATTTCCATAGTGATATGTTTTTAAATGATAGATACAAAATTGTACGGTCACATGAATAATGTTTATTGAAATGAGACATCTAATGAATCACAACACCGTTACGAAGATAAAAATAGTTTAAAACAGAACAGATAAATTATTATTATTAAATAATTATCTTGATTATTCAGATTTGATTGGTAATTTTCCTATTCAAACGAATTAACAAATACAATTTAAACTATGTTTCATTATGATATGTCATTTTTCATTATGGTTTATTACACTCATATGCAATTAAATTATATAAGCTAATCATCACTAAATTAATAAAACATATTCTGGATATATTTCGATTTAATCTCTAAAATCATTATCAATATGTGTTCAAAACTCAACAAAAAGTTACGCAGTGATTTCAAAAAGTACAGATGTTTCGTGTATGAAAAATTATAAATAATAAACATTTTGTTAATGTGAATTTGATAAATTCACAAAATACAGTATATAGTTAACAGTTATATGTAATTTAGTTGAAATTGAACGTTGTTGTTAACGTATTGATACTTTTTCTTATTCAGTTTTTAATTATTAGTATGTTTATAGAATTAAAATGTATGCTTAGTTGTGAAATAATACTTTTCTCTAAAACACACAAGCAGCTTCTTTAATTTTTCTTCTTTTCCAAATAGTTTCTTTATAATCTCGGGTTGATTTTGACCATAGAATTTTATTTCCAGGATTAAAAATATGTTCAATTACATTTAAGTGGTTTTCTTTTTCTTATTTCGTCTTTTGTTTGTGTTAATTATTTTTTAACGGATCTTTTAATTTTTAAATTATTATTATTTGTTTGTTGTTGATTTTATAACATGGATTGATAATGAATTTAGATATCAAATCGAAATACATCCAGAATATGTTTTATTAATTTAGTGATGAGTAGTATATAATTTAATTGCTTATTAATAAATACTGTGTTTCGATGTGTAGACTGATTTGTTTAAAATATTAAGTAAATAAAATCACAAAGTAATATAATTCGAACTTAAATGGCAGACGTTGATAAAGTATGAAGGGAGAAAAATAAAACAAGGTGAATTTCATATGGCTTCTCTACTTAACGATCTCTAGGCCCTTCCATTCTCAACGGGTCTATTTGAGGGATGAAAACATGAATTGTAAATCCATAAAATTGGTGTTCCATTTTATGGATATATTTTAACTTCACGTGTTCTCATGAAATATTAGCTGTATGTTGAAGACAAAAGTACACACCTTATTGCCAAAAACCTACGAAATAAAAGTAAATGGTTTGTGCATTTTACATTACTAGTCAAAATGTTTACAAAACTATTCATAGTATAGTATCAGCAGTTACAAATTCGTTTAGTATCGTAATAACAATTCTTCCATTGTGTTTATCTTCATGTTACAGATGCTTCATACAACTTTGGCAATCAGCGACACCATCTGGACTGCATCGTCTCCATCTTCACTTAACTTTCCCAATCAAACGACCAAATAGAAACAAAAGTGGGTTTATTCAATGTAATTCCTACAGTCCTAGATATCTTTGAAGATGGAAACGTTTAGGGGTTTATTTCTATCCGTTAAAAAGTCAGGGGAATTGTAAAACAACTGTTTACTGTCTTCTCTTTTTTAATAATTGTACTAAAACTGAATTCGAAAAATTTTTTTTACAACATTAAATTAACTTTTACTGCTACAGGTCTTTAAGAACTTGTTATTTTGTGTACCTAAGATATACTGGCCAGTCATATATTTTATTAGTTTATCTTATTGGTAAATTTATTTCAATATGCAAATTATATTCTACAGTACAAATGTATCCGTTTTATATTATATTCATCTTTTTACTAATGGACTACAATCAACCGATGACGGCCTTGATATATTAATGTGAAGTTAATTATAATTTAAGGTATATCTAATATAATTTATATCTATTTTATTTATTTTATTTTTAATGTATTTAATCGTATAGCTGTAAATATTAAAACAGGTTTTAAAATAAGAGTTCAAACGTTCAAACTATCACTGTTGTGATAGTAAACAGTGGAAAAAGCACTCCTGAGACATGGGTAGACAAGATCTCGTTTCCAGGTAACAGCCATTAATTCTTTTAATACAAAATATTATTACTTAGTAAAAGTGTATATAATATATACTTATTTAAATAAGAGCTATAGAGCTCACTCGAGCAGCGTTAAAAGTAAATTATATCACAGTATGATAACACGACATTTAATTGTATTTAAGGAAAGACAGTAATTTTTGCCACTTGACTTATTTTAGCCATATTATTAATCCAACAATATATATATAAATAGTTTATGGAATTTAATTAGTGTAAAAAATACATTTTTAATACATTTTTATGAAAATTAATACCTAGGCCACCTATTACCAGAATTACATTGTTCTTACCATGTTACAATGGGAGTATGCAATTTATTAGTGGAAAAAGTTAAAAACGTAATTTTATAATATATAAACTTAGGTATAATAGCTATATAAAGTGAATGAATATATTCATATATAAACTGAAATGAATTAACTATCAGTAAAATACAGTGATAGATCAACTGAATGTAGTAGTTATAGTTGAACCAATCACTGTTCGGCTTTTCAGAGGATTGGCATTGTAGTTAATTCGTATAATTAACTACATTTCCGTTCATTGGTCATTTCATGATTTCATTTCAATTATCAGATTCATCAGGTAATTCGTGCTGTCAGGTTATAAACTATATCACATTACCGTCGTATACCACTCCAAATTATGATTTACTCAGTAATATGAAGATTTAATGAAAATTACCATTTTATTTACCTCAATGATTGAGGTGGCAGTGGTGAGGTCAAGTTGAGCTCTTCTAGCTCCACTATTTATTTACATTAAAAAAACAAGTTTTTGTCTTTAAATTTGCTGTAAAGTTGTAAAATTTAGCTTATAAACAATTTAAAAGAAAATGCCTACCATCCCGGGTGCTAAATGTGGCAAATGCAAAGAGGATCTACCTACTGATGGCGATCACTCTATTTGTAGGTTATGTGGTGAAGGCTTCCACCTTGGTGAATGTAGTCTTAAGAGCCAATCCTGGAAATCACTAGGGAAGAATGGACAGGAAAAATGGACCTGTCCCTCTTGCAGAAGGAAAGACAAGTCAAAAAGCATATCTGAAGATGAGCCTAATGCAAATGTGCCTTTGGACCTGGTTCACCTGGCTGAGAAGATCGACAGCTTATTGGAAATGAAGGGCACTGTTGCAAAGATCGAGACTGCTATAAATTTCCAATCTGAAAAGTATGATGAGATACTGAATGAACTAAAAAAACTGAGAGAAGAAAATAAAGAGATAAAAAAAGAATTAAGAGAAGCAAGATCTAAACTGACGAAAAGCGAGGAACAGGTCAAGACTCTCACAGAACGGGTAAATGAATTGGACCAGTACGGGCGCAGGGTGAATTTGGAGATTCATGGTGTACCTGTGCAAGGGCCTTCCCTTAATACGGAGAAGACGATAGAAGTTGTGAAACAGCTAGCCCAGGACATCAAAGTACCGTTTGAGCAAGAGAAGATAAACAGGCTTCACAGGCTTCAGAAGAGAAATGATGAGAGACCCCCAGCCATCCTAGTTCAATTCTTCTCGGTGACAACCCGAGATGAATGGCTAAAAGCAGGAAAGAAGGCCAAACTATCGGAGCAAAACTCTAACAACAAGATCTTCTTCAATGAAAACCTCACTGCCTTCAACAAAGGACTACTTAGGGAAGCAAAAGTTAGAGCCAGGATCTACAATTACCAGTTTGTCTGGTTCCAAAATGGGAAAGTCTTGGCAAAAAAGGACCCAGACACCAAGAATGTAATTGTTATAAAAAGCTTGGAAGATGTGAACAAAATTGGAAGTTAACTGGACATGGTATGTAGTCTTTTGTATATAGTCAACATCCAAACCTATAATGCGTAAAAAAAAAAAAATTTTTATTTATTACTGTTACCCTATTTCATAGTTTAGTTTATGATTTATTTTGTTGTTATCATTTAATAGTCTATTTCTTGCTATACTTTGTAATAGTTTATTTTTTATGTTATATGTTGTTAAAATTCTATCTTATTGTTACTGCTTGTCCTATAGTATATTAACTACTTATTTATTTATTGGTTTGCTTCATAAACAAATATGTTTACCGATTTAGAAGACCTATATAGAAACTTCCATTTTGATAATTATTTAAATTTTGATTCTTGGTTTAATCAAAGTAGTTTCCCACAAAATCGATTAGGGTTTAATTTAGTTCACCTTAATATTAGATCACTACGGAAAACTGGGATTCTTTAATGTTGCAACTGCTATCTTACATCAATAATATAGATATTTTAATATTATCCGAATTAAACTGCTCTGAAGAAACAATAAAAGCCTACTGTATAAATGGTTTTTCAACAGTGAGTAAGTGTAGGCTAGAGAAATCAGGTGGAGGGATTGCAGTTTTTTGTAATAATAATACTATTAAATTTCAAGAAATAAAATTAAAATCTAATTCATTTGAATGCATTGGAGGCATACTGGAACCTATAAGCTCCAGAAAACCCTTAGGCCCTACAATAAATCTCTTAGCTTTCTATCGGCCACCACCTCACAGTACAGGACTTACCTCACAATTTTTTATAGACGAATTGTGTTACTTGTTAGATAGTCAATTTCCTAATGGTAATTTAATTGTCGTTGGCGATTCCACCATTGATGTAAAAAACCCTTCTGAGAGGATCGTATAGGAGTATGAAACTGTTTTAGCCTCCAAAGGCTTAAATAGAATAATCTTGGACTATACCAGGGAAGAGATAAGAGATGGAAAGCTATCTCAGACCTGCATAGACCATATCTACATCAGAAGTACTTCTGCTTTTGATGAGATAGAGGGGGGTGTAGTTAAAGTAAAAATATCAGATCATTATTCAATTACGGTATGCGCAGGGTTTGATTTGCAACCTGATTCAAAGTATAGAGAACACCCAGCCACTTCTGCACTACTTGTTGAGAATAAAGTAAAAAATGAGCTGGGGAGGATAGATTGGTCAGAAATGCCCTTATCAAACACAGACTGTGCTTTCGAATATTTGATAAATCAATTTAACAAGGCCTACGACAAATCTAAAATTACCATACAGCACACATACAAGAAAAAAAGAAGAGCAGAGAAGGAATGGATGAATGAACATTTGAGAGAACTGACAAAAGAAAGAGATAGATTATTTAGAGTGTGGAAAGCTGACCCACAAAATGCCAGACATAGATACCGTTACACGAGTTTTAGAAATAGAGTGAATTCAGAAATTAGGAAAAGGAAAAACGAATATTATAAAACCTTATTTGATACTGCAGGTAATGATGTGAGAAAAATGTGGAATGGTGTAAACCGATTATTAGGTAGATGCAAAAACAAAAATCTCGACAAACAAATAGTTAGTTCAATGGAAGGCTTACCTGAGCAGATTGCTGACAGATTTTCAGATGAATTTATAAATGGAATAAATAGTATTAGGCATCATTGCGGCATCCAATTTACAAATGAGAATAATTTGATAAGATCAAATATATCACAGAGCTTTTATGTACCTATGTCAACTGAGAATAAAATAAAAGAATTAATAGAAAAATCAAACGTGAAAAAGGCTAGTGGAATATATTCTGTAAGAACCAAAGATCTAAAGTTAGTATCAAGTAAAATATCACCTGCATTATCAAAAGCAATAAATTTATCATTGAAATCAGGAGTATTCCCAGACTGTTTAAAGACCTCAATAGTTAGACCAATATTCAAGAAAGGTTTGAAGAGTAGGTACGAGAACTATAGGCCTATTGCCCTCCTCTCCAGCATCGAAAAAATATTTGAGAAATATGTGTGCCATTATTTAAACAAATACCTCATGGAAAACTCTATAATTAGCAAAAACCAGTTTGCCTTCCAAAAGGGAAAAGGTACAGAGGATCTACTAAAGGAGGTCAGTGAGTACATTAACATACAAATAGATAAAGGATGCTATGTTCTGGCCCTTTTTATTGATTTGTCAAAAGCTTTTGATACAATAAATCATAAAAATTTGATAAGGACACTGGAGGATATTGGAATTACTGGCAATCAGTTAAAATGGTTTGAATCTTACCTGAGAAATAGACAGTTTACAGTAAAAGTTGAACAAACATATAGTAAAAGAAGTCTGTGTAATCTTGGAGTACCTCAAGGAAGTAACCTTGGGCCTGTATTATTTAATATATACCTAAATAATATATTTAGTAGAGTAAGAAATGTCAAACTCTGGGGATACGCAGATGATCTTTTGATAATAGCATCTCATGTGAACTTGGAAGTAGCCAGACACACTATGCAGGATAATTTTAACAGAGTGAACAAATGGATGCATGACATGGAATTAATAATTAACCCTCAGAAAACTGTACTAATGCCTATTTATCTTAGAAACAAAAATTTCACTTTTAAACCAGTAATTAAATACCATAGTTGCTCTTGCCTAAGATATACTGGTAATCAAGGTGAGCCTAATGAATCACAGGATAATACAGTTTGTAGCTGCACTGAAGTAGATATTGTAAATAAATGTGATTATTTAGGAATAACTATTGACAATGGACTGATTTGGAATGAACATATTGAGAAAATCCAAAGAAAGCTGTATGCTTGTACTGCAACTTTTTATAGGCTTAGAAATGTTTTAAGAGATGAAGGAAAGATATCGATATATAAGGCACTTGTTGAATCCATTATACGATACGGTGTAATACTATATGGAACAGCCGCAGATTGTCACTTAAATAAAATTAAAAAACTCCAAAAGAAATGTTTAGATATGATGTTTAACAATGGATAAAATGGCTGGGAAAGCGTATATACAAGAGCAAATACCCTGTCGCCAAAGGGGTTTTATCAGTACACCATTATAATTGGTAATTTTTCTAATAACAAGCATAAAATTCTAAATTCCAAATCTACTTCAATTAACTTAAGAAACACCAAGAGATTAAAGGTCCAAACCATTAGATCTGTATTTGGGGAAAGATTACCAGGATATATAGTTCCAACATTATTCAATAAGCTTCCAAACGATATTTACTCTGAAAATAACTTCAATAAATTTAGGAAGAGAGTATATATGTGGCTTCAAAATGGCACATAAAGCTAAGCTTTTGATGATTGGTGTGTTCTATGTGGGCCTACCTTGTTAACCTCTTTGTATATTTTTGATATTTATTTATAGTGTAGGCCTACTAAAGCCTGTTTATTTTGTTAAGGCATAGGCCTATTTATTAAATATTTAAGGCCTACTCAAAAAAAAAAAAAAAAAAAAAAAAAAAGAATAGGCCCTATAGTCTAGTGTTGAATGGGGAATGCATTGTAAGTGTTAGTAAGTTTATTATTTTAATTTCTTCCCCTTTTCATAATCTAAAATTAGTGATTTTATTTTAATCTCTTAAGTTTATAGTCTATTTCCAATTGTAATATTTATTGTTATCTTGTTATTAGCTTGTTTATGCCCACTCACAGCCACTTTCCAGGTCTGTACTAAGACCCAATATATCTTTGTGCATTTACATTGTATAAACACTGTTGATTTTTGTTTTTAACTTATAGTTTTATTGTTATTGCCTCTGTAGTTGCATAAATGGCCCTTCACAGTAGGCCTATTATGCTTTAAATATGATGACATCCTGTACTTTCTAAGGCTTTACAGTTGTTACCTACTTAGTCTACACCATATTTTTAATAAATCTTTTATGTGTAGCCTACAAACCTTATGAAAGATCTCGTTGGAATATGTTTTCTTGAAGCTAAAGTTAGCTGGTGTCCCATGCTTACCTTGAATATCCATGCTAGAGTAGATCTCCCCTAGTGTTAAATATCTGTTAGAAGGCAATGACTAAAATATGTTAGCGTTTTTTATGACATGTAAAACTGCACTGAGGTTGATTAAAAAGTAGTTATCTGGTTAATGGTGTTAAGATATAAGTTAGTAACACAAGCCATGAAAGCCCACCAAGGATGAACCATTATTAACACCAACCCATCACATCACATTCGTTAATTTGACACTGGTTAACACACAAACACTGAACACATATAACACAAATGGGCAAAGGCAATTGAAAATAATGCAAACGAATAGTATCTCTTGTGATTTCTTTTTAGGATTCTTGATTTTTAATCTTTGAGTCTGTTATTGGTTATGTAGTAAACAACGTGACGCTGCTGCTGGCTGCTCCCGCTCCCGTGGTGACAGGCTTGCTTAACAGCTGTGGTCGCTGCGGGGGGGGGGCATCAGCTGTCGTTGCCATAGAGTAAGATTTGATACTCTTTACACATCCAAATGTACAATAGTTCTTAAGATTTATTAATGCCACTTCTATTGTTAACTAGTTAAGTTTTAATACCCACCATCTGCCACTACTATACACACTGATATGTATTGTTTTCATTACTGTATATTCTTTAATATTATACTGTTTTTTTTTTATTTCTAAATGTAATGTATAAAATATGTAATTTCTGGATCCTGCTGATAAGTGAGTTCTCACTTAGCAGGGCCACTGCATGTAATATTTCTTGAATAAAAATATTCTATTCTATTCTATTATCTTTTTGTATGGTCAAACAAAAATATTTTGTAGAAAGACTGTATCATAATTTATAATAGTGCATTGTAATGTTATATTCACTGTATTTTAGCATAAAAAACTATATTGGTTTACATTATATGTAATGGATAGGAAAACGTTCACTTAAAGCGATAAGATGAATATATAAAGTTACCTAATAGGTAAGTTTGTATTTAATCCTTGATTATATCCATAAACTGTCTAACAAAGCAGTCAAATTTTTAATATTACTAAGGATTTGTACCTCCACGACATCTGTGATTGATGTTACTTTTCTCAAGAAGTTTGATAACTAGCTAAGGTCAGTTCACCACAACATTTGGGATTTTTGTTACTGTTCTCAAGAAGTTTGATGACAGTAACACCATGAAAGGTCACTTCACCACGACAGCTGAGATATTTGTTACTGTTCTCAAGAAGTTTGATGACAGTAACACCACGAAAGGTCACTTCACCACGACAGCTGAGATATTTGTTACTGTTCTCAAGAAGTTTGATGACAGTAACACCACGAAAGGTCACTTCACCACTACAGCTGAGATATTTGTTACTGTTCTCAAGAAGTTTGATGACAGTAACACCACGAAAGGTCACTTCACCATGACAGCTGAGATATTTGTTACTGATCTCAAGAAGTTTGATGACAGTAACACCACGAAAGGTCACTTCACCACTACAGCTGAGATATTTGTTACTGTTCTCAAGAAGTTTGATGACAGTAACACCACGAAAGGTCACTTCACCACTACAGCTGAGATATTTGTTACTGATCTCAAGAAGTTTGATGACAGTAACACCACGAAAGGTCACTTCACCACTACAGCTGAGATATTTGTTACTGTTCTCAAGAAGTTTGATGACAGTAACACCACGAAAGGTCACTTCACCACTACAGCTGAGATATTTGTTACTGATCTCAAGAAGTTTAATGAGTAGATACGGTCATTTCACCACCACAGCTGAGATTCTCGTTTTGTTCTAAAGAATTTATGTACGATAACTAACTAAGAGCAGTGCCCAACGACAGCTAAGATTGTTGTTATTGTTCACAAGATGTGGTGTAAGAATTCTAGGTAAGTACTAAATATTGGAAGTAATAATAGCAATAATAACAAATGTAAGAAAAAAACTAGGTAAACTATATAAATAGTGCCTTCAAATAATATAGCAGATAACAAAATCTCTGACCTTCTTGGTTTTTATTCCTCGCCCTTAAAGCCATCCAATAAAAGTACATCTCATTTATCTAAGTCTATCCATTAGGTAACAATAGGCAAAATTACATGTAACATAGTTAAGGCTACTTCAGCAGTTTTAAATTTGTTTCATCATATCATAATTGTAATAATAGTTATGGTTAAACAGAAAAGTTTATTTCGATTTACTAATAATATAGCTAGGTAACAGGAAACATTAACCTTAACATAAAACCAGTCTTACTTTAATATTAGTCTTCTTGATAAATATTTGATAAAAATTAAATAGCTTAGGTGTCACTTTTTTGCAACTGGGCATATTGTTAACTCTCTGGATGATGGCAATATGATATTTATATAAACAATGTTATTTATCTGTAATATGTGTTCAGAAGTTTTGAGCTGCTTTACGCCAATCTACGAACGAAATTCAATTATTCATTTATTTTTATATTGAAATTTGAAGACCTGCTTTTTCTAAAATTTATTTTAGAATATAAATATATTTTCAGCAGTGTAATTATCGCAAGTTAAATGTCCAAGCGTATCACCAACAAACGGTTCGACAAGCTTTTTGTGTTTTTCCATTCTTTAACAAATGTTCTTTAAACATAGTAAAAAATAAATAGTTAAAGACCAATTCCTTTTCTAAATATATTTTTAATTTCAAATATTTAAAATATTTTCAGCGTAAATGTTCGTTTTTATTTTTTACAAATATGGATTATTTTACCAATGCTTGAATTATGAAGTTTGGCTCTACAATGCGTTCTGTTTTTTGATAAATTCTTAAACTTTCCGTTGTTATAAAAAAACATTATTTTATATTTATCTTAACTTATTTTTTAAGCAATAAAGTCAGGTACATGCTTTGTATGTACATCTAGATATAAAATTTGTCTTAATGGCTATGAACCACTATAATAGAAAGCATTTGAAACAAATTAATTAAATGAGAACTAATTCTTAGTTGTGACAATATTTTATTTAAAATAATTATTGAAATATGCATTATTACGATAAGCAAACTGAAGTATTTACTGAAGTACTTTATTTAATACTTATACCTGAATTGAATTCCAGTAATATGGATTTATAAATGGAACAATGTATCTTAGCCATCCATCAATGAGTTCCCAATGCTGCCATCAAATCCTCCATCAAAACGTTCAGAAACATTTCAGTTTTACATATGAAATTTTTTAAATATATATCTTCGATATTGGTATTGTTTTATTTATACGTGACTTATCTTTTTTATTTAATAAGATATTCAGATATATAATTCACTCATAAGATTACAATTTATATTATTTTACATCTACAAAACATCTTATTCAAAACAAATATCCACTTTATTTTAATTTCTTGACTAAACCGATTGAGTTTAAATGTCATAAACTGTATAACTTATCTATGTAAAGGTCATTGTTACTAAAAAAAGTATTCTTTTTCAAAGTAGCATTCATATATGTTTTAAGTTAAATAGCTCAAAAACCGCATTGTTTTTTAAATCGTTTAGGATAACTTTTGAAGTCTGTTAAGTTTCCCTGTATACAATATTTTGTATTTAGTAATACATAACTTTATATTGTTATTATTATCATTAAAATGTTTAGGTTTCAAAATCAAATCTTTTCAAACCATACCCACCACTTTTTGTTTTGAATATACCTTTGTAAAAAGAGGACGTTTGATTCAGTAATACAAAAAGTAATTTGGAGAGCTTGGACCTCCAGAGCAAACAGAAATATCCCAAGTAATAACCATTCTGAGGGCTGGAAGGCTTATCGTCTACTTGAAACTACACTAAAGGCTTTATTGCCTTTTATAATAGAAATAAAGTCTATATTTCTTTGCATTTAATAAACATTGGTTTTGTGTTATAAGCCCTATATTATTAATAAATGTCAACCTTTTTTTATACTTGTTGTTAAGTAGTTTTAGGAGTATATTAATTTTGTTCAGAAACATAAACAAATCTTTTGAGTTAAAGACTGATTTAGAAAGATGTTACTAACCCATAAAGTTGAAATTACACTTTACTATAAACAACCAATATAAACACTTTTAGAGCCACGTCCTTTTAGTGACAGGACTGTAGGATCCCCTATTTCCTCAAAGGGTTGATTCATCACCAATGGTACAGTCGCTTTAATATCACAGTTGCTTTGAAGAAACATTTTGACAACTTGTTTCCACGTCATTATCTGGTATGGCTTAGTGAAAAGTGTATTTTATTGGTAATATTTGAAAATTAATAAAAAAGTTACGAATATTTTGGCAGTTTCAATTAAAACAAAACTAAATTATATTTTAAAAATCTCTCTGTTTTAACAGACGTTCCAAATAGTAATAGCTTTATCAATTTTTCAATCTATTTTCTGCAATTGCATGTGAAATATCACCGTATAACCTGTGGAACTGCTTGTTAATCTTGTAGATTTACGCCTTAGGTTAAAAATTTAAACCACACGCTCGAATTGTGTGATTTACATTCCAAACATGCATTTATAATGTATTATGTAAATATTTACGGAACTCAAGTTCGAATTGGAAATCTTTTACCTGTATTTGCCGTCAGGTTTAAGTTTATATCAAGATTATAACATATGTTTTTATAATAAAACTTAAAAAAACTTAGTTATATTAAGGTAATATAAATAGCTTACTTCAGTAATTCCTTGAAGTGTATGTTTTAAAGACCAGTAATGTTAATCAATTAATAAATTATAATGTTTAAATAACTCCTCTAATTTAAGCGAAATATTATTTATAATGCAGAACATGTATATCAGTGTCATGTGGTGATGTATTTAGGTGACTGTATATAATTAACCAACCAATGAGTCAACGCACATACACGTACAGTGGTAATGACCCACCCACCCATACACGTACAGTGGTAATGACCCACCCACCCATACACGTACAGTGGTAATGACCCACCCACCCATACACGTACAGTAGTAATGACCCACCCACCCATACACGTACAGTAGTAATGACCCACCCACCCAGACACGTACAGTGGTAATGACCCACCCACCCAGACACGTACAGTGGTAATGACCCACCCACCCAGACACGTACAGTGGTAATGACCCACCCACCCATACACGTACAGTGGTAATGACCCACCCACCCATACACGTACAGTAGTAATGACCCACCCACCCATACACGTACAGTAGTAATGACCCACCCACCCAGACACGTACAGTGGTAATGACCCACCCACCCAGACACGTACAGTGGTAATGAACCACCCACCCAGACACGTACAGTGGTAATGACCCACCCACCCATACACGTACAGTAGTAATGACCCACCCACCCAGACACGTACAGTGGTAATGACCCACCCACCCAGACACGTACAGTGGTAATGACCCACCCACCCAGACAGGTACAGTGGTAATGACCCACCCACCCATACTCGTACAGTAGTAATGACCCACCCACCCAGACACGTACAGTGGTAATGACCCACCCACCCAGACACGTACTGTGGTAATGACCTACCCACCCACCCAGACACGTACTGTAGTAATGACCCACCCACCCAAACACGTACTGTAGTAATGACCCGCCCACCCAGACACGTACTGTAGTAATGACCTACCCACCCACCCAGACACGTACTGTAGTAATGACCCACCCATCCAGACACGTAGTATGGAAATGACCTACCCACCCACCGAGACACGTACAGTAGTAATGACCCACCCACCCAGACACGCACTGTGGTAATGACCTACCCACCCACCCAGACACGTACTGTAGTAATGACCCACCCACCCAAACACGTACTGTGGTAATGACCCACCCACCCAGACACGTACTGTGGTAATGACCCACCTACCCAGACACGTACTGTGGTAATGACCTACCCACCCAGACACGTACTGTGGTAATGACCCACCTACCCAGACACGTACAGTGGTAATGACCCACCCACCCAGACACGTACAGTGGTAATGACCCACCCACCCAGACACGTACTGTGGTAATGACCCACCCACCCAGACACGTACTGTGGTAATGACCCACCTACCCAGACACTTACTGTGGTAATGACCTACCCACCCAGACACGTACTGTGGTAATGACCCACCTACCCAGACACGTACAGTGGTAATGACCCACCCACCCAGACACGTACTGTGGTAATGACCCACCCAGCCAGACACTTACTGTGGTAATGACGTACCGAACCACCGAGATACCTACAGTGGTAATAACCCAACCACTGAGACACGTACTGTGGTAATGACCTACCCACCCACCGAGACACGTACAGTGGTAATGACCCACCCAGCCGGACACGTACAGTGGTAATGACGTACCGAACCACCGAGATACCTACAGTGGTAATAACCCAACCACTGAGACACGTACTGTGGTAATGACCTACCCACCCACCGAGACACGTACAGTGGTAATGACCCACCCACCCAGACACGTACTGTGGTAATGACGTACCGAACCACCGAGATACCTACAGTGGTAATAACCCAACCACTGAGACACGTACAGTGGTAATGACCCACCCACTGAGACACGTACAGTGGTAATGACCCCAACCACTGAGACACGTACAGTGGTAATGACCCACCCACCCAGACACGTACTGTGGTAATGACCTACCCACCCACCTAGATACCTACAGTGGTAATGACCCAACCACTGAGACACGTACTGTGGTAATGACCCACCCACCCAGACACGTACTGTGGTAATGACCCAACCACCGAGACACGTACTGTGGTAATGACCCACCCACCCAGACACGTACTGTGTTAATGATTTACCCACCCACTGAGACACGTACAATGGTAATGGTGTGTAGTGTTTAAATTAAATAATAAATATGGACGTTCTTTTTCATTTAATTTAATATTCAAAAATTTGTTTTCCAGTTCAATAGACATAAAAGTGGAGCTTGTGTTCTCTAAGTATTCAAATACAGAAAACGTATCGAAAGTAAGGTGATGGATATTCCAAAGAGAAATGTAACTATTTTAACAAATATTACAATATAAAGAGCCATTATGCTGAGAATGGAATGCTATAGTATTATGAATTGATGAATAAGCTAGTTTCATTCTGTAACCAATCATCATAAAATGTAGTATTGTTAACCTACCAAATTACATTGTAGTTACATACAAATAACAACAAATAATGCTCTAAGATTCTATTTCAATATAAAATGTAAACAATAATCCCCATGTTATACAAATGTTGTACTTACAATTAATATTTTTAGCCCCGGGCAGATGAGTGACAGAGGCACTACTTGCATTGATATTTAAAAATAACTTTTGAAAAATTTGTGCCCTACGTGGTTTTTGAAAGTTTAAGTAAATCGAAGCATGTCAGCTGATCTTCAAGGGACCTGATGATTAATTTTTTTAATCTGAATGCGTCGTCAAGTTTCGTCACGTCAGCAGATCGACTGAAGCGTGTAAGTAATTATACATTAAGTAAAGGTGCTTCTAGATTACTACACATTATATGGCACCTATGTAATTTGTTTGCATATAGGTATATTCTTGTTGAAGTACTTAGAGATTAAAAACTTAGTACATCCAATATTTAAGTTGAATGTATTTGCTGTCACACACATGGTATACGTACTAGCGTTTTCTTTTTACAAGCAGTAACATTTTTTTATTAATTTTATTTTTAAATTAAAATTTGGATCATTTAGAGTATTTGAAATATATGTTTCACCTTTACAGCTTGCTTGGAGGATTCTGATCATCGAAGAGAAGTTATCATTGACCATTTAAATGCAAATCAACGTCCCTTAGTCCGGTGGTTTGCAGGCGGCGCGTTCCATGCTAATGTGGCCCCAATAGGGAACTTATGGGATTTAACTGTGAATTTATTATTTCAATCAGAAAGGACGAACATTCATCCAAGTATACGATGAATATATTAAAAGTATTCCGCCATTTCTGAAAAGTTTGCTGGTGTGAAATTATTGGTCGTGGTTTCACGACTTTAAAATCAAATAAATTGTTTTAAATATTTATTAATTCATTAAATTTATCAAGGAACATTGAAAAATACTGAAACACAAACAACGTAAACGTTCGAAAAAATATCAATTTCTGCTTTGAGTGAGTATTTACATTACACTTATAAATATTTATTTTATGTATATTTTTTAACTTTGTATCTTGTCCCATTATCACTAACAAAAGAAGAAGCCTATATCCTATTTGATTCTTTCTCTACCCATTCCCTATAGATTATTGCATGGATCTATTTTGACTAAGAAAGGGGTGAATCGAATAAGTAAAGTACAAGATGAACGTAAGTGTCCAGTCAAGACCAGGGATCGAACCTGTGCTGGTCCAGTACTTTGGAATTATTTTCGTGCGCTATATATTCTATACTAAAACAGCATTGAACGTTTATAGTAAAACAATTTATAATGTCAAAGTAGTACGTAATCTAGATAGGTTATTTCCTCACGTTTTACAAATCTACAATTATTAGTTTATAGTCTCAGACCAAATATACTTAAGTAAAACTACGGATGAAGCCCTTAAACATACAACTTTAGGTTTATCCCCTCCCTAAGCAAACATCCTTCCCACATGTAGAAAGTGCAGTTTTGGATGTGTTAAGAGGAAGTCGAAGGATGTCGCTTATAACCATCAAACGTATTGTTGAAATGAATTACAAGGAAAACATACTTTGTGACATGCTGTTCCCGGTATTGTAATGACGACCCTGCACTTTGTGACACGCTGTTTCAAGTATTGTAATGACAACCCTGCACTTTGTGGCACGCTGTTCCAAGTATTGTAATGACGACCCTGCACTTTGTGACATGCTATTCCAAGTATTGTAATGACGACCCTGCGCTTTGTGACATGCTGTTCCAAGTATTGTAATAACGACTCTGTACTTTGAGACATGCTGTTAAAAATATTGTAATGACGACCCGGCACTTTGTGACACGCTGTTCCCAGTACTGTAATGACGACCCTGTACTTTGTGGCACGCTGTTCCCAGTATTGTAATGACGACCCTGCAATTTGTGACACGCTGTTGCATGTATTCTAATGACGACCCTGCACTTTGTGACATGCTGTTTCAATTAATGTAATGACGACCCTGTACTTTGTGAAACGCTGTTTCAAGTATTGTAATGACGACTGTGATCTTTGCACTAGTAATTATAGTAATTCCTTTAATACTAAAATATTTATAGATTTTGCGATACAAATTTAGTATACAAGTTTGAAGTAATCATATTTTTTCACCATATATCCTTATTTTGGAGTAAAGCCTTGAGTTTTATTACATTAATGTGTTCAAAACCTTACAGTAGGACTTTGAAATGAGATTAGCAATGTCACTAATGAGTTGAAAGTATGTATAGTGAAAGTGGTACGTTTATAGGATCAGATATCCCCCCCAAAGAAAATGTAATAGCACTGAAATGTTTATTGTTTACTTAAATCTTTTATGTTAAGACTTGATTTTGAAAATAGAAATGTCAGGCTGAAAGGAAAAAAAACAATAACGTTTTAGTAACATTTTGACAATAAATATCAACCTAATTGTTTGTCAATAAATCAATTTTTTTCAAAGAAAATCTAGGCTAAAGAAATCTTAAATATTACCTTGCCTATGTATTTTTTTATAATTTAATAACACTGTAGACTGTGATTGAAACCAATAACGCTATAAACTATCATTAATCACTATTTTTTTACCACGTAACTGCTAGATAACATTTTAATGTAATCGACTCTATAATGTTGGCATCAATATAATTAATAGTTTCGCTAGTCCAAACATTTTGGTAGTGTCATAATTATGTTATATAATTTTATGTAGCGATACCATCAACACACAATTTGTTTATTAATGAAATATTATGAATGTATCATATTGTACACTAAGTTTTGTTTTTATTGTGTCGTCAGTCATGACTTATAATATTCAAATAACTAAAATTATATTCTTATTGTAAATATTTTTAGCATTAGCAAACTAAATTATTTCCCCCTAAATTATGAATGAATGAAAACGCCTTTATTTTGGTGGTGAAGTTTGGACTGTACAGTCCTCTCTTCCACTTAACCACAAACTTATAATTATATTTCATAATTTTTCTAGAATTTACATCAAAAGGCGAACTGATACGTTTTATATCAAATTTTTTATCATCAACCTGTTAGATTTTATCTCATGAATTCATAAATATATGCCTTAGTTCGATAGTATAAAACAGCGTAACTACAGTATTAGCTGATTTTTGCAATGCTTATTTAAGTTAAGTTGAATGTGATGCAGTAGCGACATAGTTTCCTATAATATTCTAAAGAACTCACTTACACTAGTGCCTTTACAAATGGATCTCACCATTATAAATTAACTATTTGATTGCCTTATAACAGGGTTTCCCTCCTACTTATATGTTCGTCGAAAATTCGTTATAAATCAAAGTTTGCATTTGTTATATTAATCAATTCCAGATCCTTAAGAATTCTTTTAGTATTGATTCCATTAATATTATATTATAGCCAATTGTCTAAGGTAATTGTAAAAATTATTGTGAAATTATTTTATATGTGAAATTTTCTTAAAACATGTAATTAAATTTACAACTGGGAACTACCAATATTTGTAATAGTAAATAAATTATTAAATTACTCCGTAATAGAAGTGGGATGTATTGAAAAATCTGATAGTAAAGAAAACAACAAAGATGAAATTATTTATTTTTCTACCTCAGACAGTATTTAGTTACTTCAAAGTTGTGTGAAGACGACCATGGAGGTCAACTTTATTTCACTGCATGTAGGTTAGGTTAGGTTAGGTTAGGTTAGTATAACAAGTTTATGTTTTGAATATAGTTGAAAATATATCATGTTTATTATATATTCTCTACATTATTCATTTTTATTTGATTTGATTTATTTTCGTTTTAATCACTCAACCTATAATGCAAATAATGATTATATTTAAATACTTTATAAATTGTTTAAATAATATTTCTAAATAAACTACGTTTGCCCCTTTAAAACATATATAAATGTAAATTAATACAACAATAATATATATTTAACAATGAAATTCATATATGATCCTTAAGCATAAAAACATTATGTTCATATTATAATAGGTATATAAATATTTGTATATTTTGTAGCACATGAATCTGTATACAAGATTATATGACTTAATGTTTTGTAGCTGCTACAAATTATTCTCAAGACTTGAATGTCAGTGTTATCGTCTCTCTCAACACATCATCAAATATCTCGTTGGAAATCTTAGGCTTGTAGCAATTTTAATTAGAGCAAGGATAGTAGCCTAAACCATGAAAAATTAACTGAAATTGGAAAAATTTAATTTATTAAACTGTCAGAATATTGTTGGGAAGGTTATCATTATTTTATTACCCTTATATACCATTTACGAATTCTAAATAAGATGATGATTTTGACTTTTCCACGTTCTAAACTCAAGAATAAAATGAGTTGTTTATTTTAAGATTATTTATTTTACAAAAGACTGGGAAATGGGCATAATTGTACCAATTTATAAAAAAGGGAACAAACAGAAGTGTGAGAATTATAGGGGGATAACCCTTTTGTGTCAGAGTATGAAGATCTACGAAAGGTTACTGCTTCAAAAAATAAAACCAGTACTGGAAGAAACAGGAAGAGAGGAGCAGTGTGGATTTAGAAGAGGTAGGTCAACAGTAGATGCGATTTTTGTGATAAGGCAAGTGCTGGAAAAGAGATGGGAGTATGGAAAGGATACAGTGATAGCGTTCATAGATTTACAAAAAGCATATGACAAAGTGAAGAGAGAAATGATTTGGGAGAATCTGAGAAGAAGAGGGATAAAGGAGGGGATAATTGAAAGGATTAGGAATCTTTATGAAATATGTAAAAGTAAAGTAAGGATAGAAGAAAAATTCACGCAATCCTTTAAAACAGAGAGAGGTGTAAGACAGGGTAGTGTACTATCACCTTTTCTTTTCAATGTGGTCATGGATGAAATCATTGCAGGGGTTCAGATGGACAGAAGAGCTGAGGACTTGAAGGTGGTTGCATATGCAGATGATATAATGATATGGGAAGAAAGAGAAGAAGAGTTGGAACGAGAGTTGGCGAAATGGGCAGAAGTGGCAAAGAAGTATGGACTGAAGATGAATGTACAAAAATGTAAGGTAATGAAGGTGGGAAGAATGGATGGAGGAAATGAAGATATATCAATTCAAGGGAATGTCCTGGAAAGAGTAGAAGATTTCTGTTATTTGGGTAGTACAATAACAAGCAAGGGTACGATGACAAAGGAAATAGGAAAAAGAATTTGGAAAAGTGGACAGTTTTTCAATCTAGTGAAAAAGATACTATGGAATTGGAATATTGGGAAGGAGGCAAAATTGTTAATGTATAAAATGTATTACCAGCCAATCTTATTATATGGAGCGGAGACATAGACATGGAATAAAAGTGACATCAGCAGATTACAAGCAGCGGAGATGAGATTCCTGAGGGGAATAGAGAAGGTTAGTAGAAGAGACAGAATAAGAAATGAAGTAATCAGAGAGAGGCTGGGAGTAATAACATTACAGGAAACGATGGAAAGAAGGAGGATACAGTGGATGGGTCATGTGAAGAGGATGGAAGATAACAGAATGCCAAAGATAGCCTTGGAGAAACAAGAGGGAGGAAGGAGACCGAGGGGAAGGCCGAGAGGAAGATGGATAGACCAGGTGTGGAGGGATGTGGAGAGAAGGGGACTTCGGAGGGTACAGGTGGAGGAGGAGAAGACGTGGAGAGACAGACAGAAGTGGAAGAGGCTGTGTCAGACGACCTGCGAAAGCGGAAACGTTGACTGATGATGATGATGATGATTTTACTTACGAAATAGTGCTACCTCAGATATGGATAATTTTTATATTTGTAACTTTAACTGTACTAAAATTAATATTTTATTTTCCGCCAGTTAATTACTTCTTTATTCATTATTTATTTATACGACGCCGATCGTAGAGATATGAGTGAATGTAAGGGGTGAATGAGTGTGATGAGTTCAGATAGTAACAATGAACAAGTGTAGTCATTGTTACTATCTGAGTTCGACTTAGCTCAGAAAGGACTATTTATTGATAGTCCAATAGCCAGGGTAACTATGGGGCCTACAGCTTTACGTGGAACCCGAACGACGTAGTGTTGGTCTGATTTTCATCTAACTGACAAGCCTGACACTCAGTTCTCTTCCCTACACAACATCCGAACCTTGACTACCATCCAGCATGGACACCTCAGACTTCTCTAGTAGTGTCCACGTCAATGGCAACCATTGAGCGGACGCCGTGTCGGTATTAAGAGGACTGAGCTTGAAACCTATCGCCTACAATATCCCAAACACTTTGTCCCCAAGTACAGAATAAGTTTTTTGAACTATAAACTATTACATGAAATTGTAATTATCTCTTTTCAATTCAAGTGACGTGACATAGGAATAATTAATATACAGAATATGATTATTAGTGTTTTTGAAATGTCCATATTCTTATAGTTGGAAAACTTATCTAATTCCAACAATTGACTGTCAAACAACAGTTAAAAATGTTTATTAATTTATTGGTGATAGTACAGTTTATACCGATCTTATTTAAGAAATGCAATTTTTAATTATAGTGATTTAGTAATAGGTGCTTTTACTATGATACGTAATCCTACAAATAATACCTAAAATTATATTTAATGTGCTAAAAAGAAAGACACTTTTAAAAATTTATTACAGATTACTGTACAATATATGTAAAGTAAAGCCTAGTGTTTGTTACCAACGTTTTGCTCTATAGAATTTAAATTAATATTTATTAACAACATGAGTACGCAGCTTAACAAATGAACTAACGTTAAATCAAGGCCCTTCTGATTTATGTATACTTTATTAAAAGTATTTGGCTTTTTTTATTATTGATTACATAACATTTTCTAATTAAGTTGTTTCTGGGTATAGGTTTACTATGTTCATATTTTGTTTTAATAAGTACAAAATGTTTTCTAGTTAAATATTTGTTGGTATGGATGGGCTTACTTAATAAACCTGCTGTTAAATATTTGTTGTCTCTAATATTTTAAAATTGTTTTTATTTTTATCTTTTTTTTTTAGCACTAACTGATTAAAAATAACTAATTAAATCATAAACAGTACCAATACTTTATTAAAATTTCTAAATGTGAGAAATAGCACATTAAAATACAAGTTCATCTATTTTTGAAACTAAAAAGGCAGTAAAATCTAATTAAGTTAAGTATCAATAATACTATACGAAATTGGTAATATAACTACTGTAAATATACACCCTTCAATAGCCTATATTAATGTAAACTAAAACTTACTTAAGAGGCCGTGTATCAATAATATTATACGAAGTTGGTAATATAACTACTGTAAATATACACCCTTCAATAGCCTATATTAATGTAAACTAAAACTTACTTAAGAGGCCGTGTATCAATAATATTATACGAAGTTGGTAATATAACTACTGTAAATATACACCCTTCAATAGCCTATATTAATGTACACTAAAACTTACTTAAGAGGCCGTGTATCAATAATATTATACGAAGTTGGTAATATAACTACTGTAAATATACACCCTTCAATAGCCTATATTAATGTACACTAAAACTTACTTAAGAGGCCGTGTATCAATAATATTATACGAAGTTGGTAATATAACTACTGTAAATATACACCCTTCAATAGCCTATATTAATGTAAACTAAAACTTACTTAAGAGGCCGTGTATCAATAATACTATACGAAATTGGTAATATAACTACTGTAAATATACACCCTTCAATAGCCTACATTAATGTAAACTAAAACTTACTTAAGAGGCCGTGTATCAATAATACTATACGAAATTGGTAATATAACTACTGTAAATATACACCCTTCAATAGCCTATATTAATGTAAACTAAAACTTACTTAAGAGGCCGTGTATCAATAATATTATACGAAGTTGGTAATATAACTACTGTAAATATACACCCTTCAATAGCCTATATTAATGTACACTAAAACTTACTTAAGAGGCCGTGTATCAATAATATTATACGAAGTTAGTAATATAACTACTGTAAATATACACCCTTCAATAGCCTATATTAATGTACACAAAAACTTACTTAAGAGGCCGTGTATCAATAATATTATACGAAGTTAGTAATATAACTACTGTAAATATACACCCTTCAATAGCCTATATTAATGAACACTAAAACTTACTTAAGAGGCCGTGTATCAATAATATTATACGAAGTTAGTAATATAACTACTGTAAATATACACCCTTCAATAGCCTATATTAATGTACACTAAAACTTACTTAAGAGGCCGTGTATCAATAATATTATACGAAGTTAGTAATATAACTACTGTAAATATACACCCTTCAATAGCCTATATTAATGAACACTAAAACTTACTTAAGAGGCCGTGTATCAATAATATTATACGAAGTTAGTAATATAACTACTGTAAATATACACCCTTCAATAGCCTATATTAATGTACACTAAAACTTACTTAAGAGGCCGTGTATCAATAATATTATACGAAGTTAGTAATATAACTACTGTAAATATACACCCTTCAATAGCCTATATTAATGAACACTAAAACTTACTTAAGAGGCCGTGTATCAATATATATTACTTAACTTACAACATTAATGCAGTTTTAGCTTTTCGAAAGGAACTCCAAGCTATAAATTATTTCTATAGCCCGATAAAAACAGCAAGGTTGGCCTAAGTGACGTTAATCCACTATCGGATAGTTTATTTGCTGGGCTCAGTACTGAATTGATAGGAACTACTTCTCCTCGGTTCTTTTGGAATTGTTATTCCATTAATAACTTTATATAAAGATGTTTCGTAATATTTTGCCATAAATATATTTTGTGAAATATTTACTAACATCAAAATAATTGACGTATGATGCAAAATCCTCGCTTGTATTACGAGGTAGAGTAAATCTACTACTGCTACTGCTTTTTAATCCTAACTAACCACACTTAATTTGAATATAACCAATCCGTTTCAATTATACAAAACTTTGTAATTTTGATTTTGATTACAACGTGGTCTTCCAGCTCATTTTATAATCAAACCAAATTAATAGTCGACCTATAAAACAAACTAGTGACGTATCGAAGAGAAAAATAATACATGTGTTATGGTTTTAAAATCATAAAATTAAAGATTCATTTTTTTTTTTTTTTTATGAACACCAGTATGCCCCTATCCCACTCCTCGTCTTTGTTTGGCCAGTTGTATCTAAGGTATGACACTTAGTTCCCAGCCAGAATACTTTATTGTTCTCATTATTTCTGTTTAATGCTTGACACTGTCTTCCAGTGATTAGTTATGCTGCCAGTGAGATGTTAAATAGTGGACAGGTCAATATTTTCACACTGATTCAATGGCTGACTTAATAAATAAGTCCATCAATTTATTTTAGAGAATAATTAATAAAATAACTCTTGATAGATCTTTAGTGTTTGGTAGTTATACTTTATGTATTTATTTAATAGGTGGTTATATCGTGTATAGCAAGGAACAAGTATTACATAGTATAAGCTGATTTCATATTTTACATACGGAAGGATTGAGAAATACTTTGTATTGAGTAGTCAAACATATTAAACTAATGGCGTAGGGATGAATTAGTGTTTTCATAGGAAATTAAGTATTTTTGTATCACACATAATGTAATGCGTAACAGTTTTACATATGTTCTTTGTTTTAACTGCCATGTAAGTCTTTGTTATATTTTTACACTACATTACAACAAAACCAGTTTATTTTGTTTTAGACTACTCATATGAGAACCTTTGTAAAGTTTGTTAATGTACTTAAAATCCGCATTTAAGTTTTTTCTATACCGTAAGGAGTGGCTTAGTTTCAGTGAGTACGTTGAGTGGGTGGGCCGAATGAGTCATGAGTTTCCTCTGGGTTGGTACAGTTATCGTGTGATTCCGTTAGGTGGGTGAAAGGGTACCATGAGTCGAGTATGTCTGTCGGATGGGTAGGTGTGTTTCATGAGTTGTATGTCCACTGGGTGAGTGGGTTCTTTAATCGTTTGAGTCCGTTGTATGGGTAAAGAGCCCCGTGAACTCTGTGTTGTGTGGGTGGGTGAGTTCCATGAGTCATGTGTGAATTTTTGGGAATGGGTTGTCCCCTGAGTCTTGAGAGTCCAATTACTCCATGATTTATGAGTGCGATGAGTGGGTAAGTGGGCATTGTGAGTATTTGTCTGTCGGGTGGGTATGAGGACACTATGGGTCACCTTAGTCCGTTGGATGGGTGGTTGGGCTCCAAGAACCACGCGTGTTCATTGGGTCTAGGTGTGTATCTTAAGTCAAGGTCCGTTTTGTGGGTGCGTGGTAAAATGAGTTTATAGGTAAAATGAATGTGATAGTAAAACCCAAATAAATAAATGTGTTTTTTAAATGTAGAATTTGTGAAGATTTTATATAAAAAAATACATTACTTAGTTATGTTTTCTTCTACATTAAATGTTCTTAACCAATATAACCATGATTTACTTATGTACTTGAACTCCAACGAGTGGATTCTCAAAATAATCTACTCTAATTATTAGCCTATAAGGGAAATGTTCAAAGCCAACTTTCATGTTTCCCTACTCTACAAAGAACAGGAAATATTACACGTACTATAAAAAAACGAAAACATTATATTACATAGTATTATCTATTTAACAAATTTTTATTTTTTTTCTAAAAAGCAGCATAAACCATACTCAACCTAATTTAGATGATTTAAAGAAAAGACTGATTTCATTATAAAGCAATTCACCTATGGTTAGTTGGGCCTTGGAGTCTTTCAAGGGTTGTCGGCAACGAGTCAACAGATTACTTCTGTATTGATTTTTCTTAACCGTTCAATGCATTGCTTTAGGATATCAGAACATTTATTTAAGCACCTTAACTAGAAGTACAACACAATTTTAACGAAATAAAATATGTCTGTTAGTATTATTAAAATGTTCTCTACAGTAAAATACTTTGTGTGTGTTTAAAATAATAGCAATGTATGGAATAAAAATACTTAAATTAATATCACAGAAGATCAAGAGAAAGTAAACTGCCCGTACATAAACAAAAAAAAGGTGTATATTTCATAGTTCCATGAGCGTACACTGTGTTTACCACAACCGACAATAGTGTTTCAGTATTTTTTTTTACGAATGCAAACTTTCTTTTTATTAATTTATATGGATTATACATTTGTATGGATGTACTCGTAATTATCAAGACCCTAAAAATATTCACTTGGAAAACTCAATAGTATGGAAGAAATCTCATGTTTGCCAGGTTCTTGCCCCATTTATACTGAACTAGACAAATGCACAATTCAAATTGTTTCTCCAAGTACTAAGTACAGAAGATGTTTCACGACAGAAAACATCGTAAATACACTCCGTTCATATTCCACTAATTTCAGTATTTACTCATTGTCGGATCAGATTCGATGGAATGGGAGCTGATATATTTAATTGTTGTTCGAAATTATTACATTTTATGACTGGTTTTATACTGAAAACTGCAACATTCTAACGGTTTGAACAATCATCGTTATATTCCATAAATTCTTACGATGTGGGTTACAGCACCGCTCATTTTGGCAGCACATTTACAGTGTGGATTACTGCACGGTTCAGTTTGGTAGCACATTTACGGTGCGGGTTACAGCACCGTTCATTTTGGCAGCACATTTACGGTGCGGGTTACAGCACCGTTCAGTTTGGCAGCACACATATGGTGCGGGTTACAGCACCGTTCAGTTTGGCAGCACATTTACGGTGCGGGTTAACGCACCGTTCAGTTTGGCAGCACATTTACGGTGTGGGTTACAGCACCGTTCAGTCTGGTAGCACACTTACGGTGTGGTTTACGGCACCGTTCATTTTGGCAGCACACATATGGTGCGGGTTACAGCACCGTTCAGTTTGGCAGCACATTTACGGTTCGGTATACCACACCGTTCAGTTTGGCAGCACATTTACGGTGTGGGTTACAGCACCGTTCAGTTTGGCAGCACATTTACGGTTCGGTATACCGCACCGTTCAGTTTGGCAGCACATTTACGGTGTGGGTTACAGCACCGTTTAGTTTGGCAGCACATTTACGGTGTGGGTTACAGCACCGTTCAGTTTGGCAGCACATTTACGGTGTGGGTTACAGGACCGTTCAGTTTGGCAGCACATTTACGGTGTGGGTTACAGGACCGTTCAGTTTGGCAGCACATTTAAGGTGCGGGTTAACGCACCGTTCAGTTTGACAGCACATTTACGGTATGTGTTACAGCACCGTTCAGTCTGGCAACACGTTTACAGTGTGGGTTACTGCACCGTTCAGTTTGGCAGCACATTTACGGTGTGGGTTACAGGACCGTTCAGTTTGGCAGCACATTTACGGTGCGGGTTACCGTATATTTATATATTGAACAGACTAATTAGTTAAACAAGATATGAGAACATAAAATTGCTGTAAGAACTAAATACGTATCAAAACCCCTCACATTAACAAAGATCGCCTTGAATGTCGTAAGGGCCAATAGCACATAAATTCCTGGCTGTCCAGTAAAGTCCGAGACAATCCCCTTAGTTATCAAGTAAATTCTGGAATTACTTTAGAACTAATGAGAACAGAATTAATTTGGAACACTATATTTTATCGTAAATTGAATTTATATTAAAGTGGCTGGGTTGGTAGCCGTCCACAATGTTATTTGTCATCGTCAACTATAAGATTTATTGAACTTATATTATATGATACGAAACATTTCTTAAAGCAATTTAAGCATTTTCGATCATATAATTATACTTAGTTAATTTTTAACTAAGTAGGTATGTTTTGTGACTACTAATATACTATTAAAACATTTATTAAGAAAACAATTTTGACTAAATATTAGGAATTTAAGAACCTAAGTCAGGTATCATCATTTTTTAATACGTCCTAAAACAAAAAAGTGCGGACATTTTAAGCTACGTTAAAGATAAGAGATTTAAACTATTGATTACGTGACAAAAGTATTTCAACTCACGGATAGTTAAGCACTTTGAGAATCCCTTTGCGTGGTCTGTTAGGCACGAATAGATTACAATATTGCTCATCAATGCTCTATTCACTCTTTTAGTTCATGCATCTCAAAGGATGAGTGTACTGTATCGTAACAATATCTAAACTTAATTTAATTTAATTATGATGGTGTATATTTTTAGGTCGTTTTGATGTCGTATTTTTCTTAGGGTTGAATTAGGGTGGTATCTAATGTATAAGTGAGTGTTCATTAACTTTAAAAAAACCCAACATCAATAAACCAAAATCACAATAATTGTTATGATATAATAATAATTCTTTAATGCGTAAACAATCGTATAAATTGCATTTCACGCGTCAAAGTTACATTATATATTTATGTACTTTATACCATAATACATTTTTGTCCTAGCCTAATACGTTTCTATACAATGAAAATAATAATAATAATTCAACAAATGTTTTGTATATCAGAACTGGGGTATTATTATTTATTTGCTTTTTTTATTTTCAATCCTGGTGGCCCTCATTTTAATTTTTAATCATGAACTCATCAACAAAGTAGAACGCCTTTGAGACAAGAAAGTTTTTCAATCTAGCTTTATATTTGTCTGGATCATTAATTTCTTTAAAACTTTCTGGGAGCCTACTGATTAGTTTGACACCAACTTGAGCTGGCAAGTGTTCAAATGTAGTTGTTCCGTGCCATTGTGTGCGCAAGTTGTCCTTGCCTCTAGTCTCGTATTGGTGAACATCCCTGCCTGTAACTAATTCACACTTGAATCGACAGTACAGGGTAACCTCAAGGATATAGAGACAAGGTAAAGTCATTAATCCAATCTCCCTGAAGGAATCTTTACACGACTCTCTGGGTTTCAGTTTTGAAAGAATTCTGAAAGTTTTTTTTTTTTTTTAGTACATCCAATGAGCAAAAATTGGCAAGATTGCGCAAAATATAAGTAAGTACCTGAAGCACCTTTCGATCAGACGCTGTCTATGTGATAGTCACATGTCAGTCCTCTATCAAGGTACATCTCAAGGTTATCCACCATCACTGCAGGTCGATCGATATTCGTGTTCTTGTTGCCCTCCGGTTAACAAAAGTTAATCACGTTGGATTTGGAACTGTTTGGCTTCAAATTTATTTATAAGAAATGCTGCATACATAAATTAAGATCAATGAAAGATTTTATTTCAAGGTAAGTGTTTGTTTCTGATTTGACGCAGAGAGTCGCATCGTCAGCAAATTGAATCACCTGTCCATTCTGAATCAATGAATTCAACCTGTTGACGTAAATGAGAAATAATACTGGCCCTAGTATTGATCCTTTGGGTACGCCATAGCGTATTTTGACTTTACATAACTGTGCGTTCTCAATCTGTACGCACTGGACTTAGGTAGGATGGGAGCTAATCGTGCGGCAGACCATGGACTACAGCTGCCCATAACTGGTGCAACAGTGTCACGTGATGCACACAGGCAAAATCTTTGGAGAGGTCGAGGAATATGCTTATCACATGTTCTCGTCTCTCCAAGCCATCGACAACGTTTTCAATAAGATTTTTAATTGCGTCAACTGTTTACTTGTTTTCACTAAACCGGAATCGTTGAGGACAAATAGTTTCAAATCGTTCCATGAATTTTCCAAATTGTTCGAGAAGTGCTTTTTCGTAAATTTTGCTGAAAACTGGAAGAAAAGACGATAATTTCTTACAAAGAAAGGGTCGTCTTTTTTATAGATTAGAATCAGTTTTGCAGTTTTTAATATGAATGGAAAAACACCTTGAGCAATAGAAAGATTGATCAGGCCTGTTAGTGGTTTGACAATGTGTGGGAAACACTTTTTAATGAGCCACACAGACATTCCATTGATGTCACTGGATTTTTTTGGTTTAAGCTCTTGTATGATATGGGCCACATCCACTTCGCTTAAATTGACGAGACCGGTCCCGTAACAGGTTTAGTGCTAAGCCCTTTGAAATGTGGATCTGGTACACTAATGGTTAAGAAAGATTTATTAAATTCACTTGCTACTGGATCTTCGAGAAGTTTTCCTTGTATTTTTACTGTCGGTACTGGATTTTTGAAACTCTTTGTTTGATTTGAGTTTTTAATATAGTAGTTTTAATAATAGTGATTTAATATAGATTGAATGATAAAATTTTAATTTTTCACGTAAGTTAAGAATGTCCTGGGTAACCCAGGTATTTATTATTTTTTTTTTGACTTCGCTCTTTGAAAGTTTTAAAAGGGCAAGTAATTTTCAAATACAAATTTATACGGTCGAAAAAAGCAGTGAATGCATCTTCCGCGTCTTGGAAGGATTTCACAAATAACCAAGATTCTGTTTTAAGAAATTTATTCAAAAGTTCAATGTGTCCGAGTTTGAGGTCTCTTTTGATTCTTAGAGATGGAGATTCGAATTTTGGGCTAAGATGTTTGAGTACTATCTACTGCGCGAAGTGGTCGGATATCGCTACGTTCAACACAGATACTGAGGCGTCTGATATGTTGGTGATGGCATTGTCGATGGCGGTGCTAGATGTACACTCGAGTTGGTGTGTTCACGGACCAAACTAAACCAAAAGATGTTAAAATATCGTGAAGCCGCTGGGTTAGGGGGCTGGTGTGATAATAAACTTCAATAATTTTGAATGGATAAAATTTACGAGTGACTGAAATGTACTAAAAAAATATTTACAACAGCCTTTTGGAGATCTGTATATACCAAAGAGTCTTCCTACGGAATTTAAGTAGATTTGTCTTCCTTCCACTTAAAAATCTAGATCACTTCCGTAATCGATTCTAAAGGGTTGGAATGTCAATCTAGATTGGACGAAAATTGCCTCACCTCCCCCTTTGTATTCGTTCGATGATATATTACTAGCCAATTCATAATTTTCTATCTTAAACGTAACCATTGTTTCCGGCAAAAAGCTTTGTTCTGAAACTATAAAAACTTCCGGATGCAGCTCATCCGCCATCAGTGTTAGTTTGTCAATCTTGTTAGTTGCAGATTGAGCATTTTGATGAATAACAGACATTTATGATTGAGAATTTGTAAATTTGCTATTTTTTTGTTGTTTAGAGCTTAAACTTAAAATTATGTTTTGGGACCTCGGTTCTGAAATCTTTATATTGGGTTTATATTTGTCGGAGACGGAAAATTTTCTGATCTTCTTCCATGTGGTGATTTCATAGTGTTAGGTCAGGACTCATAGAGCATTGCGGGAGGCTCAAATGCAGACGATGGACGGATAGCCACATGTTGTGGTTTTGTTGGCTGAGCAGCAGCCTCTGAGTATGACCCATAAGGAAGCATGAAGAGAGTCTGCAGTCCTGTTGGCAACGGGGTTGTAGCTAGGGAAGATTTTGGCTCAGGTGGAGGGAAAGGTTTCATACGGGCAAGGCTCTCCCTTATTAGATTGGTCAAGACTTCCTTCCCACTAGCATGAAGGTGGAGCCGTGAGAGGTGTAGTGATGCCTTTTAATACTGCTGATGTCAATTACATCCACAACTCTATGTCAGTGACTCAGCTCAGCCATGAAGTTGTTTACGAGTCGTACAGTATCATGAACGGGGCTAGTTGAGTCGAGGTCATATCTGGTTGTCAAATGCAAAACTAGGACTCTAGAAGTATTTTTGAGGGTCATAATTATCTCCTCAATATGGATGAAGATGATGTCCTCCCGTCCAGCAGCAACGTCATTGGTTCCCGCAATCAGGACATAGCAGTGGTCTCGTGTTGGCGAGGAGTTTGGTTTAATGTTCAACAGCCCAGCTCCAGGCTTACATATTCCACTCACTGCTGTGCCTGCTCTTAGTCCCTTTCCAACAAGCGAAGCGGGGCCACGGATGTTACTGTTTCCGAGGATTGTGACCCATGAAAATGTGGTGGATAGGTAGACTTCGTGAACGGGTTTATTTTTCGTACCCTTACTTTTTACTGATTTTTTGCAGCTAGTATTGGCTTTTTTCTTATTTCTTTTTTTCCTCTTCACGGTTACAAAGTCTTCATCAGCCCGATTATTATCTTCGCCCAAAAGGTGAAAGATATTGTGTACCGGTGTTGGAGTAGATAGATTTACAACTGGAGATTGAGGCGTTGTAAGCGAACTATTTTTTAACTTTAGATGTTCAGCTTCTAGGCATCTCAGACTTCGTATCATGTTCTTTGATTCTTCTTTGAGTATGTCACAAAGTTTGCATGGGAGGCTTAGCTGCTTTATTTTGTTTTCCATTTGTTGAATTTTTGTTTGCTTTTTCTAATTCATCATTTTTATATTCCTGCTAAGTTTTATTACAGCCTGAAGATGAGGAAGATATGGAAGGTGGAGGCAGGAATACTTCTTCAGTAAACTGCAGGAGCCATTGATCGGACTCGATCTAGTGATCCAGTACCACCTGCAATTCCAAGCGAAGTTTCTTCAGCTCTTCTTTCAACGCAGCGTTCTCAGTCAACAGGGTATGTTGTACAACACGCGGCTCTGCGATAGACGGGCTATTTAGATACTGATCAGCACAGTTGTTTTGCTGAATTGGTGATGATATGGAGTCAGCGTTAAGGTTGATAATATTTGTGTTTGGGGTGGCAGGGGTTAACGAGACGGTCTCAGCCGCAGGAGTCACGGGAGATATGCGTTCCTTGTGCCGAGCAGGAGTGGGAGTTTGTAGGGCTGTCATAGTTACAGGATGGGGTCCACTGTGAGATCCGCTGCAAGAGAAAATTACGGTCTTTTCCTTATATGTTTTAATTGAGGCCTTGCAGGATTTTCCCAGGCAGCGCCACGTTACATCCCCACTTTTCACCGAGTATGATCACGGTATTTATTATTTCATATTGTATAATATCTTTCCCTTTTTTTTAGCTTGTAGAATAAATGACATTTTACTTATAATTATGTACTAGGATATAAATACTAGATACAATTTTATAACTAATCACACAGTAGTTTTACAGCTAATAAAATATTGAATATAAAATTAAATAATTATGTTACACGTTATTAACATTTAAAAAACCGTTTACGAGGTGGTCCAATCCACAGCAACACCACTTTGCCTTCAATAGTAAAGATAGTAATTGCAGGGTATATATTGATAAATAAATAAATTTCTTTTATTATGTGTCCTAATTTCCTATTCAATATAACATTATAAATTAGGTATTTCTTTTAATTTGTAATGAATAATTTCAAAACAAATTTGAAATAGTTTATTAAAATACCATAAACCATAATCTGTTTTGATCACTTTATTGGGTAAACGTAAAATTCGTTATAAGTTAATAGAGGCTAACCCAACTAAAACCACTCTGTCTGATTATTTCCCACCATACCTGTGTTTTGTGTATCTTCGACTTTCACAAAATAACACTACACAGTGTTGTGTTTTCTCTGCTGAAACTGTCGTCGAGAGCAACCTTTTGTTGGTCTTTGAAAGTTACAACTGGAGATACAAATAATAGATGCGTTATCGTAAACGAATTTGGAACAGGTTTAGAGTTGTTTTCAGTTATGTATCATTTTATTTTTATTTTATTGTAAGTAATGAAAATGAATCCATCATTTACAAGATAAATATTCTGAGCTTCGTTGCGTAAGTGGTTGTTCGTTTTTTTAATACCTGTTACCAATTATTTTGCTATAGATTATTTAATAGAGAAACATTCATGTAGATATTTTACTTATAAATAAAGTACAATATTTTAGGTTGTATATTGTATTTATTTATAAGAGAAACTTAGCATGTTAAAAAAATATGTTATTTTAAAAAGTAAACATAAAGTACGCCACTGAAGATATTTTATCCTAACTTGACTAAAAACGCCAAATCATCAGTGGCATTATTAATAAATCTGAGTTTACAAATTATATTCACAAATTACAATCCAATAAGAAAATATAACCAGCTAATAGTCTACACTGACAACTAATAAGTTATTTCAGAAAGGGCACATGTTATATTTTTATACTTTGAGATAATCAAAGAAAACCTTCTAAAAGTTACAATTTTAGATAGATTTGGCTGTAAATTGTAAGTATAATACTTGAAATGGTTCTAGATAGGTACACATGTATTACAATATTTTTACTACCTTGCATGTTTTTAAACAAATCTTTTAAAATTATCACATGTGCCCTTTATGCAGAAAATGAAGATTTCATAGAGTTTAAACATAATAAATGGGTAACAAATACATGTTTATGAGAAATTTATATCAAAAATAAGTTAAATAATATGACATCAACATGTGGTAAGAATGTTTCTTTCATTTTTGTCAACTTTAAAAAAATATTAAGTAAAATTAAGTAGGTGAAATGTTAAAGTTTGCTCTACAAAATATTACTTGTTTCTATGCTGAGCAGGTAAAATACATGTTCATAACGAGAACTGTAATAACGAAATGTAAAACACGTAAATTAAAGCTGTATATAGATTATAGTACTTATAAGATATTGAAAAAAAGAAACTATATTTTACAAAATATAAGTAAAGTACAAAGTGAAAGGTGTTGTTGGCCATGATAATACTTCGTCAAGAAAATCCCTGGAGCCACTTAAATATTCTTTTAGTTTACTAACATCTTTTATAAACTAAAAATAAATTATCAAGGCACTCGACCTTTAGGGTACCCTAAGAGCATCAGATACTGGTGGTGATGGCTAATTGGTGCAGTTTAAATGAGCCAATGTGATTCCTTGGTTCTAATAACCAAGAGAACGGTGAATAATAGAACTAAGCAGTTGTTGATTACTATTCACTTTGTTGAAAATTGCCAAAAAGCTAACTAACGATAGAAATGGTAGCTGTCACCACCAAAAACGTAAGGGGATAAAGGAGGCCTACTTCTCAGTCCAAGAATTTCAACCGACAGAACAATAATAAAATGACTATTGCATCATCATCGTTTGTTGATTTCGTATCTTTGTAAGGTTTGAATAAAACTTATTTCTCATCACATATTTTGACAGATCATATCTCTTGCCATAACTACTCGTGACATAAACATTTTTCCTCGGCCGCTTTTGTCTTTAAATCGTCATTTTGTATACTAAGATTCCGTTGGACTTTTATTAAATTAATTAATTATTTATGTTAGTTTTATAGTATAATTTTCATTAAAAATTATTCATTATAAATGACAACAATAAAAAAAAAAGTATATTAAACTTTTTGGGATCCATCAATTTATTGCATTAATTATGTCAATATAATTAAATATTCCAAAGTAATTATTCTATCTTCAATATTTGGCCCATAACGTAAACTTATAGCAATGCAGATTATTTTGCTTATTTGAATGGAGTTAACAAAAATTTATAGGCCTATAAAGCATTTGTCCTTACACGGACGGTAGTAAAATAATTAGTATGTCATATTTACACCCATTAAGTTTGCGTTTGGAAATATTTTAAGTAAATCAAAAATACCACAACATATTAATGAAAAATAAAAAAATAATTAAAATGTTTTAAATATTTATTTCTTAACAAAAACTTATAGTTGACACTTAAAAATCGGGTGTAAAAACTAGCTTGTTTGCCCACCACTTTGAAACTGCTGGAACTAACCAAACCTTCACATGTAAACTGATTCAGTTAAAAATTGATTTTAATTGAATGCAGTTTATCACATACTTATCAATTTAAAATGTATAAATAAGTGTTTACACAATACTATACTATTTAATTATTGAACGACTTTAGTATTTATAGCTAAAAGAATTTTCCTTTAACATACGTAAAGTGGAAAGGATATTTGTGACACATAATAACTTATATTATATTACTAATATAGCAATTAAAAACCATGTTCAGTTAACATGCATTTTAATACTAATTGCTGTATTATTTCTAAGTCATTTCATGGAATGTAGTGTCTGCATTTTGTGTATTGAGTGTATGTTGATATATATTTAAAACTTATTTCTGGTCATATGTTATTCACTTATGGATTATTATTATTATTAAATTAAATAATACAAAATATTTCGATAAAACTAGCATATTTTCTTATCTAAAATTCACTTGGTAACACGATAAATTATACGTCCTCCTTCTATCATGTATAAATTGCTTAACAGCCTCTATATATTATAGTTCATTATTAAGACGCTGATCTTCAAGATATGGGTGAATATGATTGTTGGATTAGATTGGTATGAGTTGTGAGACCCATCCCCCCCCCCCCACCAAAGCTGGAAAGCGTGCCAACTGAGGGATGGCTCAAAACAAGTCAAGCGATGGGATCACGGGTGGCAGTTGGAGGGTCAAAATAAAACTCGTCGGCAGCTGAGCAAAACTAATTTATTACCAAGAAAACAAAAAGATATTAATCAGACTTGGCAGAAGGCCACAATATAAATAGGAAGAAGGCCACAAATATAACTAGGCAGAAGGCCACAATATAAATTCGCACTTAAATAAATAACAAAACACACTAAAATTAACAAGATAATACCAAAGCTACAAAAAAATCAAACTCTACAAATACCAAAATTAACAATTAACAACTGCATGGCCTATCTGCAGCCTAGCCTGAGACACCCAAACGTAAGAAAACTTATTAGCAACTTAAGTGAATAATTTAGGAAAAATTTAGATAACCCCAAATAACCCCGGCAATTTAGCCTACATCCCATAATTCCACCGAGGCCAGGGAGTAAGCCGGAATCCCTGGGCAGCTCCGAATAGGAAGTTAAGTCAAAGCACAATAATCCCCTTTTGGTGAGTTTAAAAATTAAACAATTTTAAAAAATATATAACCCGGTACCGTTCTAGTAAAAATTCCCTTCAAGACATCCAGAATACAATTAACAAAAAATATAAATAACAATCACTAGGCCTAAACATATAAATAAATAACATACTTAACCATAGGGACCTAACAAATATAAAATCTAGAAAATCTAACAACAAATAAAACTAGCTAAATAAATAACAATAAATATAACATAAGTTTTTTCCTTTTTCTTAAATTTGAAATATATAGGTAGCAATGTCCCCATGGCTGTTTTATCACTTTGTCCAATCAGTTTTAGGCTTAGGCCAAATTAAATAGTGCCACAAAAATATTTTTCTTCTTTTCTTTTAGTTCACTTTTTTTCTATTAAATGAGACACCATCAAAACCCCCAGCTCAGCCGCCGGGAAACAAAAATGGAACGCACTGACCTGAGGACAGAAGAACAACACCCAGATGTAGGGATGGCAGCGTAGTCGAGACATCGGTTCTACGACATGGTCCTCAGGCCAGGCTGTCAGTGCGGATGGTCGACCTTCCCCGGACGGCAGGCTGAGGAGAACGTCCCACTCAAGGACCCTGGACTGCAAGGCCAAACACAGCAATTAAAAATAGTCCAGCCACAACAACAAAAATGCTACACATAACACCTAATACATGAAATGGCAACAAAACAAGAACAGACAAATTGTACATGATTGGAGCACACTAGAAAATAAAATATCCATTTTTAGGCTATGAATAATTATGTTGGAAAACAGATTTAAAACAAATTACAACTTAACAAATTACCAAAGAATTAATTACGTATAGGGAACTAAAAATGACAAACTGAAAACTAGGCTATAGATTCAGGAGCAATAGGTTATAACATGAAAATCAAACTACACAGATAGGCTAGGTTATTGTCAATGAACAAAAATATGGTAAAACGGTAACTCCAACTGAAAAAAGGCTCAACAAAAGTAGACAAAAGGGGGGAGTTTGAGACTCACTTTTCTGGCCTCTGATTGGTCGAGAGCGGTCACGTGACTTGTCCAAGATGGCGGCGCAGTGGTACCAACCCACGTGGGAATTTTCCCTCCCAAAATTTCCCTCAAATTCCTAAATTTCCCTCCAAATTCCCACATCATACTATATAAAATTCGCTGTTAACCTAACTTTTTCCGTGTTATACTACATAAAATTCAATGTTTACCTTGTTATACTATATAAAATACACTAACTTTTTTCGTGTTATACTATATAAAATTCACTGTTAACCTTG